>CM076579.1:1531790202-1531973090 GCA_034641835.2 Pinus albicaulis
AGGTTCCAAATTTTCACCTCCAAGATGCACTTTTATGTCACATGGAACACCTTTGTGTTCCTTCAAGCGAGCGTGCCAAGATGATATGGGAAGCACACTACAGTCGAGTCGCTGGGCATTTCGGGGTTGAGAAAACAGTAGCAACTCGCGTGCTATTTCTATTGGCCGAACCTTCGAAAGGATGTCGAGAAGCACATCGCATCCCGCACCGAAGCCAGGCCATTGCCAAACCGACCATCAAGAAGCAAGGCCTATATATCGTCGGTCCCCGCCTTCTACTAAGCAAGGAAATGACTGTGTTTTTGTGGTCGTCGACAGACTCTCGAAGATGGCCATTATGGCGGCCTGCAAGAAGAATATCACAGCAGAAGCCACTGCTAAACTCTTCTTTGAACGAGTGTGGGTGCACTTTGGGATCCCACAGCCTATCATATCAGATCGGGATAGCAGGTTCCTCAGCACATTTTGGTCCAGCCTCTGGTCGATGTTGGATACCAAGCTCACCAAGTCCACAGCTTTCCATCCCCAAACAGATGGCCAGACATAGGTCGTCAACAGAATGATTGTACACATTCCGCGCATGTACAATTCAAAGCATCCAAACACATGGGACGAGAGCCTCCCCTATGTACAACATAGTTATAATCGGGCTCTCCACAGTTCAATCGGCCATAGCCCCTTTCAGGTGGGCTTGGGATTCCAGCCACTATGTCCCATCGACGTAGCCATGCCATTTGCAGCTGCTCAGGCCAATTCAGCTCATGTCCAGTCTGAAGTTGACAAAGCAAGTAGCTTCATCGAGTGCATTCAACACATTCGCCAACAGGTTCATGATATATTGGACAGAGCCAATGCCAAGTACAAGCAACGCCATGATCAACACCGGGTGCCACACAACTTCCAGGGGGGTGACAAAGTATGGCTACATTTGCAGAAGGAGCGCCTCACTGGACCCCACCGCAAGCTTCGCCCGCTCCGATACGGGCCGTACACCATCACCAAGGCTGTAGGGAACAATGCATTCGAGTTCAGTATTCCACCATTCCTTGGTCTGCACCCAGTCTTCAATGTGGATCGCCTTCGTCCTTACTTCCCACCTCTACTGGACACCTCGGACATTGCAGAACAACTCACACCAACTGAGTTAAATCCAGACTGCATGGAACATGCCACCACAAATTGCATCATGGACATGCAAATCAAGAACACTCGCCAGCAGAAGATCCAACTATATCGGGTTGTCAAAGCTGGCCAACTCCTGCACCAAGGAAAGTGGTTCACCAGGGACCAAGTTCAGCAGAAATTCCCTCATCTCATGGAGGAACTTAACGCAATGGGGACCATTGCTTCCTAAGGGGGGAGGAATGATCCAGGTGGATATTGGTGGTCACCCGCCTATTCCACTCGGGGCTCCACCATTGTCTATTTCAGTTTTTCAGTTTCGGCACAGTTTACTATTTTTAGCAGTTTTTCGGGTCCTAAACTTCCGGAGCCGTTTTGAGGCCCTAAACGACGTTTTTTGGGAAAACGGAGGGCAACATGGGTCCATGGGTCCATGGACCGATGTTGCCCATTCAAGTACAAGCAATGCCATGATCAACACCGGGTGCCACACAACTTCCAGGTGGGTGACAAAGT
Organism: Pinus albicaulis; assembly: GCA_034641835.2. Lineage (NCBI taxonomy): Eukaryota > Viridiplantae > Streptophyta > Pinopsida > Pinales > Pinaceae > Pinus > Pinus albicaulis. The sequence goes on from CM076579.1 coordinate 1,531,791,841, forward strand.
ATGGCTACATTTGCAAAAGGAGCGCCTCACTGGACCCCACCGCAAGCTTCGCAAAATAGATATGAGTAGTACACCATCACCAGGTGTGAGAACAATGCATTGTTCGATCATTCACCATTCCTTGATGCACTTTCCCAGTCTTCAATGTGGATCGCCTTCATCCTTACTTCCCACCTCTACTGGACACCTCGGACATTGCAGAACAACTCACACCAACTGAGTTAAATCCAGACTGCATGGAGCAGGCCACCACAGATTGCATCATGGACATGCAAATCAAGAACACTCGCCAGCAGAAGATCCAACTATATCGGGTTGTCAAAGCTGGCCAACTCCTGCACCAAGGAAAGTGGTTCACCGGGGACCAAGTTCAGCAGAAATTTCCTCATCTCATGGAGGAACTTAACGCAATGGGGACCATTGCTTCCTAAGGGGGGAGGAATGATCCAGGTGGATATTGGTGGTCACCCGCTTATTCCACTTGGGGCTCCACCATTGTCTATTTCAGTTTTTCAGTTTCGGCACAGTTTACTATTTTTAGCAGTTTTTCGGGTCCTAAACTTCCGGAGCCGTTTTGAGGCCCTAAACGACGTTTTTTGGGAAAATGGAGGGCAACATGGGTCCATGGACCGATGTTGCCCGTTCCAAATTTGTAGTCCTCGGATAGATCTTTCTAACGAGGTATGGTACGTGTCAAACGGAGATCGTATGCCAAAGTTACGCCCCTGGGAAGTTGAAACACCAATTTACCCAAACGGGGCCCATAGTTTTGGCGCTTCATCTCCTAGGGTTAGGGTTTTGGCTGTTTAGGATTTCTCATTGTTTCTAAATGATAAATAGGCCCTCGAGCCTCATTGTAACACAGTTCAGAGGCCTGTAGCCGCCACATCTCTTCTCAGAGATAGCTACCAGCGCCCTAGCTAGTTTTATTTCCATTCTGTCTGTAAACAAAATTCAGTTCGTTGATATTAATGAAATGAAGTGTTATTTCCGCTGCATCCCTGTATTTATGTTTATATGTTTATTCGGTTGCGTTCCTGCATAAATCCGGATCAATGAGCTGACCAACAAATAAAATATAAAGTTAAATAAAAGTACATTTTTATTTATATTATTATTCCAAATTCCATTAAAATATCCTTAGATTAATGTTAAGGTTCATTTTATTTGATTCTAATTCATTTTAATTTTAAAAATATTAGAATTATTAATTTAGAAAGTTAATTTTTAGGGATTATATATATATATATATATATATATATATATATATATATATAATCCCTAAAAATTAACTTTCTAAATTAATAATTCTAATAATTTTAAAATTAAAATGAATTAGAATCAAATAAAATGAACCTTTACATTAATCTAAGCATATTTTAATGGAATTTGGAATAATAATATAAATAAAATTTACTTTAATTTACTTTAATTTAACTTTATATTTTATTTGCTGGTTGGCTCATGCTCTCTCGTCATCCCTCCGTTCACCTCTTATATTTATTGCATCTAACCTCCTCTCTTCTTGGCAGGATTTGTCCTGATGATGGGTCTTGATCTAGACCCGAAACGTAGACGCAAAAATGTATATTGTTAAAAGTTGCTGAGACAAGATATGCCTCAAACTTTATAATGTTGCACCACCTTTGAGATTAAGCGAGCATTATTGTCTATGGTGGTGAGTCAACTTTGGCCTGAGTGGAGACCGACAGATTCAGAGCTGGGATCTACGATGCGTAGATTGTGCCTTGATGAGGATTGGTGGAGCAAGATAGTTTTCTTGCTAATGTTCACAACCCCTGCATTTTAGCTTCTTCGGAATGCTCACACCGACCAACCTTTCTTAGGAGAGGTATATGATGGCATGGATTCCATGGTTGAGAAAACTATGGAAATCATTTCACAAGAGTATCCACAGCTTTTGTTTGTAGATGGTCATTTTGCCGAATTAATCAAGAAAATCATTGTTGACAGGTGGAACAATTTCAACACTCCATTGCATACTTTAGCACATGCTTTGAACCCAAAATTTTATGATGAGGAACTTATTGCTCAAAGCCCTTATGACAATTTTTCCAGCTCATCTACAGAGGGATGTGAAGGAAGAATTTGCCAGTTTTGCTGCAGGAATAGATGATTATTCAGATATATCATCTTTGGAGGAGATAAGCACCATGAATCCAGTTAGGTGGTGGATTTGTCATGGAGAAAATGGTGTGCATTTGAAAAACCTTGCCATTTTCCTCCTTTCACAAGTGGCAAGCTCTTCATCAACAGAAAGTAATTGGAGCACCTATGGTTTTATTCATTATGTGAAGCACAACAGGTTGGGCTCATGGAAGGCAGAGGATCTTGTTTATGTGCACTCCAACCTTCGGCTTGCATCTCGTAGGGGTCCAAAATATGGCAATGGTCCTTCTAAGGAGTGGGATGTGGATCCAGAAAATCATGATTTGGATCTCTCTCTTGCTGCCTTGAATATTGAGGACCAGGATCATAGAAGTGGAGTTGGCCAAACATTTTCTTCAGTTACACCATCCATTATTGAGCATGCTTCTGCTACTATATTTGATGAGGATTCTGATAATGAGTATTAGTATTTTGACTTTATTGTACTTGCAGTCTCATATGTATAATAAAGGCTGATTTTGAGATTTTGATATATCATAAAGGCTGGTTTTGGATATTCCGATATTTCTATTTTCATTATGTGTCTGTTATCAATGATCATTCATGAGTAAATGTGTTGTAACTTGTAAATTTGTAATGTTTTATGCTTTGAATTTATGATTTATCATGTATGTTTTAAACTTGTATGATTTCACATAACATTTCTTAAATGTTCTAAATTCTAATATATATATATATATATATATATATATATATATATACACACACACACACACACACACACACACACACACACACACACACCGCATTTCCCCGTTTTGTACAACTTAGCTTTAATTACATTATAGATTCTCAATTACCTTTTCCGATCAAGAGCTTCTCCAAAACATCAAAATTAGCTGAGCAGCACAAGGAATGCGGAGAAATTCTCATGCAAACAGCCCAATTGCACACACAACACAAAGTAATTTTGATTGGAAGCCATAACTGCTCCCTTGAGCCTATCCTGCCAGTGACTAGAGCCTAAAACTTCTCCCTTGACCCATCATGCATGTAACTATGGCTAAGGAAAGTCAAACATCAGTCAAACCAGCTCAGAACTTGCTCTAACTTTTCCCAGAGCTTGACAAGCCTTTGTAGGACCTCTAGAAGTCACTGGCACCTTTGCGACACTCCTACAAATCACTGCAACATCACTGTCATCATTATCATTCAAACTAGGTTGACTAGGATTCCAAACAACAACCAAACCAACCCTCTGATCCATCAAACTTCCCTACAACATCTCTGCCATCAATATGTAGCTCCGGAACATGTCAGATATCCTCCAACACTTGCACAACCATCTCAAGCATCCACATTCACATGTAGATCCTCTCCAAGCCCAATGTATAACATGTCAAAATGGGAGACCTAATCCGGGACATGGAGACCATGGAGACCTAACCAACAAAACTCCTCAAATATAGACTCTGTGGCAGCCATCAACATCTATATGCAACAACATGATCATGAAGACCATCACCATGGAAGACCTCCAAGCTAGTGCAACACACCATTATCCAATCTCGAAGCTAATGCAACATACCATCATCCAACAAGACACACCTCCATGCTAGTAGACATATCAATGATCATCTACATATCATCCATACACAAACTACCTGCAGTCTCACATGCACATGCATAAACAACTCATTTGCAACCTAAGCAACCAGGTTGACATCAATGACAATCAACCACACATATGCAACACTGCAGCACACATCAATGGCAACACATTTACTGAGGCAACATTTGATTAAACCCTCTAAGGCATGCTGCATTACCCAAATGAGCAGTTAGACTCGTGAGTCGTAACGTTTTCAAGCTCCATTGCACCCTCTTTAGTGTGGCACTAGATCTGCATAGTTTGCAATATTGTTGTCACAGTCAGGAAGGGCAATAGAAATGCAAGGACTACTTTATTTACCACGTACATGTTCCTTTCTCCTCAGGGATAAACTGTACCAACTCTCAAGGTTTGCTGACCCTTTGCTAAAAGTTTTAGATTTTTGTCCCCAATGGCACATAATCCCAATTGGATGTGTTCTAATAGCTATTTGGAAAACTTGGATGCATGTTTCTGTAGGCATTGGATTTGGGATATCACTAGAATGTTTTCAAGCTCCATTGCACCCTATTTAGTGTGGCACTAGATCTGCATAGTTTGCAATATTTTTGTCACAGTCAGGAAGGGAAATAGAAATGAAAGGACTACTGTATTTACCACGTACATGTTTCTTTCTCCTCAGGGATAAATTGCACCAACTCTCAGGGTTTTGCTGACCCTCTGCTAAAAGTTTTAGATTGTTGCCCTCAATGGCACAAAATCCAAATCTAATGTGTTCTGATGGCTATTTGGCAAACTTTGATGCATGTTTCTGTAGGCATTGGCTTTGGGATGTCACAAGCAGGGATATTACAGACCTAGGCCAAACTTGATTGTTTGTGGCCCTATGGGTATGGCTAGACTTGTATCTATGGTGGCATGCCAATGCCTCTGAAATCTTTGCTGTTGGAGTTGGTTAAGCATGTTTGCAAGGGAATATGTTCTAGGCGCAGTCCTACAATTCAATAAAGTTAAGATCCCAGCTTAACAAGGGGGACTAGTGGCACAAGCACTTGTATGTCCTATATAACCGCTCTTTATTTGAGCAAGAAAATTTAAATTCCCCTTTAAGCTTACATGAATCTTTCTATTACATAGTACGAGCATTAAGAAATTATATACTATTTTAATTCCTTTTCTACAGAATAAAAAAACATTATAACAAAGAACGTCAATGAAGGCACTTCTCAGACTAAAATGGATACTGGAGTCCAGCATGTACGAGGATGATTGAACTAATATTTCCCCACTATGCTCATTTGTAAAATATTTGAGCATAGTTAAATTAAGGCAATTAAGGGCTATGTGTTTCTATCCATTTTTCTTATTTCGATAAGACTATTGAGAGTGTCATCTCTACGCAAAGCTCCAGGGTCTTGTGATCCATTCAAGACATAATGCAACTGACAATGGATATTTAAAATGCCAAGGCTGTAGGAATGTTTTGGAGACAATATTACTTTGAGCCCCCACGGAAGCCTTTCTTGTCATCATGGGAAGCATAAAGAAAAAATCTGGATGCTGTGATTAGCTCATTAGATGCAACCTCTAATGAATACATGGCAAGATAAGATAAAATCAGGAGATCAACCAACAAAACAATTCTAGCGACTAGCTCACCAATCATGTTGCATTGGGTTCAGTATATAGCTCGATGAAACCTCTAACAAATTACTATTCTCGTTTTTCAAATAGATGCCTGATATCTTAGATATAAGAAGAATCCTTTGGTATCATTGTCTTATTAATCTAATATTCCCCCTTGATGACTAAATCTGCTGCAATTCCAATACAGGGTTACAATATAATATACATCCCAAAACATACATGAACCACCGACTAACCATAGTCCCATAACCGAAACTACAAAACCGTGGGCAAAACTTTCATGCGCTACAAAACCACTTTTAGCAAAACCGTGTGCTGAAAACTGCCAAAAATGGATGCAAAAAACTGCCCAATTTTTTTTCTTGGGGTGTTTCCTCTATCCCTGTGCAAGGGGGCTCCTACGTACCCCTCGACTAGGAGGCCTGAACAACCCCCTCTGGGACCCCCCTTTGTTCATGGTGCATATAAGTCGTGCAAAGAATATAACGAACCAACATTCTACCACACGTTTTTTTGCATACAAGGGGTGACATGAGTACACAATCAATAATTCAGGGCAGTGATGCCCATTATTTCTCTACACCAAGAGAAATTTTCAGTGCTCACATATTTTATTAATGCATCTGCAACATTCTTCTAAGTGTCCACCTTTTCCAACAACACCTTGTCTTCAATGATATCCCTCACAAAGTGATACTAAACATCAATATGCTTTATCTTTAAATGATAAGCAAGGTTCTTCGTCAAGAAAATTGCACATTGGTCGTCACAATATATCCTTTCAACTTATTCCTCAGGTTGTATTCCAATGACTATATGTGAATGTTTGGTCCCCACAAGTCCCACAGTCCAATCTCGAGAAGGACTATGTACGCCTAAGAGCTGCTTCATGCGAGATTTCTTCAATTGAAAAAAAGATTCCATCCTTATAACTTGTTGTACCAACCCCATACTCGAACACAAATTTTGTAACCAAATTGCTTTCTTTCTTGCATGAATGATTTCCATGCATTCAACTTATGTAGTTGAAAGTGCCACTATAGATTGTCTTTTGCTCATCCAACTGATAGCCCCTCCAAATAGGTTAAACACATGCCCACTTGTAGGTCTTCTACGATCCAAATCTCCAACCTAGTATGCATCAACAAAGCCATGTATGTCCAACACTCCGCTCGGTCCCAACCTTCCTTGGTAGCACAATCCATAATCAGTAGTGTCACGTAGATACCTGAAAACCCTGTTCACTATTGTACAATGCTCCTTCCCTGGTTTTTGACATATATCTTCTTAGTGCTCCCACTGCATGGGAAATGTTTGGTCTTGTATAAACCATACCATACATCAAAATTCCAACAACACTGACATATGAAACACGAGACATTCCCCCTTCCTATTCTTATGTCTCGGGACACTGATCTTCATATGAATTTACACCTATAGGAGTAGGGACATTCACCGATTTACTTTCCTGCATATTAAACCTTTGCAAAATTGTCTCAATATACTTCCTTTGATTTAACTAGAGCTTTGTCTTTTCCCGATCACTTTTAATTTCCATGCCCAATATGAAATTTGCAGCACTAATATCCTTCATATCAAATCTATAAAATAATTGGGTTTTCACTTCCTAGATGATTTTCCTGTCATTTCCAATTAACAACATATCATCTACATACAATACCAAATAAATAAGACGATCACATACTGATTTTAAATATACATAGTGATCCGTTTTTCTCCTTGTGAAGCCAAGTCTCTATATATATGTATCTATTTTTTTTATACCTCATCCTCGATGATTGCTTCCACCCATACAAGGACTTTTTCAACTTGCATAACATTCTTACCCTTCACAAAAAAGCCTCTTGGTTGCTTCATGCTGATCTCTTCTTATATATCCCCAAGTAGGAATGTTGTTTTCACATCTATCTGTTTTACCTCAACATCAAAAGCAACAACAAGAAATAAAAGAAATCTAATAGAAGCTAACTTTGTGTCAGGGGAAAAAATATCACCAAATCAATTCCCTACACCTAGGAATAGATTTTGGCTATTAATTGAACTTTGTATTTCTCCACATCATCGTTTTCATTCAACTTCTTCTTAAACACTCATTTGCTACCAATGGATTTTCTTTCAGTTGGAAACTCCACTATCTCCCAAGCCTCATTCTTGTCCAAGACCACCATTTCTTCAACCATGGTTTTTTCCCAGAGTTTTCCATCCTCTGAATCCACTACCCCCCTTACAGTTATAGGATCATCATCAGTAATAAACAAAGCAAAATTTGAATGGAAATCAAGTGGAGTATATCTTTTGGTTGTCTTCTTTCCCAAACTGATCTCCTCAAAACCATAGTATGTGGTTCTCCTTCTTCTTATTCTTGTTCTTCTATAAATTTTGAATCATGATCCTTCAGTTCAAACTCTATCTCTATGGTTCTTTCTCCCTAGGTAGGACTTCATGTTTGATAACATCATTCACTTCTCTAAATACCACATCTTGACTATACACAACCTTATTTTTTTATGGGTTTCAAAGTTTATAAGTCTTTAAACCATATTTATAACCAATAAGGATGCACCTTTCAAATTTGCTATCCAACTTAGTTCGATTTTCCTTTGGAACATGTACATATGCATCATAGCCAAAAACCTCGAGATGGTTTCTTACTAGTCCGTATCTCATGTGGAGTCTTATCATCCAATGCTAATGAGGGTGATTTATTGACTCAAGTAACATGCAGTATCCATTGCCTCTACTCAGAATTCTTGTCGTAACCCAACACCACTAAGCATGTTCCTTGCTTTTTCCATCAACATCCTGTTCATCCTTTTTGCAACTCCATTTTGTTGAGGTGTGTATGGAGTAGTTATATGTCGTGCTATACCACACTTTTTACATAAATCTTCAAATTCCTTCTTGCAAAACTCTCCACCCTTATCTGTCCTCAACACCTTTATTTTTTTCTCTGTTTGATTCTCCACCAAATCCTTGAATTCTTTAAATATGTCAAAGACTTTAGATTTATTCTCGATGAAATATATCCATGTATTCCTTGAGAAATCATTTATAAATGAGATGTAGTACACATATTTAACTAATGATGGAACTAACACATGTCCAAACATATCACTATACACTACTTATCATATTCCCTCTGCCCTCTTAGCACCATAGGAGAATTTCATCCGATTTTTCTTCCTATATAAACAATGTTAAAAAAAATCAAAATCCAAATAATGATTATACATACTTTCTACAATACCATTACCATGCTGTACTCGAAGGCCCTTCTCTCAGATATGCCCCATTTTTTTATGCCACAACATAGTCTTTTCTCCTAAAGCTGCAAGATTTTTTCCTTCTTTTTCTCCACTCTTAGGAACAACAAAACTATTGCACCCAACATTGACAATGCTTCCCAACAACTTATATAGAGTTCCAATCTAAAATCCCTTCAACAATTCCATTGCTTCTAAGTCCAAGCTTCTATGATTCATAATGTTTTGATTGATGAAATTTTTCTGGAATAATCACAATGAGCAATTTTTAGGTCGACATTTCGAACCAACCAATGTGGTTCATCATCTAGACATCTAATAACTTACGAAGTCAGCATGACAAGTCATCTACCAAAACAACTTCCATGTTAACATGCTCACTATAATCATTTTCCACGTGGATCTAGGGGGCATATCATCTACCACATCACTAAAACACGACAATAGTACAAAAACTTCCAAGAGCCATAACTTTGTGTTTTGAACTCATAATGAAAACAAATTTTATATCACTAGAAAGCTCTCGATGAGTAGAAGATGATTGTGACTGTAAAATTAGAAAATGATGTAACTAAGCAAATAATTTTTTTATTTCTCTAACTCCTCATTTGATCACTTCTTTATTACTACATTCTACCCCTCTTGGTCATCAAGATTATTCTTATTCCCTATAAATATGTAAATAATGCACAAAAATTAACAATTAGTATGTCTATCACAAATAAATTATGAAAAATGTAGTGAAAACAATTTTGTTTACACGAATTCGAAACAAAATAAATTACAATCAATCTGATTCAATGGTTTAACCCCTAAGATATCACTTTGTCCAATCTAGTCTCTAATAAATATAATATCTAAATCCCAAAGTGGTAGTAGGAAATGTGCATAGTTCGTTTTAAATAGGTGAATGATGGTTTTTAAACATTTTGTGGGCGTGAAAGTTAATACCAAATTGGTTGAGTGAAATAATAATGAATAGTTTATAAGTGTTTCTTGACTCAATGTATTTCCTATAGGAATAACAAGGTATGAACCTTGATACAAGTAGTATTATTTTAATCTCGACCATACAACTAATTCGTATATGAAAAACCCTTGACCTTGGCTTCCACATCAACATGTACACATCAATATTGACATGTAATATAGTTGTAGTGACACGTAAATATGACCTTGACAACATGATTGATTTAAATATGAATTAGCATACATTTGGCATCTTACACACTTGGGCATATGAATACATCACAAAGGTCCATATTTTTGGATGATTTCAATATCATACCACATGATTACCAAATATATAGATACAAATCAACTGTAAAAAGATATCAGAAATCCGGAGCATCCAAGGTGTAACAATAACACCCATAAATAACCCTTTCATATTCGAATGTGTTTGATAATACAATATGTTTGGTATCATGGGAGATTTGAATGAGTTACGATAAGTTGCCTCCCAAATTCAAATGTCTCTTTTTCAATTTCACAAATCCCACTGAATCAAATCTTTCGAGTGAGTTATCACAACTACCAGGAAATAAAGGTGTTGCAATAACATGCCTTCCATATTCATATACGTATCTCATTTAAGATTAAGTCATTCAACATCTGACATTAGAAAATGAAAAAAATAACATAGGTTAAGCTAGTTCTATATTGGATACAAATTCATAAAAAAAACAAACAAGTCACCAATCCATGTCAGTAGCCACATCAACATGGTTGACCAAATTCATGCCACATGGAATGAAATGGTATATGACATCATCAACAATGACACATTCCACCTTCAAAGTGACGTTCATTTGATCTTAATATTGTCAACTACTACATGTTAATAGAAAATTATAAAAATTAAGGAAAGGGATACCCAAAAAAATGATATCTAGCATTTGGGCATCCACGAAACTCAAAAAACTGTAATACAAGTTTCCTATGTATTCGGATACATGTCATCGACATCCGATATTTCTATGATTGATATTGTGGTTGTTGAAGTTTGATTTTGATCTAGATGTATTTGGCATCTAGAATAATTACCCTTAAAAGTCGACAAACAAGTCCAGATACAATATAAAGCTTATTCCTCATGGATACAAGCACTTTGCAAAGATAAGTTAGAAATCAAATTGGATCAAAATAATAAGATAAAAACTTGAAACAAGCCATAAAAATCTGAAAAAACTCTAAAAACTTGTCATACAAAACTCTAAAAACTTGTCATACAAGTAAAATAAATAAATCAGAAGGGAATCTTTACAAACAATTATAAAATCAAAACTAGATGAATAAAATCATTAAAATACCGAAAAAGGAACTTTAGAAGGGTACTCATTATTATATGACATAATCATGAAATAATGGGGGTTTCCATAGGCTACAACACTTTAGATAAGTGTGATATGCATGGATATTCTTGGGGATGAGTCAATGTATAAGAGGGGGTAGAGCTCAAGTTATAATTGGATTTTGTTTGCTTTACATCCCTTTTCATTCTTTTGACTTTTAACATTTGGCTCATGTTTTTTATTTTCTTACAAGTGCATAAACCTTGGATATATTCAACCCTGTTTTTTCATACAATAAGGCCAACAAAGGACCAGTGTAAGTGACTAACAACAACCAATGAAAAGATGGGATAACAAGCATTAGGGAATATTGACAAGTGTTAGGTATGAATAACATGGAGTGTTTCCACCTTCAAAGCCTCCTATTTGTGCCTTTCCTAGAGAGTGAAAGAAATACCCTAAAGAAGATCACATTAGACGAGGGACACATGATAACAACCAAGGTGAATTAGATGAACAAGTACATAGCTAATAACGATCTATAATCCAATTTGAACTTGTGCTCCATACTAGAATTCCTTAAACATTAAATGCAAGTACTTGAATGCAAAAATGTTTGAATTACCTCACAATAGATGACCCACCTTCATCAAATGATTAGGCAGATCAATTAGTCTACTAACTAGAAAATGGATGAGGGCATCTAATGTTGCCTATCTGTGGAGCACGGTTGGGTTGTTGGTTGAAAAACTGCAAGATAGGAGAGAAAAATATCTCCAAGGGTTACCCTTGTATATGGAAGGGTAACATGTCCCAAGAAACGAATCTACCGTACAAGTAAAAAATCATTGATAGAGTTTATCATACAACTTATGCTCTCTTAGAGACTACAATACTAACCTTAAATTCTCTTTGTGATCATATGGTGTCCTTGAATATATCAAAGTATCCTTCAAAAATGTCTTATGCGATTTATCTTTCTTCTTTATAATGATCTTTGATGCTCCTTGTTACCACACAAACTAACATCTTTAACTTAAAGTCCCAAAGAATATAGGGTACTAACCTTGTCAAACTAGGAGGTTGGAAACTAGCACCTCACCAACTCTCCTCTACACTTTAGGTAAGGGAAAACAATATCCCAACCAAGGGGGGATTACCTATTGGTTACAAAGCTTAATGTGCATGTTGAGAGTGTGAGAAAGCTTAACAACATAAACAAAATGGGAAAATTAAATTAAATAGTTGGGGAGTGGCACGTAAAAGGGAAACTAGCGCCTTCAACTACTTGGGAAATGGGGTCATAGTCTTAGTAATCGTAAAGAGTTGTTCTAAAGGAATATTTATAGGTAGTAATTAATTTATTCATGGGCTCAACTATGCACCTAACTTGGCTATTTAATATTTAAGTGTATGGTGGAGAGGGTCATATAAAAGATCCACTATTCAAATCAAATTGCAAAGATGGCTCCTACCAAACAGTATCTACAAACACACTTAATTTGGTGATATAGAATGTGCAATGTTTTCATCTTGAAAGGAAATGATGCAAAAGGGAAATAATGTTATGATGAAAAAATTTCTCATGCAGACAATAACAATCTCCCAAGATTCAATGGTTGAATCTAGTAACAAACAAACAAACTAGTAAATTTTTCCCCCAGTTTATTCCTATTGAATCATAAGAAATAATGTTGGGATATGAAATCCATACCTTTCAAACGAAATACCTGATCAAGATCCTTGGTATGGTTTGATGTAGCTCCTCAATGCTTAGAATACAAACCTGCAAATATAATAACAACAAAAGATAAAAGGCATATGATAGATAAATGATCAGGTGCTCAGTGTAAAAGCTAAAAAATTAAAGTGCTCAAAAGTGATCGGAAACTAAACGACAATGAAGAGATCGTCACCAGGAATCTGACGCAATTCGTTTCATTGAAAACAAAGTGCGGATGAAGAAGATATAACTTGGTGTTCGTTTTCCTAAACAACTAAAAAAATTGTATTAGTGACAGGTTGCTTGATAGTTGCTTGAGTTTTGTGCAAGTAGGGTTTTAATGGTCGCAAATTTGTGATGCTTACAAGATTGAAATTACAGAAAGGTGAAGGGAAATTGTTGGTTGCAAGTCTCGAGATTAGGACCAGAAGAAGGAGAGTCACAAGGGCACCATCTCACCCAAAGTTTCACTCACATTTGCACTTGAAGCACCTCAAGTTTTATTTGAAGAAGTTGAGATTAAAGAGGTAAAAGTTGCACCAGAAGCTGAGCTTGAATCCATAGCCATCATGTTAGATGTTTGAGAAATTGAAGGTCATTTAGAAGAGCATGATGTTAAGAAAGACTTCAATGACATAAAGAGGATGGTTAAAATTATGTTTGATGCATTTACTATTGGGATGACAGGAGAAGGTTCTAAGCCCCCACATGGAGAAGGAACATCAGATGATAAGAAGGATGAAGAGAAGGATTCAAAGGGTAGTGGAGGAAAGCCTCCTCCATCTCCACCATTCTCATCATCACCATCAACATCATCTTCCACTTCCACCACAAAAACCACCCACACTCACTCAAAATCTCCAAAAGGAAAAACACCCTTACTCAAACTTGATGTCAAATTTGAGCTTCCAATGTATGGCGAGATAAATGCAGAGAAATTGGAAAATTGGATACGTCAATCGGAGGTGTATTTCAGAATTCAGAACCTTAATGAAGATGACATAAAGATTCAATTGGCTTCTTTGAGGATGGAAGGATCCGCACTTGTATGGCGGGAAGCAAGGACTCAAGAAGAGATTAAAAAATACGGCAAGATATCTATGTGTTGGTAAATTTTTATTGCTGCCATTAAAAGGAAATTCTATCCATTAGCTTACATGCAAAAGGAAATTATGGACTGAAAAAATTTTAGACAATTGAAAGGGAAAATTGTGCAAGATTATACTCATGAATTTAGGAGAAGAGCTCTAATCTTGGGTACTAATTTATATTCTCAAGAAACTTTGTTAAAGTACATTATGGGTTTTCACAGTTACCTTAGGCACACTATTCTCATGTTTAATCCCACAAACATAGATGAGGTTTGCGTTCAAGCCACACATTTAGAAGCATGAGGGAAACATAACATAAATGAGAAAAGCGATAGTGAGGGTAAAGGAAAGGGCAAGTTTTATGGAAGAGGAAAGAGAAATAGCTTTGTCAAAATAGAGAAAGAGAAACTCACATGTAAATACCGTTTGAATAATGACCATGATGAAGACCATTGTTGGAAACTTCATCCAGAGCTGAAGCCAAACAAACTGAAATCCAAAGAGAAGGGAAGAACTGTTACTATAATTGAACATGACTTAGGTTCAGATTGAAGAGATGAGACAAAGATTACAACCATGGGTTTGAAAGGTAAACACATAACAAACACTAGTTCTTCAAATTGTTCCAATTTCCTCAAGATGAAGATACAAGAATTGAACTTTTCCATATTAGAGTTGTCTCTAAACATACCAAGATAGATACACTTTTTGATAGTGGGTCACAAGCTAACTTGGTTTCCGAAGACTTGGTTAAGAAACTAAAACTTGAAACTGTTAGACATACAAGAACTTATCCTTTAGGGTGGATATGCAAGAATGAAAACTTGCAGGTTACAAGGAAGTGCATACTAAGATTCACCATCAATTCAAACTTTCTAGATGAAGTTGAACTTGATGTGGTGTCTCTTGAGATATCAGGTATTGTTTTGGGAAGTCCTTATCTTTATGATAGGAAAGAAATATTTCATCGCCATGAGAATAAATATCACTTGTTTAAAGATGGAATTGAGTACATAGTTAGAGTGCATAAGAAGAAGATAAGTTTGTATGTTATACATGCAGGAGAAATGAAGAGGATAGTGAATGCAAGTCAGAATTTGACATTTTTAATGATCAAACAAAGAGATGTTTTGAATTAAACCTTTCAAAAAGATGCAACGAATGAACAAGTTGATGTAATTAAAGTTTCTTATGCTTGTAATGAGATATTTTAGGACTCTAATAGGTTTCCTTTGAAAGGAGGTGACCAAGATGTAAAACATTTATAGCAATTAACATCAGTGTTGAGCAGTGTTGGAAACAAGATGCCGGTGCAAGAGAGTGCAAAGGTCAAAGAGAAAGAAAAAAAGAAATTTGAAAAAGAAGGCATGGGTTCCACAAGTTCTTGTTTTTGGTTTTCAAAGGGTACATGGCAATGGCAAAGATACTTGGTCAATAGTCGATGCAAGTACAAAGCAAGATCAGTTAAGAATCGTCATGATGACAGTGTGCAAGGTGAGACAATTTTTAAGTTTCCTTTGATTAATGACCGAGGTAGGAACAAGATAGTTTCTGCAAGAACAACTTGTTGCTATGAAAATTAAGGGAAATTGCAACATGAAGGTGTCAATGACAGCAAGAGAAGGTCGCAAGAGTCAAGGAAAAAGTTAAGTTTTTGTGAAAAAATCAATTTGATGAAAATGGGAAAATTTCAGTGGATAGAGACTGGAAGGGTGAGGGAACAATACACTCATTCACATGATCAGTAATCAAAGATATTTTTAGGTCCAAAAGGCTTCTAGTGGGGAGGAATGATCAGGTGCTCAGTGTAAAAGCCAAAAAATTAAAGTGCTCAAAATTGATTGGAAACTGAACGAAAACGAAGAGCTCGTCGCCAGGAATCTGGCGCAATTCATTTCGTTGAAAACATAGTCCGGATGAAGAAGAAAGAGCCTATTGTTCATTTTCCTAAACAAATAAAATTTTTGCAGAAGTGACAGGTTTGTGACATGGCAACCTAGTCAGCATACAAGGTAATATTCTGGGAATATTCTTCAGTGTCACCCAATGACACTGTGACAAGTGTCACTGCAAGATTCGCTAGTTTGGTTTGAAGGTGAATTTTTTTTAGGAATGTGCTCCTAAGGTTGAAGTTGATTTTGTTTTTTAATTATATGGATGGAAATTCCAACCAGAGGCTGACACATGGTGCAACCAGGGGCCGCCACATGCCCCCTTTGGTGAACCTTATCAAAATTTCGAATTTCATGTTTATGCTATGGTCCGAACATTATTGCAATGGTTGGATTAATGTTTTCTCGAGCGTAATTATTTACATGCCAAGTCCGAAATTTCCATACTACCAAAGTTCGAACCATATTTGATATAGTCCAAAGTCCAAAGGTATTATCCATATGGTGGTGGAATATTACGTTTAACAAAAGTACAAGTTTTATATTATGGTGGCACATATATTAATTGTTGAGAATTTGGAGGGCTGATGATCAATGCAAATTCTCTTCTTGATAATTACTTGTGAGCTTACATGAGTTACTTATGTCTTCTTTTCTTTAGCTTAGTTAGTCTTTCATCAAGTCAATTATCAAAATGCACAAGACAAAATTAGGCTTCTAGAGCCAGGGCAAAACCTCTCCCTCTTGGAGAGGAAATCCCGCAAAGAATTCTTCTTATAGATATTCAAATGACAAGTACCATGACCCAGACTCAGACCCTAGACTTAGGAATGTCTCCACGATTTTTCATTGCCCTTTCAAACTTGATTCTTCTCTTCTTCAATAATCTGCATTGTTGTGCACTAGAAAACTCGGTCTCTAAGATTCACTTATTGTTCAGTAAAATATCGAAATTGAATTGTCTTTACCTTGCATAAACTTGCAACTGTATTTTAGTTAGGAAGGCAAATCATAGATTTACCTTCCTCACTCTTATTCTCCTTTAAGAATGATTTCTCCTTATAGTCACTGTCTTCACTGTACTGAACCGTAGCCTTCAACCTTAAACTTTATATATTTCAAGACCTTTGCTCAACTTTGGAAACATGAAACAATATGTAGTTACAACAATATTATATCTGCACCTTCTTCTTGCTCTAGTATCCAAAATAGAGGTTGTGACACATCCGCAATTGACACCCTATAACTGCTTCCTAAAATCTGCAATCATACTTGGAGAAACCCACACTTATTATACTTCAGGTATCCACACTTGTTGTTCAGAGTGATCCACACATCATCACCATTTTAGATCAAGCAACCAGTACTGAAGTTAGTCAAACTTCACATTGTAAAAACTTCCTAGAAATCCGCACTGAAACACCTTTTAAGAATCCGCAAAACTATCTCTTGGATTACCAAAAAATATGTCTTCAAATGGGCCGCAAAACATGTATTTATATAGAATATTACTTCTGTCTTTAGGCTGACTTGTCAGTAGGCTTGAAGGCTGACTTATCAACTATAGGGTAGCCGAATTTAACATATTATTATAGCTTCCTTCCCAGCGTTTGAGAGAGGTCTAATTGTAGACGTTCTTCCACAGTTTCTTGGACGTGTGACAAGGTTCATGACAAGGTCTAGAGCATATACTGATGACTAGATCCTTCATATATATATATGACACTTAATTACATTTATACTTGAAGACAAAACCCTAGATATACATCAAGAATAAGTCTATTAACATACAATAAAATCTTGCTAATGAAACCCATGAAGAAAGTACAAAAAATACATTTTATTATCTTTGTCTTCTTCTATAAATACATAATTACATAGTCAACATGAAGACTGACCTAGTTACACTTTTCAACAATCCCTCTTAATTAGGGAGGTATTCATACAGGTACATGGTCACTTTCAAACTGAATAAAATCATAAGAAGAGTTGGATTGGTAATCACATCTGTATAGCATAATACCAACCAACATTTTCCTAGTGCAAGGCCTTGACTAACAACCCCATCTCTCAACAAGACAATGGGCTACAATGCTGGCAAGACACATGACTTATAGACACCATATTCATTGTCTCTCCAAGGTACCTACTCCACCCAGGTGTTCCCAAAGTATGACCTTCTTGGACTATTATTCTCTTGGGTAGCTAGCCCTCAAAGAATATCGATCCTCGATTACTCTTATCTTGAATGCCCTATCACATTCTCAAAGAGTATCGAATGCTAGATGATTACCCAATCCTCCATTTTATCTTCCCAAGTGAAGACCAGAATGATGTGTCTATCTCTCCCTCTCAGCCATAGAGGACCTATTCCACAAGGGAATGTACTCATTCCTGTATAAGGAATGTACCTAAGCTCATTCTTAGGAAATACCCAGTTTCTTCCAAGTAAGAAACTGATCACCAGGCTCCCTCTCAATCAGGGACCTGCAACAACAATGGTGAGACACCCAAATTCTCATGAAGAATTCCTCCCCTTGATGTCATGGATTTCGATATTGAGGAATCTTCGACTTTAGCTCCATGGGGCACAGATCATCTATCAATTTCGTTCATGAGTCATGTCATCTACCAGAAAATGATTCATCTGTCTTTCTCATTTGGTTCCCCTTATGCCATGCTGCTTTCCATCGAATCATCTCTAAGGATCATACATCCTTTCTCATGATTAGCAACCCTGCACAAATTCATCCTGATAAAAATATACATATGGAATTTTAAAACAAAATTTACCTCAGTGAAGATCTTTCACCATGAAATCTTCCTGTCGGCATCGACATCCTCTATTCATATTGTCACATATCCTAGTGATATGTTTTTTCAAGGGTCTTCTTCTTTACTAGACTTCTGATCAGGAGATCCAATCTCTTGTAGAAAAATGCTAAAAAATGAAGTTGCTCAGAATTGGTCCAAATTAGATCGACTGGAAAGAGCTCGAAAAAACGATCCTGTAGACATGAACGACAATGAAAACCGACGCCGTATGAGAAAGTTATTCAGCTTTGAAGTTTGCCAATTTCAGTTAAAAAAATGGCCAAAATTGACTTTATAAATATTTTTTATTAAAAAAAGAATATTCCACAGAATATTCTGTGAAATATTCCGTAGGCGGCCAATCACAGAGCGCCATGTGGCCAGCCCGGAGGCCGCCACGTGGCCCCAAGATTCATATGAAATGGGCATTCAAAAATTTGTTTTGGTCGCGGCAGGATTTGAAACCGGGTGGGCGCAATAACAACGGAACGGCCCAACCGTTGGGCCAGAGCTATGATTCTTATTATATGACGGAACACACATGTATTTGAATTTTAAAATTCGTTTGGGCGGGGCCCGAAAGGGGGCCATCCCCCTCTGCATGTATCCTCCCGCTCGGAACCGTGGCTTAAAGGTTGGCGCATTTAACCGTTTGGGGTATGGTCACATAGGACCGACGAAAGGTGCGGGCACGGTTTTTTATTATATGGTTTAACATTTAAAACATTCCGCATTAAACTCCAGTCTTAAACCTTCTCCGACGGGCACGGTCACATGACCCTACGTCCTTATCTCTTAGCCCTCCAAAACTGGCGGATTAAATGGCGGAGTGCCAAACTTTTAGCGCTAACTCCATATTTGTTGGAGCTATCTGGAGTTACTCCACTTTTAGTGGAGCTTTTCAAGGGGTAACTGGACAAAACTTCAGTTAGCCATAACTTTGGCTAAGGAAGTCCAATTGGGACAATTTTTTTTTTGATTTTGGGGTATTGAAGCATTCTGGAGCTGTTGGGATAGGTTGCAGAGCCATCAGGGCACTCTATCAGTGATTTTATCAGCGATTTTGGTTGTGGAGCCACCAGGGCTTGGTGAAGGATCAGTTGTGTTGGACTATACTCATCCATTGGAGGTGAATGAATAGTCGATTTATACTGATTTCAGTCCTCTGTTTCTGAATTTGCAGCTAATTTTTCCTTTTGAGGCTTTCTACACAGTGTAATTCTTAATTTGAGCATTAATGAAAGAGGGAAAAGCCTATTTGGAGGCTTTTGGACCCAGCAGAGGTAGCCCAAGAGAGGGGTGAACTGCTTAAACAATTGCTTACTGTTATGTTGTGTATTTTTGCTGTTATATTTCAGATTTTACTACATTAAACAGTAACTTTTCATAAGTCCACTTTTCCCAATCAGACTTATACAGTGATCACAACTCATTAGTTTCACTTCAAACCACATTACTTCCATTGCAAAATACTTGAACTTGCTTATTCACACATAAAATTTTGATTAATGAATACTTTGCACATAAAAAAATACTTTCATTGACCAGATCTATTTGAATGTTTACATTATATTTCTTTAGGTAGAGCCAGTAAGTGGGCCAAAAGCTTCTGGTTTCATCCTTTCTAGTAAAGGTGAAATAACCAGTAAAAGCCCCTACTGTCAATCTCTGTATAAGAAATAATTTGTTCACACAATTTCAGATCAGATTGGTATCAGAGCTCTAGGTTTTGCTTAAGATTTTGTGAAATTTGTGCAAGAAGATTGTGTTATTCTGCAAAATTTGATGCTTACTAGGCTGAAATTGAAAAGAGGGGAAGGTCAATTGGTTAGAGCACAAGTTAATCCTCAACCAAGGAGGGCTAGAGTGCCATTATATCCACCTTCCATTTCATCCTCATTAGCCTTAGAATCAGCCACAAACATGTCTTCCAGAGAAGGAGAAGTACATGAGGAAATGGATCCCAAGGAAGAATAAAGAGTCTTTAGAAAAGCTTTCTTGGACATGACTGAGATGGTTAGGATCCTATACCAGGAAAGAAATGATAGGATTGTTGGAGAAGGGTCTAGAAACCAAAGAGAAGAAGGAGATTCTTCAGGAGGGAAGAAAGACAAGGATGAGTCTAAGAAAGGGAATGGAGGAAATGGTGATCCTTCATCTCCATCGTCATCCTCTTCCTCCACATCATCCTCTTCAACTTCTGAAAATCAGTCACAAAAAACAAAAACATCTCTTAAAAATCCTTTGTTAAAGCTTGATGTGAAGTTTGAGTTGCCGATGTTTAATGGTGATGTGAATGTAGAAAAATTGGATAACTGGATTAGACAGCTGGAAGTCTATCTAAGAATTTAGAATTTGCATGATGATGACACAAAAATCCAATTAGCCTCATTGAGAATGGATGGAGCAGCTTTGGTTTGGTGGGAAGCCAAGACCAGGGAGGAAATTAAAAAGCATGGTAAGATAACTCTAACATGGAATGAGTTTATTACTGCTATTAAGAAACAATTTTATCCTCTTGCTCATATTCAGAAAGCAATCATGAATTGGAAAAATTTTAGGCAACTTAAGGGTCAAAATGTGCAAGATTATACCCAAGAGTTTAGAAGGAGAGAACTTCTACTTGGAGTAGACTTACAAAGTCAAGACACCTTGTTGAAATACATAGGAGGTTTGCACAATTATCTGCAACATACTATTCTAATGTTCAATCCTACCAGCTTAGATGAAGTCTGTGTGTAGGCTACACATTTAGAAGCTAGAGGGAAGAATACTTTTGATGAGGATAGTAATTTCAAAAACAAAGGAAAGAAGAGAGTTGCAAATTCAAGAAAAGAAAAAGGAAAGTTATTTTGCAAGAACTGTTCGAAGACAAGTCATGATGAAGATCATTGTTGGAAGCTTCATCCTGAACTGAAACCAGAAAAATACAAGAACAAAAACAAGACCAAAGAAAAGGAGAAAACTGTAGCAACGGTTGAGCAAGACTTAGGGTCAGACTCAGGAGATGAGACAAAAAGTATAGCCATGGTTTTAAAGAACATTAAGGGGAAAGAAGTGGTGCAAGACACAATTCCCAATTCTAGCTCTTTGAATTGTCACAAAGATACTCATGAAGAAAAGAGGAGGATAGAGCTCTTCCATGTGAGGGTAATTTCAAAACATACCAAAATTGACACACTATTTGACAGTGGGTCACAAGCGAATCTTATATTTGAAGACTTGGTCAAGCAGCTTAAACTTGAGACCATTCCACATCCGAAGCCTTATCCACTTGGATGGATATGCAAGGATGCCAATTTGCAAGTTTCAAGGAAGTGCATATTGCGCTTTGCAATAACTGCACACTTTATTGACATAGTTGAACTTGATGTGGTGCCGCTTGATATCTCAGGTATTGTTTTGGGAAGTCCTTACTTATTTGACAGGAAGGCCATCTTTCATCGCCATGAAAACAAGTATCACTTGTTCAAATATGGTAAAGAGTACATTGTGAGAGCTCACAAAAAGAAGCTGGAATCTTCTTTACTCCATGCAAGTCAATTGAAAAGATTGGTTAATGCAAGTCAAAGTCTAACTTTGTTAATGTTGAAACGACCAGATTTTGAGCATTCACCTTTTTATGATGTTGCTAATGATATGTCTCAGTTTAATAACAGTTTGTCTTTGAAAGAAGATGATGTTATGTTACACAAATTACCTTTTGGGTCAGCCAATGCAGAAAATGAAGTGTTAAAGCAAAGCAGTGCAAGCAAGGAGGACACATAATTCAGCATGGGAAAAAGTTGGTTTCAGAATGGTAGAATTCGCCATGGGAACAGTTTGCAAGGTGAAAGTCATTTCAAGTCTTTTTGGAAGTTTGATCAGTGTAGAAAAAGTTTGTTTTCTGCAGATTACAATTGCTGTTCTACAAATTTTAATAATTTGCATCATGACTCCGTTAATCTTAGCAATGGTCGATCAGTTGATTCCATAGACAGATTATCATTTTCTCAAAAGCTCCATTTGATGAAATCAGGTAGATTTTAGTTATTCAAGGGTGGAAGAGTGGAGAATCAGTCTCCACATTATCAGTTTCACTAGTCAGAGAGCTTTTGGGGTCCAAAAGCTTCTCATTTGGGAGGTGTGATCAGGAGATCTGGTCTCTTGTAGAAAAATGCTCAAACATGAAGTTGCTTAGAATTGGTCCAAACCAAATCGACTAGAAAGAGCTCGAAAAAACGATCCTGTAGACGTGAACGACATTGAAAACCAACGCCGTATGAGAAAGTTATTCAACTTTGAAGTTTGCCAATTTCAGTGAAAAAAATGGCCAAAATTAACTTTATAAAATATTTTTTATTAAAAAAAGAATATTCCACAAAATATTTTGGGAATATTTCATGGAATATTCCACAGAATATTCTGCAAAATATTTCGCAAGCGGCCAATCACAGAGCGCCACGTGGCCAGCCCGGAGGCCGCCACGTGGCCCCAAGATTCATATGAAATGGGCGTTCAAAATTTTGTTTTGGTCGCGGCAGGATTTGAAACTGGGTGGGTGCAATAAAAACGGAATGGCCCAACCATTGGGCCAGAGCTATGATTCTTATTATATGACGGAACGCACATGTATTTGAATTTTAAAATTCATTTGGGCGGGGCCTGAAAGGGGGCCAGCCCCCTCTGGATGTATCCTCCCGCTCGGAACCGTGGCTTAAAGATTGGTGCGTTTAACTGTTTGGGGTATGGTCACATAGGACCGGCGAAAGGTGCGGGCACGGTTTTTTATTATATGGTTTAACATTTAAAACATTCCGCATTAAACTCCAGTCTTAAACCTTCTCCGAGGGGCGCGGTCACATGACCCTACGTCCTTATCTCTTAGCCCTCCAAAACTGGCGGATTAAATGGCGGAGTGCCAAAATTTTAGCGCCGGCTCCATATTTGTCAGAGCTATCTAGAGTTACTCCACTTTTAGTGGAGCTTTTCAAGGGGTAACTGGACAAAACTTCAGTTAGCCATAACTTTGGCTAAGGAAGTCCAATTGGGACGAATTTTTTTTTGATTTTGGCGTATTGAAGCATTCTGGAGCTGTTGGGACAGGTTGAAGAGCCATCAAGGCACTCTGTCAATGATTTTATCAGCGATTTTGGTTGTGGAGCCACCAAGGCTTGGTGAAAGATCAGCTGTGTTGGACTATACTCATCCATTGGAGGTGAATGAATAGTCGATTTTTACTGATTTCAGTCCTCTGTTTCTGAATTTGTAGCTAATTTTTCCTTTTGAGGCTTTCTTCACAGTGTAATACTTAATTTGAGCATTAATGAAAGAGGGAAAAGCCTATTTGGAGGCTTTTGGACCCAACAGAGATAGCCCAAGAGAGGGGTGAACTGCTTAAACAAATGCTTACTATTATGCTATGTATTTTTGCTGTTATATTTCAGATTTTACTACATTAAAAAATAACTTTTCATAAGTCCACTTTTCCCAATTAGACTTATACAGTGATCACAACGCATTAGTTTTACTTCAAACCACATTAATTCCATTGCAGAATACTTGAACTTGCTTATTCACACATAAAATTTTGGTTAATGAATACTTTGCACATAAAATAATAATTTCATTGATCAGATCTATTTAGTGTTTACATTATATTTATTTAGGCAGAGCCAGTAAGAGGGCCAGAAGCTTCTGGTTTCATCCTTTCTAGTAAAGGTGAAATAACCAGTAAAAGCCCCTACTTTCAATCTCTGTATAAGAAATACTTTGTTCACACAATTTCAGATCAACTTCTGTCATAGTCTACATATCCTGCTAGGAGATCTCCCAGTCACATCTTCTTGGCTTTTGGATGATAATTGCCTCTTGACATGGTTGCATTGCATGATCTCTTCCTTTTTGCATATTCTTCATTCTCAGGAACTTGCACATCCTCCAGTTCCCCGTTCATAGACAACCACCTCATATTCCATGTAGATATATATTATGTTGATTTCATCTATCAGTGCACTGATGGATCCTCCTTCATAGATCATTCTTCTAAATATGGGAGTCTATTACCTGCAACCATATGACATGAATTCACAACATCCTGTGTCAACATGTAAATATATACAAACCTCACACCTTTTTCCCTTTATTCATCCTGTAGCAATTTATCTAGAATGAAGAGCTTCATTCCCTTGGTCTGGTCCATCAGTATGTCATCACATACGAGAATTCAGTTTCCATGATGACCCTTGATCTTGATGAATACTTTCCAATAGTAATTTTATCAGAGAGGTTTTCCTGGAGCTGATTCACCAAGAGATCCTAACATGCAGAAGATGATATCAATCATAGTAGAGATCCCTTGCTTCTTCTTAGATTTATTTGCATCTGGTTCTTTCCTCATATCTGAGATATGGGCTTCTTCCATTTTCCTCTTGTCCTTGTTAGATTTAGGAAAATATCTTTTATAATGCCCAATTTCATTACATCCAAAGCATCGTATGTTGCCCATATTTCTTATTTTATTCTGAGGACAAAATTTTATGAATCTTCCTTTCTTCCTATATGTGGCTGCAAAGGCTTGATTCTCTTCACTTGGTCCTGTATCAATTTTGGCTTTTAGTCTTGTTACCTCTATTTTACATAGAGACCATAAGTCATGGAATGGAGTGGCTTCTTTCTTCCCGTATAAACTAGAATCGAAGTTTCCCCATTCCTCTGGTAGAGAATTCAACACCACTGTAGTCATCTCAGTGCCAGACATTACTTCTCCCAGTTCTTACAGTTGATCTCTTATTTAAAAAATCCTCATAAATTATTGAATGATTCCTTCTTCCCTTGATAATTTCATTTTATATAGTTCTTGTCTCAGAGAGATTTCTTCTCCTGCAGTACTCATAGAAAATATCTCCACCGGTTTCTTATATATATCTTTAGCAGACTTTAGTTTTGATACATAGCGAATGAGAGAGTCCTTAATGGATTCTATGTGAATACTCTAGGCTCTAATTTCTCCCTTCATGTACTTGGAATGAGCTGGAGCATCTTCTTTTGGAGGTTGGATTGTAGAACCTTCGATATATTCCATAAATTTGTCTTCAATTAAACTCAAATATTTCCTCTTCTTCCATGCACTAAATTTTGATGACCCAACTAGGTTGTTGCTCTCTTTACAATAAGTCATTTTGACAGGTTTAAGTAAGGTCATATATACTTAATTGAGTAGAGTGGCTTACAAATTCCTTAATGATGTTTGAAGATGAAGTCAAGGGTTTCTTATAAGATAGAATTATTCAATGTAGGAGTTATTGAATCCTTGATGAAGGATATCTTCAGAAGTAGAGGTCCTCCTTTTAACAAAGTCTTGAATGTGAATCTTGGATGGAAAAGATTACTTTCTTGATTTAGTTGATCCTTTAAATGAGATAGGAGATCTTTCTTGAAATATCTAGAAAGTCTTCCTTTTCAAACTTATTTTATTTTCTAACCCAAAATTTTGATCTTCGCTTCCTGGAGTGTCTCCTTTGTCAAGAAGCCCTTGAGTTTTGTACCTTAGCTCTGATACCATGTTGAGAATTTGGAGGGCTGATGATTAATACAAATTATCTTCTTGATAATTACTTGTGAGCTTACATGAGTTACTTATGTGTTATTTTCTTTAGCGTAGTTAGTCTTTCATCAATTCAATTATCAAAATGCATGAGAGAAAATTAGGCTCCTAGAGCCAGGGAAAAAACTCCCCCTCTTGGAGAGGAAAACCCACAAAGAATTCTTCTTACAAATATTAAAATGACAAGTAATGTTGTAGCTCCTAGATACAACCTTCAGTTGCAAAAGACTAGTGCTTAGGACATCTTAAAATCAGAGGTTAAATGTAGAAAATTGTAAGGATGCATCTGAAAGAATATGGATAAAAAGAATAATGCTTTTGGTGGTTCAGGAATGGAGAATACCTTGGAGTCTGATTCATGCGAATTACCCTGTACTGCAAGAGGGATCGAGAGGATATATGGCTCGGTAGATTTTCAAGTGGGCCAAGTATGAAACAATGAGCAGAGGCTTTCAACATATGCAGAGGTGTTGAGAAGGAATGGAGGAGGAGGAACCCACAAAAGACATGCTTAAAAGTCTTAAGAATCTGTCTCCCGTGAACTCAAAGGAAGTGGATATGAATGAAATGTGAACAAAAATAGAGATTCGTGGAGCACGAATTAAGGGGGCACAACAAGTTTAACACACGAGAATTATTCATACACGAATTCATGAATAAAAAATGCATACCACTGACACCTACATTACATGAATCATCAAAGCAACAGAACATGAAGGATTATTATACATAAATAGGAAATTACCTATAAAAAAAAGAATACAGATACGTACTACTCATTGCTCCATCTAAAATCCAAATAAAAAACGCTGTATATCATATTAAGTTTAAAACAACTCTCCCAAATATGTATCTCAGAGCACTAGGAGCACAGTCATGCAGAACTACAACAAAATTCTCCAAAATTCAAAACCTTTCTTTCATTTCTGAAATATCTAAAGATAGAGTTCTCCTTGAGGGTTTATGATCGAATAAACCTTCATGATCAACCCCTCCATGTGAAAATCAAAATATCCTAACTAACTCATAGAGCGAGCATCAAGAAATCAGTCACGTAATAAAAAAATCAAAATAGAATTGGGTGAAATCAACATTTCACCAGCAAAATATCATAATCAAAGAGTAAAATAAAAAACATAGTTGGCCATGGAGGCCAAATCCTGGAATATTCAAAATGGGGCGGCGAGGAGTGGCTGTGAACAGGTGGGGTGTCTGGCTTCCATCGCATGATTCCAACTGCTGTGGGAAGCCTCCACTCCCTCATTCTCATGATTCACATTAGCCGTTATGAAATGACTAGTTGTGCCGCGCATGCCTGGCTCTTTAGCAGAGGTTTCCTGGACAAACTGAATCAACCGTAGTTGCTCTTGTTCTGCCCAAAAACCCATGCTGTGCTTAGCTTGGAAAACTGGAGACGGGGCTTCAGAAGGGGGCTTGTGACATCAACACACAGCGGGATGGCTTAACAC
Source organism: Pinus albicaulis (assembly GCA_034641835.2). Taxonomy (NCBI): domain Eukaryota; kingdom Viridiplantae; phylum Streptophyta; class Pinopsida; order Pinales; family Pinaceae; genus Pinus; species Pinus albicaulis. Next base: position 1,531,819,382 of record CM076579.1, read on the forward strand.
TGAAAAGGGCGAGGCAAGGGCCGTAGGGGGCCCAAACTAATATCACATATTACAATCGAGAGTTTTTATTATGAGAAAGTGGGATTAAAGGTTATGGTTAGCAAAGTGCGATGTGCGATGGCGGAAAGGCGACGTGGCAGGACGGAAGTGGGGTCGCCTACAAATCGCAAGCAGGAGATTTTTTTATGAGAAACAAGGGATAAAGGTTATAAATTTCAATTTGCGAAGTGTGATGGGCGGAAGACGAGGTGGCATGGCAGAGGTGGGGCCCAACTTATATCGCAAATTGCAAGTCGAGGAGTTTAGTTATGAGAAGCGGGGGTAAACGTTAAAACTTGCGAAGTGCGAAGTGAAATGAGCGGTGGTGACATGGCATGGCGGAGGTGGGACCCAACTTATATTTCAAATCACAAGTCGGGGAGTTTTGTTGTGAGAAATGGAGGGTAAAAGTTAATATTTGCGATGTACGATTTGCGACGAGCGGAGAGGTTGGTGATGCAAAAAGGTAAGTGGTAAGACCTCTTTCTTCTTTTGACTATGGTGTGCCCACCCGACCCGCGCTTGGAGTGTTTGGCTTACACTTTGGCCATTCCTGCTCTTCATCTTCTTATCTTCCCATATTGCCTTATCGCTCCTAGAAATCACAAGCCAACATTGGCCCCATTGGGGATGACGCACTCATTCGAGGGTGTCGAGAACCTCGCAGACCACTTGCTTGTGTTCTTCTTAATGTGCTTGGGATCATGGTTAGAAACATTTTCAAGCAATTTTAACCAAAAACGAAACAGGAATTCATGTAGAAATAACAAACGACATATATACACTTTGAGGATATGTACATTGGACCATCATAGCCCGCTATCAATGCTGGAAGTAAGGCTTGAGAATTTGTCCATTGACATGCATCTCGAGTGTGTCTCCTTCCAAATTATCTAGTGCAAAGGTATTGTTGCCTTTGACCTCTACCACCCTGAATGGACCAAACCAAAGGGGGTCGAACTTCCCATGTTTCCCTTTGTCTGACCGCCTGAAATCCCATCGCAGCACGAAATCCCCTACTTGGATTTCCTTATCTATAGCTCTTTGGTCAAACAAGCCTTTCATCGTTTCCTATTACTCTGCTAGTTTGAGGCTTACCTGTTCCCGTGTTTCATTTATTTCAACCAATTGGTTCATTCTTCTGATAAGGTCATTTGGCTCTTCCTCACTCTCTTGTAAGAATCGGGCCATGGGTAATGTGAGATGAATAGGAAATATTGCTTCTCTTCTATACACCAGCTCATAAGGGGACTTCCCTATGGATTTTTTAGTGGTGATGTGATTTTCCCAGAGTGAAAACTTGAGTTGGGAATCCCTGTTCTTTTGATTTTCATTGATGGTATCTTTCAAGATCCTCACCAGTGTCTTGTTAGATGACTCTGCCAACCCGTTCCCCTGTGGGTAATATGCAGTGGAGTGCCCCAGACTGATATTATAATGCTGACAGAATTTCACAAACCTAGCCCACTTAAAAGCATGGGCATTATCTGTTATGATTTTAGCAGGGCATCGAAACCTGGCTATTATGTTTTCCTCCAAGAACTTGATCACCACCAAATTTGTGGCATTCCTTGTAGGCACAACCTCAACCCATTCAATGAAGCAATCCATGGCGATGAGGATCCATCGATGTTGGTTGCTAGAAACCAGATGAATCTCACCTATGAAGTCGATTCCCCATTGTTGAAACAACTCTTCAACATGAACTGGGATCAAGGGGAGAGGTGCGAACCTTTGTTTTTCGGCAAATGTCTGACACTTTTCGCAGGACCGGACATGAGCATGTACGTCACCAAACAACTTGGGCCAAAAGAAGCCTACTCTCAGGATCTTGTGAGCAGTGGATCGCCAACTATAATTCCCCCCACATACTCCTTCATGGAACTCTGTCATCACTTCGTCAACCTATTGCTCTATTAAACATAGTAGTAAAATCCCAGCTGGGTCCTTCCAATACAGTCGCCTGTTTTCCATAGTATACTTTTGAGATCTTAACCTTAAAGTGCGATACTTGGTCTTGTCATAGTTAGGGGAAACCTCAGGGTCAAAAGGTACTTGACTATATATTTATACCATAAGGATAGAAGGTACTCTAATGTGTCTTTTGTTTAGAAGATTCCATGTCCTGATGTACACCAGTATCCTCCTGTGCTTCTCCTTTTGTCATAGACAGATTTATCCCTAGAGCTTGACAGTTGGATTCAGACATAATTTTTGCCAGCCCTTGGCCTTTGATGAGTTTAGTGGGCTTTATCTCCATCTCATACTCCTGAATCTTAGCTATCCATTTGCCCCTTTTTCCTTCACTGTCGCCTTACACCAGAATATCCTTCACTTCTGCAGTGGGTACGTAAGCTGTTATGACATACTATAACAGTTACACCCGAAATGCCTTAAGTGCTTTGACCAAAGTGTATGCTTGCTTTTCCAGAATGTTATATTTTAGTTCAGCATCTCGGAGGACCTGGGTAAATATGTAATATTCCCAAATTTTCACATCATATTTGGAATATTAGAGTCGTTAATTTTATTAATGAATTAAGTAAATAAAAGGGTGGAGGGATGCACAATCCTCAATATGAATAAATATCCACTTTTTTGTGTGTGAATGTGGATTAGTTTAGCCTAGATCTGTATAAAAATGTAGTTGAGCAACTACTAATGTGAATGAAATTGGAGAACCTGTCTCATTAATGAGATAGATCATGGAGGTTGACACAGTCAACTAAGATCTTGAAAGGATAAAACAGAGATGATTCAGTCAATTAAGATCTTGAAGATGTCAAATATCATGGGATATTCATGATTAAGTGATGGAGAACGTTGTGCCAACAAGGCACACTTGATGGAAGGTGTACATTGCACCTAGACATGATGGTTGATTTGGTCAAACAGCGCAATCCAACTTGGAGGATCTTGTCCACATGTAATAGCGCAGTCTAGATGAGGGCCAAGGCTTGGGAAGGCTCAAATGTTATATAAAGAAGATGAAGGCAAGGATGAGGGCATGCTAATTATTTCTTGATGTAAGGTCTTTTCAGATCTGGAATTGTCATGTGACATTCCACTGCTTTCTTGGGCTGTTTAGCAGAGATTGCAGGTGATGTTTAGTACAGGGTGTTCCTGATAGGGAATCCCACCTCTTTCTTAGAGTAGCTCTATAAAGAGTATTGTACTTCATTATACATCAGGCTTTAAGTGCCACATTTTTTTCCTACTTTCTGCAGAACACTCATATTCAGAAATTGCAGATTTCTGAAGATCAGTTTGGAAGGAGGAAGTTGTCTTCGGTACTTCAACTGGAGAACACGTGAAGGATTATTCCTATCACCTTGGGCTTAAATATAAGATTCCCAAAGCTTCATTTAAGATCTGGCATCAGGCCAAAAGTTATTGACCTCCTAGCAGTAGTATTCCCTTTAGGAATAATGCTGTTCATTTTGCAAATCTAAAAGGAGGAAGGAAGTTGCTAGTATTTCAGCTAGCAATCTAGTGAGGGATCATTCCCTCACATTTCCATCTGTGTTACCATAAACCTGGAGTTTATTTCAGCTTTTTTCAGTAGGCAGAAGGCCTCTCTTTCCCTCACAGTGTAGTTTCTAGAGGCAGTTGTGTTGCAGTAGCTACAATCATCATTGGAGGATTGAGAAGCTAGATCTAGAGCTTCTAGCTCATAGATATGAAGCAGGGATCAACCCTTCAAGCATAGATCGGATCTAATATCATATTTCAGCCATCTATTTGTCAGATCTAGCTTCAGATCTGTATTTCCCAACAGATCAAGGATCAAACCCTAGGGAGGTGATTTTTCCAAAGTTGCAGATCTGGAAAATCCTTTCTAGGTTATCTTGGGAATCCATCGCATTGGCCAGATCTTGAATCTTGGCATCATTTGAGCTCCAGTTTTGAGTAGATATGAGTTTACCTTTTCAGCCTGCAACTATATGTTTATGTTTTGCTGAAGGGACAACGCAGTATTTGCTGCAGAGCCTCTCCAGTTACGCTGTACTTGTTGTAGCTTGTTTTCTGGGTACTTCTAGACCATCTCTTTGGCTAGATCTGCTCATATTTTGTACATGGTGTAATTGATTCTTCTCCAATATAATAAAATGGCTCAGCTTATCTATAAATTCTTATGTTGTCTTAAGATTTATTGTTTATCTTTCTGTAAGTTCTTATATTGTGTGAAGTATTACTACATTCCATTTTGGGATATTACAAAAGAACGCAATAGGTTTTTCGTGCCCTTCAAATTTTTTTTGTAGCAGCACCGCAACTATTATGTGAGGAGAGGCGAAAGAAAAAATCATGAATGGCTTTCCATAATCGAGACTTGCCAGTTTTGGAGATTCCACAAAGGCCTTCTTGATCTTGTTGAAAGAATCCCTGGATTGAGGAGTCTATTTCACTTCACTATTCGTCTTCAGCATTTCACTGATGTTTCAGATGACCTCGGAATAATTTGGGATGAACCTTCTGAGGAAATTTATTCTTCCCAGGAATACCTGTAATACCTTTTTGTTTCTTGGTAGGGAAATTCTGTTTATCACCTCCACCCACTTTGGGTCAATATTTACCCCTTCTTTGGTTACTATGTGCCCTAATAGCTTTCCTTCTTCTAGGGAAAACATGGATTTTTGGGGGTTAAGAGACAAAACATACCTTCGACATCTGTCAAAATTTCGTCGAAGATGATCTATATGCTCAACGTCGCTCTTCGAGAAGACGGTGATGTCGTCTAAGTAAATCACCACAAACTTATCCTGGTCTTCTATGAAAGCGATGTCCATCGCACGCTGGAATGTGGCACCGGTGTTTATCAGGCCGAAAGGCATTCGGGTGTACATGAAGGTTCCCCAAGGCGTAGTGAACACCGTCTTCTTCTGGGCTTTTGGGAGCACTACCCCCTGATTATATCCTGAGAAACCATCCATCATGGAAATGCAGGATGATCCCACCACCTTTTGTAAGATGTGGTCCATCTTCGGGAGGGGATAGTGTCTTTGAGTAAGGCTCTGTTCAGATTGCGGAAATCCATGCAAAGCCTGATTTCGCCGTTTTTCTTCCTTACGGGCACTAGGTTCATCACCCATTCGGAGTACCTCAGAGGGACAATGATTTTTTCTTGCAACAACTTCTTTATTTATTTTTCAATAGCTGAGAGAAGACAAGGGTTGATCTACCTCAACTTCTACTTATCAGGCTTAGCGTCCTCTTTTAGGGGTATCTTATGTTGTATGACATCAATATCAAAGGTCTTCAAGTCCTAGTATGACCAAGCGGGGACGTCTTTGTATGATCGAAAGAGATTCATGTAATGTCCTTGATATTCTTCGGGGACTCGTTTCGACAACTTCACCACCTTCGGGTCTTCCTCTGTCTTGATATTCAAATCCCTGACTGGCTCATCAGGGGTCGGTTTGCTAGGATTCACCGAGATATCATTTATATCGAACAGTCTCTCCAATGGCACGAGACCCCTGGGAATAACATTTCCATTTAATTGCAAAAATCGGTGGCCAGCCAGTGACTCCTCCCATCTGGTTTTTGGCTTTTCACTATCATCCTCGGTCACTGAGTCGATCACCAAATTCGAGAATTCACCCACCATATCCATAAAATGCTTTAATTTCTCTTCGTCCTCGAAGACTTGCTAATGTTTTACATTGTCCAAAATGGAGGGGCGATATATCACTTCCACCTCATATTTGAGCAACAGATTCTACGAAGGGTGGAAATTGCTAGGAGCCACAGCTAGTGACGCGACCATTCTATTCTTATCCCTCGGTATGAACTGAATGTTAAAAGCAGAGAAGAAGTTCTCAACCAAATCCCATACCTCATTCCTATAAGATCTGAGCCACAGGTGCTTAGTTTGGCATTGGCTCCTGACTTGCCTCACTACTAGCTCTGAATCTCCAAACACCTTGAGGTTCTGTATGTTCATGTTTCGTGTTGCCTGCAATCCCAACAGCAGGGCTTCATACTCAGCCACATTGTTTGTGGCTTCAAATTCTAGCTTGAAGGAGAGGGGAACTAAGTAACCTTTAGGTGATATCAAGAGTACCACGACCTCGTTTCCTTATCATGAATATTCCCCATCAAATTGTAAGGTCCAAATCTCGTTTTCCTCTTTACTTATAGGATCCCCCTGTCTTAGAGGACAGACCTTCGTTTTTTGCAGGAAATTTTCATCCTCCTCTAGCAGAAGGCAGGAAAATTCATCCTCCTTGCCATACACTAGAGAGTTGGTTGAACCATCAAATTTGGTGACCATCTTTACAAACTTGGACTCACGGTATAATCGTCTTTATTCCCCACCGAACACTGGGATAATGGTGTAAGTGAGGTCAATTTTTATCGACCATCTAATCTTGGAACCCCAAGATCTGGACAACAACATTCCAAACCTAGCTGGGATATCAGCTGCGACAATATCCATTGCCACACTTTTGGCCGGAATCTGGGCTAAGTTCACTACCAAGTCTTTTATCATACCCAAGCACTTCACCCTTTTGGAGTCAAAATAATACAGGTCTTTATAATGCCTTTTGATCTGCAATCCCAATTTTTCCATGACAGACAAAGGCAACAAGTTATGCGAAGCCCCAGAATCCAACATACAATTGTGCAGTAGTAAGTAATGTATCGCCAAAGTCACATAGAATGGGGGAGTAGTTGAGTCTTGCTCTTCTACATGAGGTCCAAAAACTACCATGGGTCACTCTTCTTGGAGATTAAGGCTGTCAGGCAGAGGGCTTACACTATGGGGCTACATGAATTGGGACACTTGAGCTTTGTATGAAGGCTGTTTTAGGAGCTCAATCAGGGGAACATGGATCTTGACCTTCTCTAGTTCTTTTTGGAGATTAAAGGGTGTGGGCCCTTTTTTTGTATTCGATTCTTTGAAATTATATTTAGGAGGGTCGAGAAACTTCAAGGGTATAGATGATGACTTCTCATTTTTGGGAGGATCAGATTCTTGCTTTGTGAAAGTGGATGCAGTGGCCTTATGAGGGGTTGAATCTTTTAATGGCTGTTTCCCTTTACTGACAAGACTAGGAGGAATTTTTTCTCTTTATATCGAATCTTCATTTTGTTCTTGCACTTGGGTTCTCTTCCTGGAGGACATGAGGTCATATTTCTTGTGGAGTTGAGCTTGCATAAAATCCACGAACTGTCTACAGTAATTTCCAATATATTGATCCTCTGGAGGGACTTCCTTCTCCTCTCGCTCCCCTTGCAGGATGAGTTCACCCTCCTCATTGTCAGAGTAGGTGAGGAATTGATCTTCTTGGATGTATGTGACTTCCTCGGCCTGTCCCTACACTTCTCCCTCCAAGTATAGAGGGGGTTGAATGTGGTCTTGCTGTTCCTTCCTCTCCCGATGCAAAAACTGCAGATGGGGCTTCCGATATTAAGGCTTAAACCCTTGGTTAGGAATCATTTGGTTGGGAAGAGGAGGGGAATTATTGGTCTCCAATTCAAGCTTAATCAACTTATTTGAAAGGTTCTTGATTAGCTTATTCATTTCTTCCATTCTATACTCTTGTGATTCCCTCTCCTGATTTGAAGTAGAAGCCTCCTCCCTGATCTTTCTTTTAGCTTCATGTTCTGTATTCTCCTTGAATTTACCAGTAGAAGCAAAGTTTGATTCTACCTCCAATGCATCAGTCTGGATCTGATCCAGAGATGTGGATTTTCTTTCTCTTAGGGTGAACCCAAAATCTGGTTCGAAAGCTCTTGCAAAGACCACCTTAACAACTGCTTGGGGAGGCTTTATTTTAGCAGGAAGATTATTATAGATCTTGTTGAACCTCTTTATGAATTATGTTACATCCTCATTGTGTCTCTTCTTTAGAGCATTGAACTCTATGAGAACGTATCCATGGTCCCTCTTTTCTCTCCATTTCAATGTGAAGAAAATTTCCATTTATTCCTAAGTGTTGAATGTGTTGTCAGCTAGAGAATTGAACCATTTTCGGGCTTCTCCATCCAAGGATTGGACGAAAAGCCTTAACACCACATCTAAGTGCGCTACATTCACATTTTCAGCAAAGGCGCTGATCCAGGAGGATCTTGATCAATACAAGATCGACAGAGTTCCAAGTCAACTCCAGCAGTTCGATGTCCAGTTCAGTGTTAAGAATCGTCAAATCACCAGTAAAAGCTTCTTCAAATGTTAATGGTCGTCATGTGTTTCGAATTTGGATGAAAAAGGTGTAAAAAGGGACATAGTATTTATGGACCTAGATCTAAGGTTTCCTATGGTGAAATACCTTATGAAATGTAAGTCCTATTCCTAAATACCTAAAGCATATGTCAAAACCCTAATACCTGAAATCCTATTCCTAAAACTCCAACCCATATGAAAAAGTCCTATGCATTAATCCCTAATGCTAAAGTCCTAGCGCAAATATATTCAAAACCATATTACAAAACCTTGCCAAAAACATTTTTAACAAAGGTTCGAATGATTGGTTAAACCTAAGGTGCAAAGGTAAAAAACCTTGAAGCGCATATATATTTCGATGATGGGTTAAAAAACCTTTTAAAACAAAGTCTGATGTTCAAATCTATGGTATAAGGCGAAAGTCTTTGTAATAAAGGTTCGGGATATAATTTTTATTAAAACTTATATTAACAAACCCACAACATTAAATAAACGTGTGTTTTCAAGACCATAGCAGAAAACGTAACCACCAGCATATGTGAACAGGTGTAATACCCACACGGAAAATGTTTGGGTAACAATTTTAAAGACTGTGGAAAACCGTGTGCATATGACCGTGAAGAGTTAACTGTGGTAGGATTAGTATTATCTATAACTGCCAAATTTTATTCCGCCCATTCACATGGGAATGGTTACAACTCCTCGCATGGTTAGCCTAACCGTCGGGTTGAGTTTTTATTATATGGTTTAAAATGGGTTTTTCAATTTAATTTGTGCGCTAATGTTGGAGATCATTATCCCTAGGTTCATGAATGGAGAGGGATTCAACCTTTATCACTTCATTTTCTCAACAAATTGCTAAATGAAGATTTGAGGTAGCCTATTAAAGCCATGTAAATTCTTCTTTGAAGTTCATCTTTGGTTTTGTGAAGACATAGTACAGTTTCATAAATTGAGAGGCGATTTTGTTTGCAGCATTGCTCAGCCGTCGGTGGTCGGAATTGAGCCCGGAGATAGGCGTCGGAAAGGCGAGGAAGAGTACTTTATGTTTACAGGGTTCATAAGTGCTTGCGAGCATAGTCATTTTGTTCTATTTTAGTGTAAATATTCCTCACGATCAATCCTAATAAAAACAGACACCCACTTAGAAGTGGACCCAGAGATGTAGTCCAGGAGGGACGAATTCCGTCATCAAACTGTTTGCCTCTTCTTCTTTTTGATTATTGCTGTTATTTAATTCATTTATGCTGCTGGTTTATGTTATGTTTCATTAAAGCATACTTCAGTGAACATTCAATCTAAAGGACAAACTAATCAAACTACCTCAACACTTTATTCGATCAATTTCTGTATTTTCAGAACATGAGTATTAAATTCTAGTAATTTTAAAGACAAGGTCTGTAAAGGGCCAGGTAGCCTCTGGACCTCATCCTTTTATCAAAGGTGACATCTCCAATAAATTCCCCTACAGTAAATCTCTGTAATAGAGTTAAGAAGTTAATCGTTCAATTTCAGATCATATTGGTATCAAAGCAGGTTGTGCTTTGTAGTTTGTTTGTCAGTGGATGTTAACCAGGTTGGGATTGCAATGTGGAAAAGGCGAGCTTGAGGAATTCGATCCAGATATCGGAAAATGGAAAGTCATCCATCAATCAATGATGACAGGGACTGAGAACATTGAGACTCCTGAAGCTACTGAAACGAAGCCCATTGATGAGACTCAAATCCAATAAATGTTTATGAACATGCAACAAATGTTGGCAGAATTATATGAAGACAAAAAGAAGAGAGATGAAGCCTCAGTGTCAAAGGCATCAAATAAGGGTAAAGGCAAGGCAGATAAATCTCCTCCTTCATCTCCATCATCATCTTCTTCTTCTTCTACGTCTAGTTCTGAATCAGATAAAGAAAAGAAACTTAAGAGTCCACTTTTGGAACTTGATGTTAAGTTCGAATTACCTATGTATGACGGAGAAATGAACCCTGAGAAACTAGATAATCAGGTAAAACAATTAGAAGTCTATTGTCGTATTCAAAATATTACTGATGATAAGACAAAGATCCAATTAACTACTCTTAGAATGGGGGGTACTGCTTTAATTTGGTGGGAGAGTAAGACACAGGTAGATTTAAAGCGTAAAGGAAAAGTTATCACCTCATGGACTAAGTTTATAAGGGCTCTAAAGAAATAATTCTATCCCTTGGGTCACACACAACAAGCTATAATGGATTGGCAGCGCTCGCGACAAGGTAAGGGACAGAGTGTTCAAGAGTTCACATAGGAATTCCGAAAGAAGGCATTAGCACTTGGTATTTCTTTGGACACAAGAGAAACTTTGTTGAAGTATATAAGGAGTTTGCATTCATATTTGCAAAATACATTATTAATGTTCAATCCTGATGATTTTGATGAAGTTTGTGTTCAAGCTATTCATGTTGAGTCAGGTGGTAGACCTTTCAAGTTTACACCAAAGACATCCACACAGATGGAAACTGAAGATAGAAAAAAGAAGGGCAAGTGAAAGGGAAAGAAGACTGCCACAACTCAGAAGGGAGATGATAGACCTACTTGTACACATTTCCAAAAGATTGGCCACGATGAAGCAAGATGTTGGAAACTTCATCCGAAACTGAAGCCAAAGAAGTTCCAAACGAGAAAGGGTGAAAATAAGGCTGAAACAACAATCCAACAATGCCTAGATTTGGGATTCGATTCAGGTGAGGAAGGTAAAATCAATGTTATGGTTACAAAAGGTAAGGTTTCTGAAGCTAGTACTTCTGATTCTCCTAATATCACACAGTTGAATGAAGGAAAAAGGATCGAGTTATTTCATATAGGGGTAACTTCAAAGCATACTAAGATATATACATTGTTCGATACGGGATCACAGGAAAATTTGATTTCTGAGTCATTGGTTAAAAAATTGGGTTTGAAAACAAATAATCATCCAAAGGCATATCCTTAAGGGTGGTTAAAGGAAAAATTTCAAATTTATGTTACCAAAAAGTGTCGGTTAAAATTTTCAATCACATCTAACTATATCGATGAAGTAGATCTGGATGTGATACCGTTAGACATTTGTGGAATTATCTTAGGTAGCCCTTATCTCTATGACCATGATGCAGTATTTTATAGAAAGGAACATATGTATCATCTCATAAAAGATGGGATTAAGTACATCGTTCGGGCACATAAAACTCAAAATCACTTGAATTTAGTTAATGCTAATCAGATGAAGCACTTAATTAGTTCAAATAAGAGGTACATACTCATGTCGATAAAAGAGCAACATAAGGATCTTAAGGATACTTGTTCAGGTTGTGAATTTCAGAATGAAGGTAATTTGGTTAAAAAGTTAGATTCATTACAAGATCTAGTTAAGGAACCAAAACATCTGCTTGATAATAAGGAAATATCACATGAGATGCAGTTGATGCCTGATGCCTCTAATAATGGAATGTGTCACAAGTCAATTGTAAATCATAAAGAAATAAAGAAATTAAAAATATTTGTACTCATGTGTGTAAAGGAACAACATAAGAGTCAACCATATGTTAGTTCAATTTATGAGTCCCATTTTAAAGATAGTTTGATTGAAGGAAACAAACATCTTACTCATAAGCAGGGAATACAACATGCATTACATATGATGCCTAGATCTCTTCTTCCTAATGACAAAATGAATCAAATCTGTTTAAGTTTGAAACTTAATAGATGCAGGGATACAGGTCAGTATTGGGGAAAGTCAGTGTTTGATTTCTTTTGTATTGTGTCGCCATTAGAAGCCTCTTTTCAAGTGGAGAGGGAGCATTTTTGTTTTCATATCAAAGCCTTTCTAAAAGCAGTGTCAAAGTATTCAGCTTATGCATCAGGGGAAAGTGCTAATCAATGGAAACATCAAATAGTGATGTCAAAAATGTCTTTAATAGTCTCTTTTATTCCATAAAATAGATTGTTAATACAAGACAATGGTATTGAACAATATTCTATAGAGATTGTTTTCAAAGATTGTGAATCAATAACTCATGGTATCTCGTGGAAAGAAGTCAATTGCCATGTTTATAACAGGTTGTTTCACCATCATCGCAAGTTGTACATACTGCAGAAATGTGGAACAGGTCACCAGTTCAAAAAGTGCCATGGTCAGCATTAGGGTCATCACTTGCAGTTGATTGATCGAATGTATTGGTACATCATCAAAGTCAAGATGAAAGTGAGAGAGTTGTATTCTCACTTATTGTCAGTTTAAAATTAAGCTTTTGTGGTCTAAAATCTTTTTAAGTGGAGAGGATTGATCCAGGAGGATCTTGATCAGTACAAGATTGACAGAGTTCCAAGTCAACTCCAGCAGTTCGATGTCCAGTTCAGTCTTCAGAATAGTCAAATCACTAGTAAAATCTTCTTTAAATGTTAATGGTCATCATGTGTTTCGAATTTGGATGAAAAAGGTGTAAAAAGGGACATAGTATTTATGGATCTAGATCTAAGGTTTCCTATGGTGAAATAACTTATGAAATGTAAGTCCTATTCCTAAATACCTAAAACATATGTCAAAACCCTAATACCTAAAATCCTATTCCTAAAACTCCAACCCATATGAAAAATTTCTATGCATTAATCCCTAATGCTAAAGTCCTAGTGCAAATCTGTTCAAAACCATATTACAAAACCTTGCCAAAAACCTTTTTAACAAAGGTTAGGATGATTGGTTAAACCTAAGGTGCAAAGGTAAAAAACCTTGTATTTTGATGATGGGTTAAAAAACCTTTTAAAACAAAGTTCGATGTTCAAATCTATGGTATAAGGAAAAAGTCTTTGTAATAAAGGTTCAGGATATAAGTTTTATTAAAACTTATATTAACAAACCCACAACGTTAAATAAATGGGTGTTTTCAAGACCATAGCGGAAAACATAACCACCAACATATGTGAACAGATGTAATACCCGCATGGAAAATGTTTGGGTAACAGTTTTAAAGACCGTGGATTGTAAAACCGCGTGCATATGACCGTGAAGAGTTAACTGCGGCAGGATTACTATTATCTATAACTGCCGAATTTTATTCCGCCCATTCACATGGGAATGGTTACAACTCCCCATGCGGTTAGCCTAACCGTCGGGTTGAGTTTTTATTATATGGTTTAAAATGGGTTTTTCAATTTAATTTGTGCGCTAAGGTTGGAGATCATTATCCCTAGGTTCATGAATGGAGAGGGATTCAACCTTTATCACTTCATTTTCTAAACAAATTTCTAAATGAAGATTCGAGGCAGCCTATTAAACCCATGTAAATTCTTCTTTGAAGTTCATCTTTGGTTTTGTGAAGACATACTATAGTTTTAGAAGTTAAGAGGCGAATTTTTTTGCAGCATTGCTCAGCTATCGGTGGTCGGAATTGAGCCTGGAGACAGACATCGGAAAGGCGAGGAATAGTAATTTCTGTTTAAAGGGTTCAGAAGTGCCTATGAGCACAATCATTTTGTTCTATTTTAGTGTAAATATTCCTCACAATCAATCCTAATAAAAATGGACGCCCACTTAGAAGTGGACCCAGAGATGTAGTCCAGGAGGGACGAACTCCGTCATCAAACTGTTTGCCTCTTCTTCTTTCTAATTATTGCTGTTATTTAATTCATTTATGATGCTGGTTTATGTTATGTTTCATTAAAGCAAACTTCAGTTAATAGTCAATGTAAAGGACAAACTAATCAAACTACCTTAGCAATTTATTCGATCAATTTCTGTATTTTCAGAACATGAATATTAACTTCTATTAATTCTAAAGACAGAGTCTGTAAAGGGCTAGGTAGCCTCTGGACCTCATCCTTTTATCAAAGGTGACATCTATAGTAAATGCCCCTATAGTTAATCTCTGTAATAGAGTTAAGAAGTTAATCGTTTAATTTCAGATCAGGCACAAAAGTTTTCAATATGTTTATGCGCAGAAGTATTATCTTCCTCGGTGAACCGAGGCAAGAGATTTAGATAATCTCATGGCATGTCATTCAGTACTTGAGGTAGATCCAATGGAGCATACTTGTTGAGGAGGAAACTAGGTAAAACCATGAGGGGTGGCAGTGGTGGTTTATGAGGATGAGTTGGCTGGGGTATAACGGGTGTGTGATGAATAGAGGTTTGGATATTTGTCTGTAAAAGTCTTTGGGGCACTACAACTTCTTTAAACTCTTCTACCTCGGGAGTAGGGTGCAAGGGAGGTAGAGAAGTATCAATGGATTCAGCTTCATATTTTATGGTTGAACTGGATAAAGCAGAGGCTTCTGGAGAATACCCAAGTACACGAGCTATGGATCCAGGACCATAGATGTCATCTTTCTAAGATGAGGAAGGAAAATATTCTAGAGCAAATGAGGGTAGGTCAACCTAGCTAGGTTGCTTCTCCTTCCAGATTCTTTTAAATATGATCTTTTCAGGATCAGACACAGAAGGGGTTATCTGCTAGGAAGTATCTAATCGAGTATGAGGCCTTGTGTAAGCCAGGATTACAATTGATTTGAACTTTGATAATAGTGAAGTCTCCAAGGTGAGGGCTATGCAACTCTTAACCCTTCATGCTCACCTGATTGAAGGGTGAAGATAATGTCATATCCCAGGGAAAATATTTCCTAATTTTCTCCCCGGCAACAACGCGAAAAAGATGTTGTAGCTCCTAGAGACAACCTTGACTTGCAAAATACCAGTGCCTAGGACATATTAAATCAGAGGTTAAATGTAGACAATTATAATGATGCCTTTGACAGAATATGGATAAAGAGAATAATGGTTTTGGTGGTTCAGGAATGGAGAATACCTTGGAGTCTGATTCATGTGAATTACCCTATACTACAAGAGGGCTCAAGAGGCTGTATGGATCGATAGCTTTTCAAGTGGGCCAGGTATGAAACAATGAGTAGAGGCTTTCAAAATATGCATAGGTGTTGAGAAGGAATAGAGGAGGAGGAACCCACGAGAGACAAGCTTAAAAGTCTTAAGAACCTATCTCCCGTGAACTCAGAGGAAGCAGATATGAATGAAATGTGAACAACAACAGAGATTCGTGGAGCGCAAATTAAGGGGGCACAACAAGTTTAACACATGAGCGTTATTCATACACGAATTCATGAATAAAAAATGCATACCACCGGTAGCTGTGTTACATGAATCATCAAAGCAGCAGAAAATGAAGGATGATTATACATAAACAGGAGATTACTGATAAAAAAAAGAATACATATACATAATAATCATTGCTCCATCTGGAATCCAAATAAACAACACTGTATATCATATTAAGTTTAAAAAAACTCTCCCAAATATGTATCTCAGAGCACCAGGAGCATAGTCATACAAAACTACAACAAAATTCTCCAAAATTCAGAACCTTTCTTTCATATTTGAACTCTCTACATATAGAGTTCTCCTTGAGGGTTTACGATCAAATAAACCTTCATAATTAGCCCCTCCATGTGAAACTAAAAATATCCTAACTAACTCACAGAGAAAGCATCAAGAAATCACTCTCGTAATCAGAAAATCAAAACAGAATCGGGTGAAATCGATATTTCACCAGCAAAACATCATAATCAAATAGTAAAAGAAAAAACATAGTTGGCCACGGAGGCCAAATCCTGGAATCTTAAAAATGGGGAAGTGAGGAGTGGCTGTGAACAGGTGGGGTGTCTAGCTTCCATCGCATGATTCCACCTGCTGTGGAAAGCCTCCACTCCCTCGTTCTCATGATTCACATTACCTGTTATGAAACGACCAGTCGTGCCACACGTGCATGGATCTTTAGCGGAGGTTTCCTAGAAAAACTGAATCAACCATAGCTATGCTTGTTCCGCCCAAAAATCCATGTTGTGCTTAAGTTGAAAAATTGGAGACCGAGCTTTAGAAGGGGACCTGTCACATTAACACACAATAGGATAGTTTAACACTGAAAAGGGCGAGACAAAGGTTGTGGAAGGGCTATTGACGACGTGGTAGGGATGTGGGGCCCAAACTGATATCACATATCACAATCGAGAGTTTTTATTATGAGAAAGCGGGAGTAAAGGTTATGGTTAGTGATGTGCGATGGAAGAAAGGCAACGTGGTAGGATGGAAGTGGGGCCACCCACAAATTGCAAGCGAGAGTTTTTTGTTATGAGAACGAGGGATAAAGGTTATAACTTACGATTTGCGAAGTGTGATGGGTGGAAGGCAGAAGTGGCATGGCGGAGGTGGGGCCCAAACTATATCGCAAATCGCAAGTCGAGGAGTTTAGTTATATGAAGCGAGGGTAAATGTTAAAACTTGTGAAGTGCGAAGTGCAATGAGCGGTCATGATGTGGCATGGAGGAGGTGGGACCCAAATTATATCGCAAATCGCAAGTCGGGGAGTTTTGTTGTGAGGAATGGAGGGTAAAGGTTAAGATCTGTGATGTGCGATTTGCGACGAGCGGAGAGGTTGGTGATGCGAAAAGGTAAGTGGTAAGAGCTCTTTCTTCTTTTGACTGCGAGGTGTCTGCCCAACCTGCTAAAGAATGAGCTAAAGTCGATAGGAAGTGACTTGTCCTAGGAGGTACTATAACACACAACTCATGTCATGTTTTGAAGAACAAATTTGGAGTGATCTAGGACTAACTCAGGGATGAATGACACAATTGAAGGCTACAAATGACAAGGTAATTTTAACTGGGGTTGGACTTCTCTTGAAAATATCGGTGACATGAAATTTTGACTTGAAAACATTTGAATAAAAAATAATACCCAAAACCAAATTGAAGACTTTCAATGAGGTATGATTAGCTGTGAGACAAATGGATTCCCCAACCTGAACACAAATGTGACAGAGTGTCATGTCCTAGAGTGACATATTGCCTTTTGTAATACAAAAATAAAGTGTTTATTTCCCAATTCCCCCCCACCATTACTATAAAGTACCTCTTTATTTTTATGCAAGATTGAGGACGATAACATATGATTGTCCTATAATCTCATCCTTCAGATGATTCCTTCGGAGTATTTTTAACGAACCCTAGGAAGGAATGGTTCAGTCTCGTTATGATGGATGAGTCCTGCACTGTTAATGTTTTACAAGCCGAATAGAGGAGTAACTTGATGTCATTTTCATATTTAAAGAGTTTGAAAATACACAAAAATAAAACTCATTTAGTTCTTTCAATGTGAAATTTTAATGAGCTCGAATAAAGTAAAGCTCAATGTTTTTCATTTTTAGGGAGTAAGGAGAAAAATATAAGTAAACTTTGAAATGTCATTTGTTTCGTGAATTTAGACTCTCAAGCCCGGAAAAGGGTAAAATAATGTAGGAGATAACTCTTTTGAACATGATTAGTGAAATTATGTCTTTTTCCTAAATAATCCACATGATCTGTAAAAGGGGTAAACTTAAATCAAGCAGATGTTTTTTCGTTTTCTTTAACAAGTTCGAAACAAACATGCATACTCGAAAATCTTTTCATATTTTGAGAGTCAGAAAAAAACTCAAAGGTAACTCCATTGTTTCATTTTTTTGTAAGTTTAAGGAGCCCAAAAAAGTGATAAAATTATAATCATATCACCAAATTTCAATTTATCTAACGAGAAGGAAAAGACAAAAAGAACTTGACATTTTCATATACATTGTACAATCAGGAAAAGATAGCAAAGAAAGCTTAGGATTTTCATGAGTTTAACGAGTCTTGAAAATAATAACCAAAATGGACTCGAGATAGGTTTCATTTTTATACAATCTTGAAACAGAGAAAAAATATGCTTGAGAGTGGTTTTATTTTTACACAATCTTGAAACGAAGAAAAAATATGGTTGAGATAAGTTTTCATGCCCTCAGGATAATGAAATAATTCTAGGCACATGCCCCCCGAGATTCATTTCATTCACTGTGGTAGACTACTAGTTACTAATCGGTGGATGGAATGAAAATTATTTTATGAGATCAGATGAAATACTCGACTCAAAATTTATGAGATATAGTCAAAGACAATGGCTCAATTAGGGGAGGATTTATTTCATTTTTAACAAGCATGACATGGGAAAAGAACTATGCTCATGGAACCTTGTTTCACTTTTTAACGACCTTGACACAAGAAATTGGACTATGCTCATAGGGACCTGTTTCATTTTTTAATGAGGTTGACATAGTAAAAGAACCATCCTCATGAGGACATGTTTTGTTTTTTAACGAGGTTGACATAGTAAAAGAACCATCCTCATGAGGACCCGTTTCATTTTTTAACGAGGTTGACATAGTAAAAGAACTATCCTCATGAGGGCCTGTTTCATTTTTTTACGAGGTTGAAACAATAAAATAAATATCCTCATGAGGACTTGATTAATTTTTTTAACGAGGTTGACACAGTAAAATAACTATCCTCGTGAGGTTCTGTTTCATTTTTTAACGAGGTTGACACAATAAAATAACTATCCTCATGAGGACCTGTTTCATTTTTTAACGAGGTTGACACAATAAAATAACTATCCTCATGAAGACCTGTTTGTTTTTTTAACAAGGTTGACATAGTAAAATAATTATTCTCATGAGGACCTATTTAATTTTTTAACGAGGTTAACACAGTAAAAGAACTATCCTCATAAGGACTTGTTTCATTTTTTAACGAGGTTGAAATAGTAAAATAATTATCCTCACAAGGACCTGTTTCATTTTTTAACAAGGTTGACATAGTAAAATAAATATCTTCATGAGGGACCTATTCATGGCTTCCAAATGGAAGGAACACATGCCAAGGGACACACCTCGATCATGGCTTCCAAGGTGTCTTCATCAAAAGGAATAATAGTTTTCTAGAAGGAACACATGTCAAGGGACTCAATAGGTATAAACAAAATAGGTTCAAATGTTCCCATTGAAGGGTTCACCATGTAACCTACTAGATTTAAATCGAAAGAAGATGGAAATACAATTAGAGGATCATTTCTATCGGTATGTGAGGGCATGGGACTATTTGCCATATAATTAAATCGTGGTGGGGTAGATACCACGTCCATATAAGGAACATTCAGGGATGTCGGATGGTCGGTAGTTGAATCAAGAACAACGAATGAAAGTTGGTGTTGGCGAGGAAACAGGTCTCGCGGGCAAGACCCAGGTTCGGGGATTGGGCCAACAAGGAGTCCGCTGTAGTCTAGCACCACGCTGGCATTTTCACCCTACTCCGAAGAGCAGAGAGTCTCACTTGAGGCGTGCAGCGACCACATGAAGGAGGGGAATAGATCAGTATCGACAGATGGATCCGCAACTCAAAGCTAACATAGAATCATACGCATGCATAACATTATACGTATGAGATATCATCAGAACATCATGCAGATACAAAGCAAATAAAATTTTAAAGTATCACGGACATCATGCAACACATTTAACTCATACGATAAGACAACAACCTTCAGATATATTAATAACCATTCAGCAGATCAAGAGTTACATTGCTCGACAGAGTGAGCTTCCAAATCCCATTACAAAGGTCCCACAGGATAGAGAGAAATATTACAGCAAAAACAAAATGATAGAGACATAGGAAATATAAGGATGTCGTGCTCAGGACATAGCTCTCCTATGGCATTTGCTTTTCAGCCTCGTTCTGCTCTAACTACTCCTCTCTCTCTGTATTTGTGCATCCTTCTTTCTGCTGGGTGACGACCTATTTATTCACCTGCCAGCGCAACTGTTCTTCCTCAACTGCTTTCATCTTATTTCTATTGCACATGAGTTCCACTATCTGTTCTTTGCCGCATCTTCTCTTCGTCTGCACTTGTCTGCGCCAACCTCGTCATTCATCTCCTGCTCCTCTGCAACCTCGGCAGCTCCGCTGCCTATCGTTGTTGCGCTTGCCACGTGTCGATCCGCAACTCCAAAATTTGTCTTCATGCAAAATTCAAAACAAGGGCTCCAACAGGCCCCAACCACAGTCTCTTGATTCGTCCTGAGTCAATCGTAAATCATTGTCTCCACCTCCATAGCTCCGCCTGACCCTATGCCCTGTTCCTGCTGCTCACCTTCATTTTGCTGTCCAAACAAGGGCCCCAAATCCGGGACCTTGCTCAGAGCTGAAGCCTTAAGCTCGTAGAAGGTTACCACAACCTACTTCTACCCCAGTAATAATGCATCCGTCTCCGTCGTGATCTTGGAAACAACTTCCTCCTTGATGTTCGCCGGTACAGTGCCGAATACTGTGCTAATTTGGCTTCCGGCCTCCGCATCCAACTGCTGCATTGTCCGGGCGCTGATTTGTAGGGGCTGGCGAAGCTCCTGAATTGCCTACTTGGCCGTTGCTGAACTGGCCTCTGTCTGCTGGATCTGGACCTCTAGCGCATCCGCTTGGGCATACAGTTGGTCTAGTTGCGAAGGGTCCGTGGCGTCTTGTATTTGTTTGGAGAGTTGTTGCAGCTAAGCAAAAATGGGCTGTGTCTTCACTGTAAGGGCCGTTGAGAATTCTTGTAGACATTTTAGGAGGTCGTAGGCATCTCGGGTTACAGTACTGAGAGCTTCCTGCATCTTGGTTACCTGGCCCTATTTCTCTGAAATTTGTGTTGTGTAGACTATCGCTGGGTCGGGCAGCGTCGGTCGTGCTGCCAAAGTCGCCCGAAGCTCTGTATTCTCCTGGTGGAGGTTGGAGTATGCCACCCTGAGGTGGATTGCTCGCTGTAATACATCCGTTTCTTGCACATCTGCGGGTAGCTGATTGTAGTGAGCCGTCACTGCAGGCCATACTTCGTGAAAACCCTGGCCACTTCATCCATATGGTTCTGTAGCTGCCCGTGTGCCATTGTGAGCTGCTCACGTTGTTCAGTAAGCGCGATTATCTGCTGCTACTATTGCTCGCACCTCTGTTGCAGCTCAGAGTGGAGCTTTTCCGCCTACTGGTCTGCCCTCTGGATGAAGTGGTATAGCTGAGCTGTGCCCCACATCTCCATGCTTTCGACCCCTGAAGTACCTTGATCCGGCCGCTGCTCCTGTAGTGGTTGCCCACTGGCAACTTATCTTGTTGATTGACCTTTAGGGGATGGCGACGGAGTTTGATGGGGTGCAGAGTCCACCATATTCAGGTCTGGCCGCTCCCCCTGGTCTGCTTGGATGGGATGCTGGAGTGGAGTAGACTCAGGGATTGGCCCAGCTGTGTCTGCAACTATTTGTGCCATCTATGTGATTAGGTCAGTAAAGGTGGTCTGGGGGTCCACAGCAGGGTTGGCTGGTGGTACCACTGCTGTACCCGAGTCAGCTTCTATCCCGTGGTCCCCATTGAGTAGGTTCCAGATTACTGGATCTGATACGGTGGCGGATGAGTTGGATGGTGCAGATGAAGTGGTAGGTGGGAGTGGGTCGGTACGAGGTGGTGAAATAAAAATGTTGAGGAAATCGGAAGGGTTAATGGGAAGGTGAGGTGGGAACCTGCCTGCTCCCCTGTCTCGGCAATTGGTTCTTCCTGGATGGGTACCCCCGTGCTCAGTTTCCGGGGTGGATCCTCGTCTGTGAGGTCGACCACTGGACTTGATTATGTAGTTTTGGCCCTCTTGGCCTTGGGTGCCGCTATGGGTTTCACGGACTTACTCTTTCCCCCCAACAGGGTGGCTACTGGGCTTGGTGAACTAGACAATACATTTGGAATGGGGGTGGTGATGGAGGTCATGTTTGGAAGCGGGGTGGACTGCGAAACCTGAAATTTAGAAAAAACTGGGAAAGAAGTGGCACTACTTGATATCAATTGGACCACTTCGTTGAAGCTTCATACCTGTGTATTTAGTTGGCGAATGATTGGGAGGAGCTGCAGGTTGGAGACCCTGTTTTCTGCCTCCGTCACTGATTCACCTGGCAATTGATGTGGTAGCATATTGTCGAAATTGTATGTGTATACCTCACTTCGGACTTCCATCGCAACCCCCAGCCACGAACAAAATTCGGTGTGGAAGGCTGCGTTGTCAATTTGGAATTTCAACAGCCTCATTTGGAATGTCTCCTTCGGCACACAAGTGGGTTGGAGGAACGTGTGCTTGTGGGTGACCCCAAACCAGACTTGCTCGCTGTATCCATCCAACATATTTCTGGGGATCCTCTGCTAGCTCATCACCACATCAATCATTAAGCCATACTAACTTCGGAAGACATCTGTGTTTACCTCCTTGGTGCTGGGGTCTCCCGACACCTTCCATGGGACGAACTTCATTGCCAGCAGCTAATCCTTCGCTATCTCTACCGAAATCCTGATGAGGGGGGAATGCTACTTCCACATGGCTAGCGTGATTATCAGGTATCCATAGATGAATCCCATTTCCCTCTTGTAATTATCCTCGCATGTGTCGAACAACTCCTTCAGCAGGAAGGAGCACCATTTCAGCCTGGTCCCCTGGACGCAATGCTCCACGATTGAAATGGTGTCCAAGGTACACTCCCCCTTGGTGTAATGCCTCATTGTCTTACTGCCAATGAGGTAGCACGTGAACCTGATTTTGGGCTTGTTGATGAGCTCAATTTTCGCCCCCTTTCCTCCCCTTCGGGTGCCATATTTTTCATAATAATTGGTATCCCCTGACTTCTTTGCTAATTGGAGATGGTCTGGAATGCTGAAGAAACGTCCCAGCCTTCCTGTGAAAGCCTTGTCAGTCTGTGAATGTCCTCGGCATGGATTGGAATTTCTTTTCCTTGCCACAAGGAACTGTTCTGAATTCTACTCAGCAAGAACTTGGTACATTGCATGGCAACACCTGTTGTCCCAAATACTGGTAGGTTCATCAAATTAAATATTGAGGACTGTTGGATGCCTCGAAACTTAGGAAAAATTCTTGTTGCTGCTCGCCCTGCCTCTGTGGTGTAGCTCTCCATGTACACTTGTCTTTTGAGTGCTGGAAACTCAAAATAATCCGTGAGGTCTGCATCAATGAGGGCTGCACTCTCATACTTCTTGACGAGGGACTCCATTTTGTGAATCCTACTGTCGAGCTCTTGTTCTACTACTGCTGGATTGACTTTTGTCATCTTTGCGCGTCGTTGATACACCTGCAAAATAGTTCTCGGCCCCTTCTCTTGGCTCTCTGCTTCGGGACACCTCTGCTACTCTGGTTCTGCTCCAATTTCCTTTGCTCCTTCAGAATTTTCTAACTCTAACTCGGATCTCTTTGACATTCTCGCGCTTTTCTTCATGCAGGCTATGTAATTAACCGACACAAGTGAGGTTGATGAGAGCCCATAACGAATTAATTCCTGCTGGCATCCTCCATGGTGATAATTGTGTGATTAGTTGCCTGTTGAGGTGTGTTCTGACATCTACTGACGGTGGTATGGGGAAATGGGCGGACGCGACGGCTGAGGTTACTTATAATTATGGAAAAATGATTATTGCAAGGTTACTTCTATTTATGGAAATTTATGTTGCAAATCCTGGCGATCCTACGGACTGACACACGTACTAAATGAAATGATGGGGACTGACACTTGAGATGTTTTCTTATCCTACGGGGATGGCATGCTGGACGCGC
This sequence comes from Pinus albicaulis, assembly GCA_034641835.2. Classification (NCBI taxonomy): domain Eukaryota; kingdom Viridiplantae; phylum Streptophyta; class Pinopsida; order Pinales; family Pinaceae; genus Pinus; species Pinus albicaulis. Next base: position 1,531,843,082 of record CM076579.1, read on the forward strand.
CCCTCCCCGACCACAATCGGTTGGATTGTGGTCCCCACAACCGAGCAGTTATTGATGACCTATGCATGGACAAATGATTCTACCTACGCTCATCTCGGGTGTGAGAGAGTTATTCAACTATGCTATTCTACTGATGTCTCTCGGGTGCGAGAGTTATTAACATAATGCTAAAGAAACTTAGTCATGGTAGGGCTTCAGGCGTGTGCCATTCAGCCATCTAGGTAAAATAGTACCATCCAGTTGAGCCAACCGAACTGCTCCTGAATCCTTAATTTCGACGACGAAGTAGGGTCCCAACCAGTGCATCTGCAGTTTCCCTAGAAATTTTTGGAACCTACCATCGTATAACAGAACCTTGCCGCCCACCAAGAAATCTTTGCTCTTAATGTGTCGATCATGCCATGCCTTCTGCCTATATTTCTGAACCTTTTGATGAAACTCGGCAAGGAACCTTGCCTCCTCAAGTTCCTATAATTTGTGTAGGCGTTCCTGTAGTGATTCCTCCTCTGAGAACTTTAGGGAGGTGGCGATCAGAAGGCTTGGTATGGTGAACTCGGCAGGAATCACAACTTCACGGCCATACACCAACTGGAAAGGTGTTTGATTTATTAAGCGCTTCATTGTTGTTTGGTAGGCCCATAGTGCGGCTGGCAGATGTTCATCCCAATCATCCCGTTTTTCATTGCAGATCTTCGTCAAGCCTTTTTCGAGGATTTTGTTGAACGCTTTGACAGTGCCATTGGTATGTGGGTGGTACGGGCTGCTTTTGTGATGCTGTATCATGAAAGTGTCCAACAGCGATTTGATTGTGTCATTAAGGAAGTGTGTACCTTGATCACTGGTTAAGCTTCTGGGGCAGCCAAATCTACTGATTATGTTTTCAAAGATAAACTGGGTTGCCGTCTCTGCAGTACAATCCCGCACCACTACTTCTTCAGCCCATCTGGTGAGATAGTCCATGGCAGTGATGATGTACCGGACCTTTGAATTCTTGGCTATAGGTGCTATGGGGCCTACGAAGTCGACAGCCCACTTCTCGAACAGTTGCAATACATTCACCGGGTGTAGTGGGAGCTCATCTCTATGAGAGGGCTTCCCTGTTCTCTGACAAACATCGCATTTCTTGACAAAAGATTTATTGCTGGCGTGGACTGTCGGCCACCATATTCTAGCTTGTAGCACTTTCCTAGTTGTGGGTTTTTCCCCCACGTGTCCTCCCGCGATGCCGCTATGGCATTCCCACAGAACTACTTCACATTCATGGTCGAGGACACACCTCCACAGAATCTCATCAAGTCCCAATTTATATAACTGCCCCGCAATCAGTTGGTAGTCAGCGGCGCGGACGACCAGGTGTCGTCTCTGGATCGGGGTATAGTGCTGAGGACACTGCCCCGTGGTGAGGTATGTTGTGATGTTGGCCAAATAATCTGGTATGGATTCTACCCAGAAGAGATAAGCATGAGGAAATTGATCATCTAGAGAGCCCTCATTTTCACCAGTATCCAACCAGTATAACTGATCGGGCCCGACATTCAGCCTCTCGGGCTTGAAAATTACTTCGAAGTTGAATTCTTGAAAGAGTAGGAGCCATCGGCATATCCGTCCTTCCAAAACTAGCTTGTTGACCAGGTATTTCAATGCAGAGTGGTCAGAGAAGAATTTGAACTTACCCCCTAGGAGATAGTGGCAGAACTTCTGGAGCGAGTACACCATGGCTAGTGCCTCCCTTTCCATGGTGGTGTAGTTCCACTTTGCATTAGACAGCTTGCGGCTGGCAAATTACACTGGGTGGTCGACTGTTGTCTCCCCTGGTTGCGCCAAGACAGCCCCAAGTGCAATACCGAAAGCATCGATATGCACATGGAACTGCTTATCCCAATCTGGATGGACCAGAATGGGCGCAATTTCCAGCTTCTCTTTTAAAGTGTTGAGGGATAATCTGCAGTCATCTGTCCACTGGAACACCTCTGACTTCTGCAGTAAATTTTCCAAAGGAGCAGTTATCTTCACATAGTTCCTGATGAACCGCCTGTAATAACCCGTGTGCCCCAGCAGCAACTTCAACTGCTTCACAGTTTCCGGGGCTTACATGTGGACGATCACTGCCACCTTGGCGGGGTCGACATAGATGCCTTGCCTGCACACCACATGTCCTAGGAGCATTCCGAACGGAACCACAAAGATGCATTTCTTCAGGTTCAACGAAATTTGCAATTGCCGACATCGATCGAACATTATGCGTAGCAGGGTGGCGTGATCCTTCAGCAAGTGGTAGACTGTCCAATTGTCCATGTAGACTTCCAGGAACTTATGAATATATTCGCAGAAAGCGGCGATGAAAATCCGAGAAAACACGGCAGGTGCGTTCTTCAACCCAAACGGCATCACGTGATATGCAAAGGACCCCCACTCTGTGGTGAACGTCATTTTCTTCTTGTCCTCTTCCGCGATGCGCACCTAATGGTATCCTGAGAACCCATCAGTGAAGGAGTATGCCTCATTCCCCGCAAGGTTGTCTAGTACTTCATCACTGAATGGGGTGGAGAATGGGTCATGGATGCAAGCGTTGTTCAAACTTCAGTAGTCCACACAGACGCGGATTATTGGGAAAAATACTGAGAAGGGGGGGGGGTGAATCAATATTTAGAGATGACTGAAAATTTTTTACTTTTTCTTTCTTAAAACCATACACTACTTTACTGAATCCAACTTGCATATACACGTGGATATCTTGTATGTCCAGAGATCTTATTATGCATTTAATTCTTTACTTAGATCATTGCATCATTAATTCATCAGATGTTTAGTAAGCAGAAATCATGTGCAGTAATAAAAAAATAAACCATCACACATAAGAAACACACATGAACACCAGTATTTAAGGTGGAAACCCAATTCGGGAGAAAACCACCGCTGCAGTTGTCTCTTTCTTCAATATTTATTATAAAGAAAACTTCTTACAATTTTGTACTGGTGCAGACTTATACCAGCACGCAGGCACCTACCTGTAGAAGGCTACAACCTTCTCTCGTTCTCCAGTCACTACTGGAAGGGAGCTCCAACCCCCTGATCTCGTTTACCAACCTCTCCTGGAAGGGAGCTTCGACCCCCTGATTTAACACCAGCTTTTACTGGCAGAAAGCTTCCACTTTCATACTAAAGGCTTCAACCCTCAGATCCACCAAATTTATTCTATTTATTCATCAGACTTGCACCAGGTCTTCATCATTTCTTTTGCCGATCTTCCTATAGATTCATCATTTCTAGATCTAGATATCTTGAACCTTTATCATATCCACAGGTGCATCATAGATTCAGATCTATCAGAGTTCAATCATGCAGATATCTCTTAAAGAGATTTATTCATTAACAATCCCTCCACATGCACACGTTGTACAATAATCCTCTTCTCCTTATATAGTTTTAGCCTTTATTAATACCATGAGTCAAAACCACCCAACCGCTGATTGTATTCATGGACGGGATCAAATAGATAATCCAGCGGGGTCTACCCAAGCCCCAAATAACTTCTCATTGTTCTATTTTCTTAGTCTGGAAATTAGATAATTAATCTAAGGCTTTTTAATATCTCAATCTGAGATTGAGATATTAATCCAAATTTCTCCTTTAGTAATGACCTCCCTAAGGCATACAAAAATTCTCTTTTAATAACAACCCACGTATTAAAGGGCGATCCAATCCAAATTGGATCCCCAACCTACGCTCTTCCATATGCACTAATGCATACTCTCACAACACGAATCGACCCAAAGGTAATATTTATCTTCGCCATATAATATTATAGCCAAGGTTAATAAACATTTACCAAGGTCCAGCGCTGGTCATAACTTTATTCACGTCTGTTAATAAACCTTTGACTCCGGGCCCCACGTATATGATCAACAGTCCAATCAAATTTCTGCGCCATACTTTGGTTAACCTTCGCACATCTTCCTCATACGACCGCTGTCCGATGGCTCCCCTTCAGATCGATGGTGCTCAACAATATCATGCGGCCTCCTTGGTCGATCGTTAACGTGCGATGGCACGCAGTGATGGAGGTTTTGGAACTTTTCCCGACACCACGTGTCGACTGTTCTATGGAATCAGTCCCGATTCTCAAATACCATTTTCGCTGCAAAGGTGGTGCGATAAAAACCGCTTCCAGCCTTAAACCGCGTTCACTGTTAATCCGCAAGGTTCCGCCCCTCTACTCCAGGTTCCGTTTGCGTACTTTCGTCAATTCATTTCTCCACGTTATCAGTTCATATAACCACAATACTGTTATACAGCTCCGATGAAATCCTTATGGACTATTCGACTTGGTAATCTGTGTGCATTCGATCCACCATTCTGAACATAGATAAGCACCTTACACCATAAGGCAGAGGGTTATCACGCATTGGTTCATTTTCTACCAGTCAGGATACACAGTCGACCGTATTAACATTGGTACCTCTAATTGTATACAGAGCACCATCAAACCCAACACCGGGTTTCTTAACTATCACGGATTTCAATTATCCGTCGTCAGGTTGCATACATACACCGAACTTATTCAGTCTCATATTCTGCTTGTATAGAACTGTTGATGGATTTCTGAGTTCTTCATACAGTCATTATCTGCATCCTTTGTCAGAGAGTTTCCATCAAGGACAATCAATTCAATATAATAGGATACCAGAAACATATTTCCAACAATCTCCCCCTTTGGACTTGATGGCAACCATGACTAGAAATACATTCAGCAATATTCTCCCCCTTTGACATCAAGGGCAAAGGATAGATCAAGATCCTTTGTACCGACAATACCATGCTCCCCCTGAGATCATGCTGCATCTAGAGATACCCAACAACACCGCAGCTGTGCTGAAGAATGCTAACCCAGAAAATATTTGTCAGCAAATACCCATACGCAGTTTTCTATGTATAAACTTGCGTATATATGCGACTGTGCTGCAGGAAATCCGCATGTCCAATTTAATCTTCTGTATTTAAGTAGATCTGATCTTTTGCATGGCAGAGACTACTCCCAGCTTTTGTCTGAGATATTCGAATGCTTCCCTGGGTAAAGGTTTGGTAAATATATCAGCAATTTGTTCTTTGGAGGGAACATACTCCAACTTCACCTTTTGTTCAAGCACTTGTTCTCGTAAGAAGTGATACTTGATGGGAATGTGCTTGGTCTTGGAGTGCATAACAAGATTCTTTGAAATACTGATGGCACTTGTATTATCACACATAATGGAGATAGGAGGTGAACATTTGATTTGAATGTCTTGTAAGGTTTGCATCATCCAAAGAAGTTGAGTGCAACATGATGCGGCATCCACATATTCTGCTTCTGCTGTAGATAAGGCAGAGATTTGCTTCTTACTAAACCAAGATACTAAATCGGCCCCATATAGAATGCACCACCACTAGTGCTTTTCCATCATCAACATTTCCACCCCAATCAGACGCTGTAAGCATGAAGAGTGAGATCAACATTCTTCGATAATGTAGTCCAAAGTCTTGAGTTCTGCGATATTTGAATATTTTGAATATTATTTTGACCACCTCGAAGTGAGACTTTTTTTGATTAGCTTGGAATCGCTCCCACAATCCCAATCAAATGCATGCACAATAATGTCTGGTCTAGTCCCAGTGAGATAAAGTAAACTTCCTATCATAGATCTGTATTCTGGTTGATTCACTGTGGGAGAATCATCATGAGAGGCGAAGATTACGATGGGATTTATCATTGGTGTATATAGGTTGCCACTCTTCCAGGCCATAGAATTTGCTTAGATATTTTTCTTGTGATAAGAATATGCCATCTGTTGCTTGTTGCACTTACAGTAAGAAAGAATGTTAGTTCCCCAAGTAAGGACATCTCAAATTCTTGCTGCATAACAGAAGCAAATTTTTGACTCAAGGATTCTTCATTACTCTCAAAAATGATATCATCAACATATACAATCACAATCAAAAGTTTTTCATGTTCAATTTTTGTGTATAAGTTACTATCAGCAGACCCCTTTGAAAATCCTTGTTGATGGAGATATTTGTCAAGACGATAGTACCATGCCCTTGGAGCTTGTTTGAGACCATATAGAGCATTTTTAAGTCTACAAACAAGTTTTTCATCATTTCCCAAAATGAATCCTTCTGGTTGTTCAATATAAACTTCTTCTTCTAGATATCCATTGAGAAAAGATGATTTAACATCCATTTGATAAACTTTTGTTTGTTGGAATCTTGAAAAAGCAAGAAACATTCTTATGGCTTCAAGTCTAGCTACAGGAGAAAAAGTTTCTTCAAAGTCTATACCTTCTTGTTGAGCATACCCCTTGCAAACAAGTCTAGCCTTATTTCTTATAACATCCCCATTCTCATTTAACTTATTTTTGAATATCCATTTAGTTCCAATGACATTTTTGTCATGAGGTCTTGGTACTAATTCCCAAGTGTGATTCTTTTCAATTTGATCAAGCTCTTCATTCATGGCTTGAATCCAACATTCATCTTTGCTAGCTTGATTGAAATTGTGTGGTTCAATAGTGGATAGAAATGCCAGATAGCTAGAAGTTCCCACAAGAGTCCTTCTTGTTTGTACCCCTGATCCCTTTTCTCCCAAAATTTGAGATTCCGGATGATTCTTTTGAACATATCTGGATGGAGCTTTTTCAGATAAATCATCTTCGGGTTCTTCATTGGGTTCACTGTCTATATCATTCCTATTTGATGTAGAAGGATATATGTCATCATCGTCTTCATCTGTTGGTTGTTTTTCTTCTTTTGGAGCTGCAGGAGACTCATCAATAACAACATCAATACATTCAACAATCTTCTGAAGTCTTTTATTGTAACATTTATATGCCCTACTCCTAGAGGAGTAACCAAGAAGTATTCCTTCATCTGATCTGGGTTCAAACTTTCCAAGTTTTTCGTCATTATTTTTGATAAAGAATTTGCTCCCAAAAACTCTAAAATGCTTCACAGTGGGAGGATTACCATACCATAGTTCATATGGAGTTTTATCACTATTTACACGAACATGTGCCTTGTTAAGAATATTTACTGTTGTATGTGTTGCTTCTCCCCAAAATGTGTCAGGTGTTCTGGAATCATTAAGCATAGCTCTAGCCATTTTTTGAACTGTTCTATTCATTCTTTCTGCTACGCCATTTTTTTGTGGAGTGCCAGCTACATAAAACTGTCTTTTTATGCCATGTTTTTCAAAAAATTCAAGGAATTCATCTGATGTATATTCTCCTCCTCGATCAGATCTAAGACACTTGATTTTTAGATCTAATTCATTTTCAACCAGTGCTTTGAAGATCTGAAATTTCTCAAATGCTTCATCTTTGTGTTTAATCAACCCAATCCAACGCATTCTAGAGAAATCATCAATAAATAAGATATAGTATTGTTCACCACATGGTGACTTTTTCTTCACAGGTCCACATATGTCAGTATGAATGAGTTCAAGAGGCTTACTTGATGAACCTTCCTTGGCATTAAATTGCACTCTGGTTTGCTTACCGAATTGGCAAGATTTGCATATGATACTTTCAGGTAGTGTAATATTGGGAAGATCACGAACAACTTTAAGTCTGTTTGATTTGTAGATTTGAGAGAAGCTCAGATGCCCCAACCTTCTATGCCATAGCCAGTTTTCTGAAGATTTACTCAAGTAACATTGTTCTTTGTAGTTCTTTAATACATACAGGTTGCTTGGAGTTCTATTTCCTTTTATAATTGTTTTACCTGTATCAAGATCACGTACCACACATTTTTTTGAACTAAAGATAACTTCATTTCCTTGATCACACATTTGACTTACACTTAATAGGTTATGCTTTAATCCATCCACATACATGACATTATTAGCTTTCACCTTTTCTTTTAGAAAAACAGACCCTTTTCCCTTAATGACAGCAGGAGTATCATTTCCAAATGTAACATTCTTTTCTTTTTCTAGAGCACTGTATGCAAGAAGTTTGTTTTTGTTACCTGTCATGTGTTTTGAGCATCCACTATCAATGTACCATTGATTTTATTCTCCTTCTGCAAATAGAGCTATGCCACAATTTTCAACCTGTAATTCCTTCTTTTTCCATACTTTGGAGTTTGAAGGAAAATGCTCTTTTGGCTGGACTTTGCTCCTGCATTCAGATTCTTCATGGCCAAATTTGTTGCAATAAGCACATTAAACTTCATTTTGAAGAGGAGAAAAGTTGTTATATGTATTCTTCTTTGTTCCAATATCAATCCTTTTCTTTCTTGCTTCTCTTTTCATGATGGTTTTATATGCAACACATTGAACAACTTTATGACCAAAATTGTGACATGAGAAACATTGTCCATTGAAGAAGAAATTTCTGCGATCATGAAATATTCTACTCGAATTTACCTATTGATTGGTGTTTCTTTGAAAGGTATTCTTGTTAGTTTTCTTTGAATTGAGATGGTCATGCTTTACCTGTAAAGGTTCTTTATTCCCTTGCTGAGTGGCAGAATGTTGTATGCTGGCTGTAGCTGCTTTTAGATAATTTGGTGCTGAAGCCTGAGAAGATTCTCCGATATATCCAAGACCTGTATTTATAAGAGGAGAACGTTGTACCTTGATAATCTCATCTAAGGTTTCAAATCCTTTAGCAAATCTAAGATTCAAAGTCTTTACTTTCTCAATTTCTTTTCTTAGACTTACTATTTCATATTCTAGTTTCTCATTATGTTTCTCCTTTTCTTCAAGCTGGTTTTTCAGAGTTTCTACGGATAATTTACTTTCTTCTAAGCATATTTTGAGTTGATTGATTTCTTCAAGAAAATCATTGTCCTCTAAAGCATCCATAAAAGTATCTTTTTCTTCTCTAGACTCTTTTTCAAATGCCATGAGAAGTCTGAGATCTTGTTCACATTCTTCCTCACTATCTGATAACCCATCACTGTCTTCATGAGTATAGTAACTTTTTCTAGTGCTAAACCGATTCTTATTCCTTCTTGTTACTTCCTTTCCTTTTTCATGTGTTTATTTGTGAGGACACTTAGCAGCATAATGACCAACTCTTCCACAAGAAAAAATTTTGAAAAGAAGCTTACCTCTGAACCGTCCTGTACCAAGTTGGAGTTTCTTTACAAAATTTGCCTCATCTTCTTCTGAGATATACCCTGATCCTTCTATCTCTTGTACTTCTTTCCCTTTTGTAGAAGCTCTAAAGACGGCTTCTTTGACTTCAGATGGTCCTCCTCTTCTCATTTCACATACAGTTAGAATGCAATGAAGTTGCACCACAGTGAGATTTTGAAGATCTTGCTTTTCTTCAAGAGCAGAAACTTTTGACTCAAATTTTGTTGTTAGTGATCTTAAAAATTTCTCAACCAAAGTAGATTTGGTTATTGTTTCTCCCAGATTTCTCATACGATTTACAATATCATCAAGACGTAAAAATAAATTGGCAATGCTCTCCTCATTATGCATTTTTAGATTTCCATATTGAATTATGAGAGTTTGGAGTTTAGCACTTTTTACCTTTGCATCACCTTCATAACTTAGAATGATTTTGTCCCATATTTCCTTTGCTGTATCCAGCTGCATGTCTTTGAAAAATTCTGATTCAGTTAGACGTCCCAATAGAGCATTGATCGCTTTTGCATTTGTTTCATAATTCTTTCTTTCCGTTGGATCTGTTGGTACTGCGACTGGATATTGATATCCTCCTTCAACTATAGCCCATACATCTGCTCCCAGAGACTGAAGATAGGATCTCATCCTTGTTTTCCAGAATATTAAATTGTTTCCGTTGAAGAGCGGAGGCCTGATAGATGTTGTTCCTTCTTGATTGCTCATCTTGTTTGATCTTCTTTATAGTGGCTAAGCCTTTTCAGAAGGACCTGCTCTGATACCAATTGTTGGGAAAAATACTAAGAGGGGGGGGGGTGAATCAGTATTTAGAGCTGACTGAAAACTTTTTACTTTTTCTTTCTTAAAACCATACACTAATTTACTGAATCCAACTTGCATATACACGTGGATATCTTGTATGTCCAGAGATCTTATTATGCATTTAATTCTTTACTTAGATCATTGCATCATTCATTCACCAGATGTTTAGTAAGCAAAAAACATGTGCAGTAATAATAGAATAAACCATCACACATAAGCAACACACATGAACACCAGTATTTAAGGTGGAAACCCAATTCAGGAGAAAACCACCGCTGCAGTCGTCTCTGTCTTCAATATTTATTATAAAGAAAACTTCTTACAATTTTGTACTGGCGCAGACTTATACCAGCATGCAGGCACCTACCTGTAGAAGGCTACAACCTTCTCTAGTTCTCCAGTCACTACTGGAAGGGAGCTCCAACCCCCTAATCTCGTTTACCAACCTCTCTTGGAAGGGAGCTTCGACCCCCTGATTTAACACCAGCTTTTACTGGCAGAAAGCTTCCACTTTCATACTGAAGGCTTCAACCCTCAGATCCACCAAATTTCTTCTATTTCTTCATCAGACTTGCGCCAGGTCTTCATCATTTCTTTTGCAGATCTTCCTAGAGATTCATCATTTCTAGATCTAGAGATATTGAACCTTCATCATATCCACAGGTGCATCATAGATTCAGATATATCAGAGTTCAATCATGCAGATATCTCTTAAAGATATTTATTCATTAACAATCCCTCCACATGCACACGTTGTACAATAATCCTCTTCTCCTTATATAGTTTTATCCTTTATTAATACCATGAGTCAAAACCACCCAACCGCTGATAGTATTCCTGGACGAGATCAAATAGATAATCCAGCAGGGTCTACCCAAGCCCCAAACAACTTCTCATTGTTCTATTTTCTTAGTCTGGAAATTAGATAATTAATCTAAGGCTTTTTAATATCTCAATCTGAGATTGAGATATTAATCCAAATTTCTCCTTTAGTAATGACCTCCCTAAGGCATACAAAAATGCTCTCTTAATAACAACCCACGTATTAAAGGGTGAACCAATCCAAATTGGATCCCCAACCTACGCTCTTCCATATGCACTAATGCATACTCTCACAACATGAATCGACCCAAATGTAATCTTGATCTCTGCCATATAATATTATAGCCAAGGTTAATAAACATTTACCAAGGTCCGGCGCTGGTCATAACTTTATTCACGTCTGTTAATAAACCTTTGACTCCGGGCCCCACGTATATGATCAACAGTCCAATCAAATTTCCGTGCCATACTTTGGTTAACCTTCGTGCATCTTCCTCATACGACCACTGTCCGATGGCTCCCCTCCAGATCGACGGCGCTCAACAATTTCGCGCGGACTCCTTGGTCGATCGTTAACGTGCGATGGCAGTTTTGGAACTTCGCCCGATGCCACGTGTCGACTGTTCTATGGAATCACTCCCGATTCTCAAATACCATTTTCGCTGTAAAGGTGGTGCGATAAAAACCGCTTCCAGCCTTAAACCGCGTTCACTGTTCATCCGCAAGGTTCCACCCCTCTACTCCAGGTTCCGTCTGCATACTTTCGTCAATTCATTTCTCCGCGTTATCAGTTCATATAACCACAGTACTGTTATACAGCTCCGATGAAATCCTTATGGACTATTCGACTCGGTAATCTGCGTGCATTCGATCCACCATTCAGAACATAGATAAGCACCTTACACCATAATACAGAGGGTTATCATGCGTTGGTTCATTGTCTACCAGTCGGGATACACAGTCGACCATATTAACATTGGTACCTCTAACTGTATACAGAGCACCATCAAACCCAACACCGGGTTTCTTAACTATCACGGATTTCAATTATCCATCGTCAGGATGCATACATACACCGAAATTATTTAGTCTTATATTCTGCTTGTATAGAACTGCTGATGGATTTCTGAGTTCTTCATACAGTCATTATCTGCATCCTTTTTCAGAGAGTTGCCATCAAGGACAATCAATTCAATATAATAGGATACCAGAAACATATTGCCAACACGAATTTCTGATTTGTCTTTCTTATTTTGAATGACAATGGGACTCACCCACTCTGCCTCTTTCACAGGGAAAATTAGGCTTGCCTTCAACATTTTTTCAATCTCTAGTTTGAATTTCTCCTTTATCCATTGGTTCAGCTGGTAAGGTCGATGCTTCATTGGCCTGGCATCTGGCTTCAATATAATCCTCATCTCTCTGAGATCCCCTTTGATCCCTTTTAAATCCACAACCAATGAAGGGAATAGGTCTTCTTATTCCTGGAGGAGACTAAAAATTTCCTTTGTCGTCTCCTCATCCCAGTAGTCCCCAAATGTAGCTAGCTTGGGTTTTTCCTCCGTGTTGATATTTAGTTTTTTTGTCTTCAGCGGAAGTAGATGGACTCCTTCAGTGGACGGCTCCTCTTTGATGTTCCGCTCTCCTTCTATCTCTTCAAAGTATAGGTGCCTCAGGTCCTCTAGACTCGCTATCAATCCTTTGGCAAACCAACTTGTTTCTGCCATCGGGGTTCACTACCAATGGCCCCCAGTCTGCGCTCTGATCAGGGAAAAACAATATTCCTTTTATGGCCCGTAATGCTTGGGATATCAGGTCTGTCTTCCCCTTAAAGGAGAAGCAATGAACAAATTTGTTTGCAACCTCCTGCTAAGAATTGGTCCCTCTCTTCCTCTCTTCTTCTAAGTACCAGGCATGTGGGATGGTATCCAAGGAGTGGACAAACCGATGTACCCACAGCTCCTTCGGGTATCCCACACTTCGCCACTGCTCCTGACAGACTCTCAAATGGTCTTCCAGATCGGAATTTCCTTGGTATCTCTGCTTGCTTCGAGGTCCTTTGTCCTCCTTAAACCACACCCTCAAAGCTGTCGCATCATAATTCCACCGCGAAAGGGCGTTGCGGTGATTTTTCCACCACCTGGCAGAGGTGGACTGTAATGCCATGTCCAAGAGTGGTATTCTGTTCTCCTCTGGTACCTTGTCTTCTACCTTCGCAATGAAGGTATTTACTACTTGCATATTGGACAAGGTGGGGTATTCCATTATCTCAGCCCCAATCCAATGGATTCTTACAATATTGGTGCATCTCCTTGTGCTGGTCTCATACCCGCCTTGCTGCCAATCCTCCCAAGCTAGTTTTGATCCCAGCTCCGAGCTTTGGACACTTCAGCAGCTTACGAAGCCGGTCGCTGTCGGGTTAATGTAATCCTCCCTCTTCCCTACTGTCATTTGATATAGGTTGTCCAAGAGCTGAGCATCTTCCCTGGTATCTACTATTTCTGTATATATCAGACCTTGATACGGGTCGAGAGGCTGAGTGACGCGAACTTCCCCATCTTCAAAAATCATCAGCTCCTTCTTGAGATCAATGATGGCATAGTTTTCAAAAGCCCAGTCGATCCCTAGCAATGTAGGGTATGGATATTTGTCTCCCATAATATCTATTACCTCAAAGTCTGTGTAAGTATTTACCCCTGCGATGTCGGCCTCGACATCTTCGAGTCTGCCGATCGGCACAATGCAGTATTGGTTTTCCATCTTGAGTTGGATCGATGAATAAGTCAACTGTGGCTGCCCTAGAGCTTCCCAAGTCTTTCAAGGCAAGATATTGACGTCAGATCCCAAGTCAAGCATGGTGTCCCTGATCTGAAATCCCGCAACCTGCGTGTTTAACTAGAACTCTTTTCCCTTTCTTATTTTGTTCTGCTTGTCTTGTTGTACATACTGTGGGGCTGTTTCCAAGGATTCCCTCGTTCCTACACTCCCCTGCAACACTTCCTCTAGGGTATGCTTGAGTTGTTCCTACATTGAAGTGTTGTCAACAATTTTGAGAAATAGGTGGAGCCATTCCTCGATCAGAGCTCTTGTAGTGCTCTGTTCTCTGGTATATTTCTTCACAGGTAACTCAATACCTTTGTCTCCCCCCAACTGGGCAAAAGTTTCTATAGACTCCTGGAAATATTTCTTCTGCGTTTCTAGCCTGATTAGTTGTTTCGGGGATGCGGGCCTGATCACTCGCATCAGCTCCTTCTCACGAGCATCCTCTCCCATTTTCTTTTCTACTTGCATCAGTATGGCTAAGTTTTGCATGGCCGGAGTCACTGTCCCTCGAGGTTCTGCGTTTACCAGATTCATGCCCCTCTGCCTTGCTTGTTTCTCCCACTTATTGATAAGTTCAGTGCAGTCCTCTATCGCGTGGGTGTTCACGCGGCACTGGGAACACCACGATCTTATGGGTAGGGGGCATTCGTGGGCCACATGACCCTTCTGATCGCAGTTGTAACATTTTAGCGGACCTCGCCCCGCTGTGCGGCCTCCTCGCATACCACCTCCTCTGCCTCTGGGAGACTCATTCACCCTGTAGGAGGGCCTGTCTAATCGGTCTGCCAGTGCATCTAGAGCTCTGCAATATTCGGTGCTGTGAGTTGTCGAAGCACAGAACTTGCAGTACATGTTGTTCGGAACATTGGAGTACTTCTGCAAAATCAGACACATCTAAGGTTGATGACCCACCGTTCGGTAGATTTCGCAATACTCTGTTGCGGCTTGGGTTGGTTGATTTGGGAACCCGACATACGGTTGTGGCGGAGGATAGACCCCTTGCGAGTTTATCTGCGCAACTCCTTTGATAGGTGGAGCCCCCTGTACTGTCGCTGCTGAGGCCCCCACTCTTGGGCTTCACAACCGAGGACACTCGGCCGCCACATGTCCTTCTACTAGGCAGTGTGTGCACTAGACATTCGACCTAGCTAGTCTTATAGGCTGCATCTCCTTAAGTTTTTCGGTTAGATTGGAAATCTGATGTTGCAATCCTAGTAGGGATGGGTCTTGCAGGGCCACCCCTCCCCTATATTCCTGAGGGTAGCTTGCCATCGCCTCTATGTTCATAGCCTGTTCCAATGCATCCTGCAAGTTGTCGATCTTTTGCTGGGTGAGGGGGGTTCGTGTCAAGGGAAGCAGAGCCTTGATGAACCAATCCCTCTGATGATTTGGGTCAACCAGGTAGCTGAGTTTTTCGATCTCATCTTTGAACCTATGCATCAGCTCCCACGCAGTCTCTCCTTCTCTTTTCTTAATCTCCCATAGTTTGGACAGACCTTGCTGGTCCGTTTGGGGTAGCTTAAACTCTTTGACAAAGTCTCGCTTGACGTCGGCGATCGCTGGATTTGGGTGGGCTTCTGACCACTTTATGAACCAACGCAATGCCCTTTCCCTCAGTGTGGTTTGGAATTTGATCAACTTTCCTGCATCTGGTGTCTGCCTTTCTCTCCATATGGCTTCACAGAGGTACTAGTGCTGTTCCACATCGTCATTACCCCGCCCAGAAAATTGGGGGTACCAGGTAAATGATCCCGCCATATTCACTTGCATAGGTGTAACTAGAATGAACCCTCAAGGTCCTGGTTGCATAATTATGCCACTAGTAATGCTACTATTAGCGTGTGTTGCTGCTGACAAATGACTGCTATTCAATCGACTCAACTCTTTTAACTTGACGAAAATATCACTTAAGGGTTTATAGAGTACCAGGGGAAGGTAGGGATCCATGCTATTTGAACTTTGGGAAGTCGAAATACCTGGAGATATGAATGCCGTCCTTTCTTGGAATAACTGCTGCATCGCGATGTACCACTTGACATCGAAATATTCTGCTAGGCGTGCGTCTGCATCTCCTTCATCAGATATCGTTGCTCCCTTCCTCCTGGATGTGCTCCCATGTACCCGCCGTACTCCTTTAACGGTCCCTCCCATTTCCTGGGGACCGACCTGGCCTTCCATGTCCACTATCTCCTGAGGCACCTCCTTTTTATCCTTCTGACTACTCCCCTGTCATTTCAACTCCCTCATCACCCTTTCTCGCCACCTTTCGGTGATCTGCGCCCTCTGATGTGCACGTTGCTCCCTCAACCTCCTTGCAGTTTCAGCATCCATTCCCCCACTTCCCTGCTTCACATTTCACGTAGCATTTGTCCCTCGGGCCCTTCCCCCAACACTGGAGTTTTATGCTTCCATGCCTGATTTCTGGAATTCCATCAGCCCTTCGTCCACTATCAGGGCCTTAATCCACAATGGAATTTCCTTGAGCAACTTCCCTCTTAGTCCGAATCGAAATATAGCCTCAGCTCTGGAGAAAGACTGGTAGCACTTCGCTACAAACTCCACAATATATCCGTCTAAATTAGATTCTACCCAGAAATCTACAGCTCGAGTTAGTTCGGTATCCAACCGATGAAGGGCCACCAGATCTCTGTGCTCCCACTTGCGGTCGATCTTCCACAATCTGTCCTTAGTCACTTTGGTCTGTAGCCTCCGCAACCGGTTATAGAGTTCGCTAGGGAACTTTCCCCAGAGGATCTCGTAGGTATCATTGGTAGAATCCGAGAAGAGAACTAGATCTCTAATCGCCTTCTCTTTTTGACTTCTCGGCTCAGCTTGCTGAGTTATAAACTGGTCCAGATGGTTATCCCACCATCTCCATATTTCTCCTTCAAATATCCTTGATACCATGATCTAGTTCCCCTAATGAAGTTTAGGGTCCCGGCAACGGAACCATTTGTTGGCGAGGAAATAGGTCTCGCGGGCAAGACCCAGGTTTGGGGATTGGGCCAACAAGGAGTCCACTATAGTCTAGCACCACGCCGACATTTTCACCCTACTCCGAAGAGCAGAGAGTCTCACCCGAGGTGTGCCGCGACCACATGAAGGATGGGAATAGATCGGTATTGGTAGATGGATCCGCAACTCGAAGCTAACATAGAATCATACACATGCATAACATTATACGTAGGAGATATCCTCAGAACATCATGCAGATACTAAGAAAATAAAATTTTAAAGTATCACGGACATCATGCAACACATTTAACTCATACGATAAGACAAAAAACTTCAGATATATTAATAACCATTCATAGGATCAAGAGTTACATTTCTCGACAGAGTGAGCTTCCAAATCCCATTACAAAGGTCCCACAGGACAGAGAGAAATATTACAGCAACAACAGAGTGATAGAGACATAGGAAATACAAGGATGTCGTGCTTAGGGCAGAGCTCTCCTGTGGCATCTGCTCTTCAGCCTCGTTCTGCTCTAACTGCTCCTCTCTCTCTGTATCTGTGCATCCTTCTTTCTGTTGGGTGATGACCTATTTATTCACCCGCCAGCGCAACTGCTAGTTTCTCTTGTGTTCTTCCTTAGCTGCTTTCGGCTTCTTTCTATTGCACATGAGTTCCACTATCTATTCTTTGCTGCATCTTCTCTTCGTCTGCACTTGTCTGTGCCAACCTCGTCATTCATCTCCTGCTCCTCCGCAACCTCGGCAGCTCCGCTGCCTACCGTTGTTGCGCCTGCCATGTGTCGATCCACAACTCCAAAATTTGTCTTCATGAAAAATTCAAAACAAGGGCCCCAACAGTTGGTTAACAGTCACAGTGTTTCCATTGTGAATGAAATAAATCACAAGAAATATTGTGGACATGACAACTTTCATGGCATAGAAATAGTCTCTCCCAAGGAGAAAATTGAAATCTAAGGGGCCTTGGACTACCATAAGATCAATACAGATGATTTTTCCTTTTAGAGTAATATGTAACTTAGGAAGGATCCATAAAGGTTTGTTGATGGTTTTTTTTTAAAGCCAAAAGATTATGGGTAATAGACACAAGCTGAGGGGAACCCAAATCTTGTCAAGCAGTTGAGGACAAAATAATAACAGAAACACCTTCATCTACATTTGTGCAAGACACATTCTAACCATAAGCCTTCACAATGATTTGGAAATGGGTGGAAGAAGGAAGACGAGGCTCTGTTAGTCTAATCCAATTAATTGAAAACACCTTAATACTTGGAGAAGGTTTTGTAGAAATAGGTAAAATTCCCCCTTGTGTAATGGAATCTGAAGTAAAAAGAAGAACCTGAGCAATATTTATTTCACTCTCTAAGGGGAGAGTGGGATCGACCGAAGATGGAATCGATTCGACCACTTAATCAACCAATGGTTCATCAACCTAAGTGATATGTGTTTCACTTTCCAATGGAAGTGTGGGATTGGCTATACTTGGAATTATATCAACCACTTCGTCAACTTACGGTAATTTGGTGGAAAACTTACGATAACCAGTTGGAAGTTGTTGTTGAGAAACAATAAGGTTTTCCAACAATTTCTAGGCTTCATCCATGTGATGACAAAGGTGAGTTTGATGACTCCCTTCACATAAACTACAAGGAAACCTAACTTTACCCTTTTTCCCTAGAACTTTTAAATCACTAGTTGATGGATCAACGATAATTTAATGAGAATATTTAAACCATACTTCCAAGACCTTAGGAATATAAGGACAATTGATGAGGAAGTGGTCACCCTTACAAATATTGTGAGGGTATTTGGGGTTACGATGCATGTTGGAAGGTCCCTCAACATTACCAATACTTACAACCATGGTTGGTTGGTTGAGTTATTTCTTATCTTTCATCTTCATTTTCTTCCCTTTCTTATTCTTCTTAGCCATTGGTTACTAGCATCAAGGCTTTTACCAAGCAAAGAATAAAGGGAGGAAGACATGTTGGGTGAAGAAGGTAAAGGGTCATCATGAGGTAAACAATCCAGTTGAGGTGAACAATTTGAGTATTTGAGGCCAACGAGGTTGAAAAAAACCATACCGGTAAAACTACCGTGAATCCAATGAGAGTCAATGTAGCCATATAAGGAGGACCAACATTTCCAAAGCAAGGAAAGGGACTAGGATCCCTGTTAAGAGGTGTTCCTTGGTTGGTAAATTTGGAACTCTTGTGATTAATTTAAACTTAAGTGAATTTTATTAAGAATTTTAACAATATTAACAATCCAAATTCATAATCTAAACCTAAATTCTGTTAAAAGTAAAAACAAGAAAATAACATGTGCTAATAAATCTAAGGAGTCAAATCATTCAAACAATCTTTTCACAGTGAAATCACTAGTTGGTAATGAAACCCAATGTCACAGAGATCAATGTGAAAAGTAGCTAGATGTAGAGTAGGTGGAATCAGTTACGATGAAAACCTGCTTAATGGCCACTATCTGGTGCAATTAACTTCACTTATGCCATCTTGAGTGAAGAATACCCTCCAAAAAGGTCCAAGTGAGTCTATTGAATGTCTTCTCTAGGTACAACTGAGACTTCCCCCCTGCCGTCACCTTGGGTAAAATTCCTAATATAATGGTCTATAATGTTACCACATAGAACAATTTAACCTCGGGGGACACTCGCAGATCAGACATGTTATAGGTCAATTTCGGCATCATTCCAAATGACCTGGTTAACTGGACATCATCTCCAGGACCAATGAATTGGGTCTATCATTCCCTATCGTTTCAGTTGCTACATGCCCTAAGACAAAGAACAAGACAAATCATTCAAGAATTTCATCTGCAAAGGCTTCCAAGATTTGAAGTTTATAATATATCATATGAGAGCTCATCAACGCTGCCTCTAAAGGGAATAAGTGCGTTGCATATGCAGGTAGCCCCATGCAAGGCTGCTCTGCAAAGCACTTCCTGACATTCACAGGTGCGTTGATCACATTGGGAGCGAAATTCTCATTGTTCTAGAATCTCCACTTGGCCAGTGCCTTCTAGAAGAGTTCACATGTGTCAAGATTCGAATCCAAGTGTCCATTTGAAATCTACAATATTGGGAACATGTCTTTCCTATTATTGGAAAGTCATTGATTGTAAAACTACCTTCAGATCCTCTATAAATTGAGCACAGATCTTAGTGTTTGATAAGGAAGAATTTGAGTAGAGAAATTCTGGTGGAATTTCAATTGAGGAGTTGATTTGAGTGACATATTGCTGGAGATATCTGCATTGTGATGAGGCTGGGATGTTGTTGGAGATGGTGACACTAAATCAATCACTGGGTTGTAACCTCCCCTTCTATCATCAATAAATATTACTGCTTATTTTTCCCTATATGCATCTGTATAAGCTTTGATTCTCTATATCATGATTTCTTATTTGATGTATATGGTTTATGCTTTATTGAATTAGCTAAATAACTTGAATAGACATCTATATTATTGCTATCTATTGCTGTTTAGTGTTCATTCTTGCAGGAAATATTTTGTACAGATGGCTAGAATTTGAAGCTACAAAAAAAGCGATAGAAGGAGATTTTGGAAGCGCTTGGACTCCAAGTAAGCTTCTTGTTTCAATATGTGTGTCTGTTTACGGTTAGGAAAGATAGTCGTAAAGTCTTTGACTTGTTGTTCTAGATTAGCACCTGTCTAGGGAAGAATGATTTATCCGTAATTCATAAATTTGACACTGGTAATGCTAAATCTGGATCTCCTCGAAAATCAACGCCTGCGTATGCATACTCATCAATGGCGAAAATCTGTCGCCGGAACCAGGCGAAGAACGTAGTCGAGAACACAATGGTAGATTGGCCTGCATGCCTACCCATGAGTTCTACCCATCTCTGCATCCGCGGATCTCTAGGATTTGACAAATCCAATGTCACATGTTGTGGCTGCATTAGTGGAATCCGTTCTAAAGCGAAGGATATACGGATCGAACCATAACTGAAATTATTTTTCCTTCCTCCCTTTTCTTTGTTCATTTGTTCCTTTATCTGAGAAAGAAAAGCTTCACACTAGTTGAATATTATTGGCTCCAAATACTCTAGCGCATACTGCATATACGATCTATTCGCTACATGTAGTGTAACGGTGCCAGCAAGTTTTGCGATCGTGAAAAGGACAGTTCTCAAAGGCAAATCTCTAACATCCCGGATGTTTATCTTTCCATCTTTGCTTGGATCTGCCCCTAGATAGCAATATTGCAGAACATAATCTCTCACAGTCTCTCCTCCAACAATAGACCCTGAGAGTGAAATAGACAAGCCTCTCCTCGACAAACCTGTGAGAAAGTATACATCCTTGATTGTTATGGGAACCACTTGGTTCTTAATATGAAATGCCTCGATAGTTGGATCCCATGCTCGAACTAGGAAATCCAAGGGTTCTATTTGTTGCCTCATCCATGACAACCTGAAGTACTTAAGCAGTCCACAATCTCTTAGGGCTCTTACTGTACCCGGATCATTTAGGGAAATCATATGCTGTTCTTCATGTTCTCTTTCCCTCCATGTAATTGTCATTATAATCCAATGGAAACCTGAAATACAACCATAAGATCCATTAGATTCCAATCAATGCAAAAAAATAGGCAAATTTTGGGTATAACGAGAGAAACAAAAATCTAGATTGCGCCCAATGCACTCCCTAGCAAGAGACAGTGCATTGAATGTGCAAGTAGCCTTCAATTTACTTGCTATGCAATGCAGGTTTCAACATTCAGGGGTGAATTGCCCTATTTTTGGGCAGAATTTACCCTAGGGGCCTTAAAACCCTGAAAATTTGCAAAAATTGGAAATGAAATGAATACTAAAGGAAAGAGGAGGTTCATGGCACTAACTTGGACCAAACGACAATGAAATCCATCCAGTGAAACGATCGCAATCAATAGCTAAAGTTCGGGGGCAAAATCGGGTTCAGAGCTCCAAAATACAAATCTTAACTTTGGAATGGTAAAAATGAAAAGTGAAACTACTTTTAATAGTCATTTAATTATTTTCAAATTACATTTATTGCTATGACTATGGTTTTGTTATATTTTTTATCATGAAACATGTATTTTTAATCCATTTGATGTTGTTATGAACAGGTTTTACAACTGATGAACATATTAGTTGTGCAGATTTATTTAAAGAATGATTTGACCACAAAGCATATTTTTTATCCTTATTTTTAAAGCTTTGTTAAAAATGAAAAAGGATTTGAAGCACACTTTTATCTCTTTTTTGAGCTTTGATAATAGCAAAAAAGGAACCCTTGGAGTCTTCTTTCAGCTCTTTTCAGACTCCGATAATGTGAAAATATTGCCGAGCACTTGTCTTTTCGAGCTCGTAAAAGTAAATGAATTGATATCTATTCAATATAAGTTTAACACTTTTCTAGACTAAGATAGATTATTTACAAAAAATTAATGCCTTGGTTGAACATGACAAAGAGGTTCTCTCAGATATTATTTTACACTTTTTCAGATATGAGTGAAAACTTTACGAAAAATTACTTTTGGAGTTTTCTTTCGTCCTCTTTTTCAAACTCTCTAAATATGAAAAAGGACCGGGCTATCATTGTCGTTAAGCTCGTTAAAACATAAAATAGCAACGGGCTTGTCGATCATGGCAAGAATCGAGTTTCATTCATCGCTAGACTCATTAAATTATTAAATAACGATACATTATTTGCCCGAAGGGTTGAATTATAGATCAAGAAAATGTTATGCTCCTCAAGGTTGTTAAAAAATAAAGAGATATTGGTCGAAAAATGACCTAGGAAAATTTTGGAA
Organism: Pinus albicaulis; assembly: GCA_034641835.2. Classification (NCBI taxonomy): domain Eukaryota; kingdom Viridiplantae; phylum Streptophyta; class Pinopsida; order Pinales; family Pinaceae; genus Pinus; species Pinus albicaulis. The sequence goes on from CM076579.1 coordinate 1,531,865,454, forward strand.
AAGTGAGCATAATTCTTTATGGTAGCAAGTCGCTTTTGAACATAACACTTCCTTCACTCCATGTCCGTGACTCTTTGGGTTGGGTAATCTTATTGACGGTTCATTCATACCTATGGTTCATCATACCTTCACTTTGATTTTCGGTCAGTGCTGCCAACTCATCTTAGTGTCCTCGATATGTTGAAGAGAAGTCATCCAGTGAATACTCATATATCTGCAATACTCATAAACCTTCATTTTCATGACCATCATCCCTGAAAATTTCTATGTCAAGTCATACCTTTGTCTCCGAAATCAGTAACTCCCATTTCATAATAAGGTGGCTTCCCATCGACGACAAATCATTATCCAGGAAGTTCACTTAGAAACATCCGATTCCAGTACCATGAGGCTTGTTACAACATCAACAAGATCCTCGCTTCCGGAATTTTGACCGAAATATTTTTTTTGGAATTCGACATCAAATCATCTATTCACGCCTTACAAAATGTACTGCAGTTCCTTGAGGGCCATTGACATTAATGGTGGTTCTCTCGCGTTTGTTAACAACTCACATCATTGGCTGATAATCAAACGATGTCTTTCCATGTTCGACTACAAATCATATATTTAGGTGGCTAGACTTGTACCCGAATGATCGAGTGAATGAGATAAGAAGACCCCAGATCTAGTTTCAGCCATCCAGGCTGCGATTTTAGGATTATTGTACACATCATCTGTATGGCGACCTTACATACATATCGACATCCGAACATGGGCCTATATCTGTAGGCATGTTTGTATTGGGCAACATTCCAATGTGGAAAAATTTCTGAATGATGTACATGTTATTATATTATTTGTGTGCTGAACACGGGAATGCGTACCCTCAACAATTATGATCAAAGAGGATATATCATGATGTAATGTATTGTAAGATTGATGCAGGTCGCCACTCCGCTTCATCTCCAGCCCATCACAGTGTAAAGCATCTCAATCAAAGTATTGTTATTATTATTCTGACTTCATTCTTTAGGGGGGAATTTTTTATAGGTCAATTTGGGCATCATTCCCAATGACCTGGTTAACTAGAAATCATCTCCAGGACAATGAATAGGGTCTATCATTCCCTATCATTTCAGTTGCTACATGCCCTAAGACAAAGAACAAAACAAATCATTCAAGACTTTAATCTACAAAGGTTTCCAAGATTTGAAGTTTATAATATATCATATGAGAGCTCATCAACGCTGCCTCTAAAGGGACTAAGTGAATTGCATATGCAAGTAGCCCCATGCAAGGTTGCTCTGCAAAGAACTTCCCGACATTCACAGGTGCGTTGGTCACATTAGGAGCGAAATTCTCATTGTTCCGGAATCTCCACTTGGCCAGTGCCTTCTAGAAGAGTTCACATGTGTCAAGCTTTGAATCCAAGTGTCCATTTGACATCTACAAGATTGGGAACATGTCTTGCCTATTATTGGAAAGTCATTGATTGTAAAACTACCTTCAGCTCCTCTATAAATTGAGCACAGATTTTAGTGTTTGATAAGGAATAATTTGAGTAGAGAAATGCTAGTGGAATTTTAATTGAGGAGTTGATTTGAGTGACATATTGCTGGAGATATTTGCATTGTGATGAGGTTGGGATGCTACTGGATATGGTGACACTAAATCAATCACTGGAGATGGTGACACTAAATTTCTTATTTGATGTATATGGTTTATGCTTTATTGATTTAGCTAAATAACTTGAATGGTTTAGTGTTCATTCTTGCAAGAAATATTTTGCACAACTGGCTGGAATTTGAAGCTACAACAAAAGCGACAGAAGGAGATTTTGGAAGTGCTTAGACTCCAAGTAAGCTTCTTGTTTCATTTTGTGTGTCTATTTACAGTTAGGAAAGATATTCGTAAAGTCTTTGACCTGTTGTTCTAGATTAGCACCTGTCTAGGGAAGAATGATTTATTCATAATTCATAATTCCGCATAACAAGACGTACATGCAAGGGCAGAGTAACAAATATCAATCTACTTGAAGGTTCTACAACATGGTTGATATGAGGTTTATCCTTCAAGTGACTCCCATGTACCTTTCAGTACTATTTGTAATGCGTGTAAATCGTGCTACCATAACCAATGAAGCAGTGTCAATCACTTCACTGGCTTCGATATGATCTTGTGCTTAACTCCCTTGTAAGAGGAGCTTCCCAAAGTCAAACTGTAATAGAAGGAGTTACTACATATCACAAGATTCTATTGTTTGTTTGCAACTTTGGAAAGTGAAACCACTTTCGTATTCCAAATCCCTACAATCTGATCTAATGCAGGTGTAATGAGCCCTAGAAATATAAAAAATCTAATTTATTTTATTAGCGTTGTTTTTAAGCTATTGTTTATTCAGTAGGTTGATGGATGTGAAACCGATGGTGTTATAACCTGACTCAAAATTGAATGAAATCGAATATGATAATGTAATATTTTCACTTCGATGAATCATAACTAAAGTACGGAGAGAGGTTCCATTCACTTCCAACAATGCAAGAATTGAAAAATAAGAGAAAACATAACAAATTTTCTAATGCACTAATTTTCAATAGGGAAATACTAATGAAAATCAATTCCAAGCATAAAACATGCAAATTCAAATCAGGATTATCTTTTAATGAGAGACACTAGCTTTTTAATTGATGAAATAACTCTTTACAAAAGGCATAAATGAATATATGATCAGATTTACTACAAGAAAAGAGACTGAACCAACCGATTCCAGAAGCGAAAGAATATTTTTTGATAGATCAACAAACCTAGAAAACTCGAACCCTAAACTATAAAGATAAGTGATTTTTCTCAAAAAGACAATCAAAGGCATTGATCTCAATCTACGGTTGAATTTTCCATAATGTAAACTATGCAAAATAAATCTTCAAAACAAACAAAAGACTATTTTGGATCAACGAAAGAACAATATAACAAGACTATTAATGCACAATAGTACCTTATTTCACTAATACTATGAAAGAACCAATCAAGTGTAAGTAAAGGAAAATTCACAAAAATTATAAAACCCAAATGAAATCAAATGTAATATGGGATTTCATTAACATATAAATCCAATTGAAATTTCGTGAAAATTCCAAAAATCAAAAGAGATGACACTCAAAGGCGATTATCACTCATACATAATTTAGACCCCTCCCCCCCCCCTCGGGGATTGAGGGGGGATTTGTTTTGCAAAAATGAAAGCAAAAAACACCCAAAAATTATTATGAAATCAAAATAATCTTTGAGTAGTGATCAAAACAAAGAAGACCTAAAAAATTGCTAAATTTTCAAAATTTCAGAAATTTGCGTAGGCAACTAGTTTAATTTAGTGCGCAGACGCACTGTTTCTAAATGAAACATGTCCATATTTTCACACTGTGCCTGAAGGAAAAATGCGCAAGCCGAGAAAAACTAAGAAAAAATAAAAATGAATCCAAAAATTCATAAAATTCATATTTTTAACATCTTGCATACAGTGAGATAAGGATATAGACAAATATTCAAAAGTCATACAAGGGGATGATGAAGAAAAAAATGTTCCCCAACAGAGTTTCCAATTTGTTATGGCGGATAAATTTCTCATGCAAATAAGAGAAATGTCTATCTATTCAAAGGTTGATTCTAGTAACAAAGAAACAAACAAACCAGTAAATAGTTTCGTGAGTTTATCCCTATGTAATCATAAGCAAGAATGTTGGGATATGAAATCCATACATTCGAAATGAAATTTCTGATGAAGATCCTCGCTATGTGTTGGCTTGAGGGGTCCTAACCCAGGTTCGGAATTGAGATTAACCAACAACACCCTCTTACTACTGGCCCTTTCGACAGTGACCTTCTTGCGCAAATCAAAGTCTCACCCGAAGCAGTATGGGGGGGGTCTTGGAACTTGGTTTATGCACCTTGAGAGAGGTTTGAATGATGTGGGTGTCTTAAGATCCCAACAGACCTTCAAAACAACAACCCTAACCAGTAAACCCTTTTCAGACAGATTTAGGTCAAATATTCAGAATATCTTGCGCAAGTTAATACAACAATCATAAATCAAGTAATAACCTTTAACACATTATATCAAAGCCTTATACCATAAGATCCATCTAATAAGCATTCATATAAACCCAATCACATTTTCGCAAGAGATCTAATTGTAGACAGTACAAAAATTAGAAACAAGATGCATAAACATTCATAACGTAACCAACAGATGCATATAGAACTCAGATATCCGCAACAATACTCCTTTATTACTTAACAGTTCAGATCCTTCATACAAAACACTTCAAAAGCCCGCGCACATAGCCAACAGGGTCCGCAAACAACAAGACTAAGGTCTCTACACACATAACCAGCAGGAGCCTTCTACCTAGATAAGTCCACACAAAACTATCATAAAATATCCAAATCTATTAGTCACGTTTAGACTTTTCCAAAAAAAAACTTTCTACACTCGATCTAGCCATCTATTTATACTATTAGTCTGTGCTACTCTATGGTCTACAAACCATGGTTTGCGGCCCCTTGATCTACCCTTTGACCCATTACAATTCATGAGGGGTTTTGACCTGCCGAAAACCCATGCGCAAGACTAAAATATTAAAAAATATAGCAAAAATGGTCGAACTTAGGGGACCTCGCTCCAACATGCCCCCAACACAATCTTGTGACTCGTCCCAAGTCACACTGGTACTGGATTCTTCATCTTGTTCTAAAGCTCCTCGATAGCACCTGAAAATGGTTCTAAGACACCTGTGCTTTGATATGCTGCATCCTGCACGGTCTCTACCACTTTTTTTGAAGTCAACCCTTCAGTGGCCAAAATGATGCTTTGCAACGTCTGATTCAGGTTCCGGATTGCCAGGTCGTGGTCCTCAGATGGTTTCATGGCCTCATCCACCCATGGCTTCATGTGATCTATGACTATCTGCTTTTTGCGGTGGAGCTCCTCCACATCGTCTCGCAACACTTGGCTAGTCTGAAGGCGTGGCATTCTCTGAGAAGGTATGAATGTAGGTAATGCCTCCTGCAAGTTGTCGAACTCCTGCTCCTTCGCACACAACTCCTGAGTGATTTTATTGATTAATGGATCTATCTGCACAGAGGTCCATAGTCTCAGGGATTTTTCTAAGAGTGCCGATCCCTTCTCAACGTCTACGGAGATGCTGGAAAATGCTGTCTTGAATTGCATGACCCATTGCGTATGCACCTCTGGGGGGTCTCAGGCTACAACTTCACTTGCAATGCAGCAATTTGCTACTCAAATTCTGCTTTCACGGACTGAATTTATGACTTGGATGCTTTGAGGGCTGTGACCAAGCTCTCAATCTTGGCTTGAGGTGCTGCGGAGGCTAGGATAGCGACATTTGGAATCTCGCCACATAGCCTGTTAGTGAAACTCTCTAGCTCCACGCACAAAGCTATGGCTGCCTATTGTGCTGTCTGAGCTTGGGTAGACTCTGTCATTTTTGTTACTACAATTTGATCAATCTCGCTGATTTACTGCTGTGCGTGAGACTCTCTGCTCTGTAATTCTTGAGATATGAAAATATGTAGCACGTGGAGCTACCCACTTGGCAGCTTGGCAAGGTCGATGCCAACCTCCAAGCAGGTTTGGACCTGTGCGCACAATTCTGCTTGCTCCATTGATACCACTGCACCCAGGAAGGGGCATATTCTACTTTTGGTTTTTACGACGATTGAATTAGATGGCAGACTCGCTTGCACCAGCCTCGCTTGATCCACGATCAATTTTAGGAAGGACTAAATCAGTTGGAGTTTTCCATGCCACCAGTGCAATCAGTAATAGCAAGCATGAGTAGCAGAACTACTTCCCCAGTTCCTGCGCCTCACACACATTCTCCAAAAAATATTCACACAAAAATTGCGACCAATTGTACAACATCCCTTTTTCACACTACCCCACCAAGGAAATGACGTGCATGGGGACTGTTTTTGGCCAACACTTTCTCATGAGCTTACATCTGAGGATAAGGGTGCCCATGCACACCACCGAGTCAACGATGGTTTGGATCAAAAAGACTTGCTTTCCTCGCCCCACCTTGTACTTTTCCTTCACCTCCATTGCAACCTTAAACTCATTGCTCTTCCCAAATCCCTTCATTGGATGTGGCCCCTTCTGTGGCAGGCCGATGATATGATGGATCAACGCGGAATCTATATGGATTTTCCCCTGAATCCATAGTGAGCCTTCATGGACCAAGGCTAGAAACTGGCGAACGCAAATGCCTGTGATGGGATACCTCCTGAAATAGGGGATCCTCAATAGATTGAGGACTCCCATGTTGTGTAGCCCGCGCGCTTGGGGCATCGGATCTACCTTTGGTACATCATCGTACAACACCCGTTCCAAGTAACTTTCTGGTGCAAGCTTCGGGAACGTTGCTTCATTGGCGAGATCATAATCGTCAAAATTTACTTGAGGGATATTGCTGAATATTTCACCGTTTAGAGGGACATCTTGAGGGATAAAAAAAATATGCAGATAATCTCGCACAATATCAATGTTCTGTGGCTTGCGCATCGAGGGATTTCATGGCTTAACATAGGGTGGCCACCATGAAATTTGTTCTATGAGCATTGCTTCTTGCATAGCAGTCATCAGCCACTTGGATGGATCACCAATGGGAGAGCGCTCCTTGGAATCTTGTCTTAGGGACGTGACATTCCACGAAGAGGTGTGCAGCTTAGAAGTAGCCCACGTCAACATATTTCCCTTGCCTTTCACTTTCTCTGGAGTGGACACAACCTCTTCCACCTCTAGGACTATTTCTTTGACCTCATCTGAATCCATCTCCATAGAAGAAATGAGGGGCTACGAATGTTCCTCCGTAGGGTTGGTGGCCGTCATTATCACACGAAATATGAACTCAGGGTTACTAATCTCTGAAGGAGATTCGTGGCCAGACATACAGAACTCACAGACAATAAGATTACATAGATTATAGACAATCACAGGGAACCAAATATTCAAACAAAAAAGGAACCAATTGAGACCCATGCCTGCCTTTTTATAATCCACCCATGGTAAAAATGGTTGGATTATCATTAATTGCCACTTACCCTCAAGAAAGCGATAAAAAATCCTCCAATATCGCCACATTAAATGCGATAAATCCATTCCATACAACGTTAATTTTACTTTTTCACCCAGTTGCACCGTTCCAACGACTAGTTTCTAGACTTGCACGTCACCCCTATGCTTCTGTCGCACCTGTCTGCACCCTCCTTCTTTGCTGTGCACAAACCCTTCAATTTTGATGCTTCGACCATATAGTCATTTATTCAGCATTGGATTTTTTCTGTACGGCTTCAGGCGGCTACCAATGAAGTACCCAGGAAGGTTCTCTCCGCGCAACGTGGCCAAGCGCATCGCACCGCCATCAATGATCTCCTTCACCACATATGGCCCCAACCAATGCTTTCTGAACTTCCCTGGGTGGAGCGCAAATTGACTATCATAGAGTAAGACCAAATATTCCTCCTTGAACACTTTCTGCCTGATGTGCCTGTCATGCCAGGATTTTTCGCGTGCCTTCTACACTTGCTGGTGGAAGTTGGCAATGAATCAATCTTCTTCTAAGGAAACAAGTTGTGCCAATTTTTCCTCCATAATGTCAGGCTCGACCATATTAGTGAAAGCTGCAATGCACAGAGTTGGGACAATATACTCCATTGGCATGATGGCTTCCTTCCCATAGACCATCCTGAACGGTGTTTTTCCTATCAACTTTTTGCATTTTTTCCTATAAGCCCATAGCACAGAAGGATGTGCACGTCCCAATCATCTCGGTTGGCATTACAGATATTAGTGAGCGTGTTCTCAAGAATCTTATTGAAAGCTTCTACTGTGCCATTTTCTTGTGGGTGATAAGGGGTAATCTTCTTGTGATGGATCCAAAATTCCTCTGTGAAAGCTTCAATTGTTTCACTAACAAAATGTGTACCTCTATCACTCATCGAAATCTTCAGGCACCCAAACCTGGTCAAAATGTGCTCAAACATGAAGTGCATAGCAGTATCTGCAGTAAAGTCCTTAACCACCTTCGCCTCTGCCCACTTGGTCACATAATCAGTTGCAGTAATGATATATTGTGCTCCTGTCTTCTTTCTAGGAGGGTTTATCGGTGGAACAAAATCTATAGCCCATTTTTCAAATGCCTGCAAGGCCATCTGTGGTTGTAGGGGAGTTTCATCTCTGTGCAAAGGCTTCCTTATTCTCTAACATGCATCACAAGCTCAACAGTATGCCTATGCATCACTGTGTAGAGTGGGCCACCATAACCCATCCCGCAACACCTTCTGTACCGTGGCTTTCCCAGCATAGTGGCCTCCTGCCACTCCTGCATGAGCCTCAGCCAAGATATCCTATCTTGATAACTTTGTAGGAAACATATCTTGATATTCTGTCAGCAAGTCTGCAATTTTTCCTATTGTATTGTCATCCCAGTAGTCCCCAATATTGGGCAACTTGGGCTGATCTTCTGTCCCAATGTTGACTTTCTTCAATTTCAGAGGTTTAGTCACGTCCACCATCCTTAATGTAGGTCATGCAACAACGCACTCTCCTTCCAATTCTGGGATATTAAAATTCTTGGGTCATCATCATTATCCTCGATCGAAAAATCTCTATAGTTGATAATGTTTTTCATTTGCGCATCCCAGGCCAGCACAGTGCTCTCCCTACGGGGCCAGGATTCATCAAAGACCAGAGCAACTATGTCTTGCAGAACTTCATCCAATTTTTCCTGAGACACCCACAGAGCCAAAGGTTGCTAGGAAATCTTCAGTCATTGTATACCAGTCTCGAGTACCTCGGTGTAGCTCAACTTCTAGATACCAGGTAGTAGGTACTGGTCTGATGCAGGGGCATTAGGCCCAAGATACTTTTTGTACATAAATAAAATTAAGGGGGGGTCTCATGTTTTGTTCCCCCTATGTAAATATCCATAATTGAGTAATTTTTGTCAATTAGAGGGAGAAATGTAACTGCCCAAATGATTAGTGGGCATAGGAAGCGATAGTCCATTTCAGTCTGTCATAGCGTTAGTTTAAATTGTAACTGTAGGAATTGAAGGGTTTGTGAGTCATCAAGGAATTTGAAGCGATTCATTGTAATTGTATAAAAACAAACCTCTGTGACAGAGTCGAGGGAGACCTGCATAGACCTGCATGGAGAACTGCATAGAACTATAGAATAGAGGAGAAGGCCATTAGATTGAAGATCTGGCCAGCCAGTGGTTGTAATTCAATCCAATGTGTAAATAAGAAATGTTTCAGTATCTTTGTGCCTTGTGAATTTAATTTATTTGTGAATGTATATCTACTTTGCTTGAGTAAGTTCTGTGTGAATATATGTATGCATCCTGACGGAGGATAATTGAACCCCGTGATAACTAAGAAATCCGGTGCTGGGATAAATGGTGCTCTGTACATAGTTCGACGATCGATTTTAAATACTGTCGACACTGTTGACAGTGGAGTGATATAATCGTGAGTATATGCCACTAACAGAGGCATGGCTTTAATCCACGCATAAGCGATATTGGTGTTCATCGGACGAGCACTGTATAACGAGGGGCAAAGGCGAAATAGAACTATGTTAATTTGAATAGGCGGAACCTGAGCGCAACGGAATGGAGTGTTGACGGAGTTGAATGGAACTTGGAGCGTCGAGGAAGCGGAACCGTGACTGGAGGAACAGTGAAAGCGGTTTGGAGCTGAACAGTGGGTTTCATCGCACCACCTACCGTCGACAAATGGTGTTTGGGGAGTTGGGAGCGATTCCATAGATTAATCGACACATGTCCCCGAGCAAAATTGCAAAACCGCCTTCTGCTGCGCGCCATCGCGCGTTAACAATCGACCAAAGACGCGGTGCGATATTGATACATACCATTGATCTAGAGGCTCGCTATCTAACGATGATCGCACACGGGACTTGCACGAAGTTTAATAAAGGATATGTGTTGGATGTTGGTGCGGGCCCAACCTCTAAAACATGATGATGATTGATATTAACCAAGGTCCGAAGGGTTTGTTGTATACGATCGGAATTATATATGCGTGAGAGTTAGGATGGTCAACTAATATGGTTTTAATAACCCGGGATAGCGCTTCACATATTTTTAAACATGCCCAGGTTGGGTATGAAGATCAATGGGTCTCTCATATGGTAAGAGGAGACGACCTCAGCTTCTGAAGTTCATGAAATCGAGTTGGTTAAGGCTTAAATCATATAATTGGGCCGATTAACACAATGGATTTGATAACCAACGGGAGGGTAACTTACGCCTAGTGTTAGTTACACGGAGTTATGTGAAGATGAACTGTTGGTTATAGCTATAGAAGAAGTGTTGAATTAATATCTCAATTCTCTAAATTGAGATATTAAAATAACCAGACTTATTTGTTAATTTGCCAGCATAGGGAAAGGGAAGTGTGAGATTGCCCAGATTGGGAAAATGATTGGGCATGAAAAATTGAATGCACTTTACACACAGTTTAGGTGAAATTTTGAAAAGTACTGGGAGTGTGGGTTTGGCGGGTATCCTCGCTATAAAGTGGTATCAGAGCTAGAATTTAGTTAGCTCGTTGAAGAGTTTGTTTTTGAAATGCACATGTACTGAAAGGATAGTTGATGTTTGAATCTGTTTAATAGATAAATTTGCAGATTTGATTTGACATGCAGTAAAGATCTCCAAAAGAACAAAATCTAGGTTTGAAAATAGAAGATTGCAGTAGGTAGATGCAGTGCAGGTGAAAAAAAGAAAAAAGAAAAAGAAGAAGAAGCAAGATTAGTCAGGGACCTTGAGAGATAAGATGATGAGCCTTATTTGAACTCTGGTTGGAAGGGTTTTTTTGTAGAATACAGAGTGCATGCAGTTGAGGAAGGAGTCTTAACAAGGGGCAGATCACAAGCTTTGAGAGCAGTGATAGAAGAGTCCAGCAAGGGATTTTGAGTGCAGAAAGAGTGTGGCAGAACCTGGAAGATTCCCAACAGAGGTTGGATGAGCAGAGAGTAGAGGTGTTCTTGAGAGAAGTTGCAGAGTGAATCCTAGAAGGTTCTAGAGAGTGGGGACCAGTACTCGCCAAGAGCCGGAGCTCAGGAGAGAAGCTTGGTGAGGTGAGTTGCAGCGAGAGAGCTTGCTGTTGCAGAGGCTTGGTGCAGCTTGTGAGTGAAGAAATCCTAGAGAAGAGAATGGCTACTGAGAGCCATAGCAGAGACTGCAGAGATTGCAGAGGTTCTGGGAGAAGCCACAGCAGAAGAATGAGTGAAGATGCAAAAGCAAATGGCACGAGGAAGAAATCCACTGATGAAGAGTGGCAGAAATAAATTGCTGAGCTCAAGGAAAAGTTTAATGAATTGAAGAGATGGATAGAAGAAATCTAGATAATTGGTTGGCTCATGAAGAAGAAGATAAAGTGGCAGAGGCTACAAAGGAAGAAGGAGCAGATGATGAATGCTCGGAAGAAGAAATAAATACTCAGAGTGATTGAGAATCTGGAGAAGGACTTGGAGACTGAAGCTTCAAGTGGGACCAAGGGGTCCAAGAGCCTTACATCTGACATATTTTGTATGTTTTCAGGAACAACAGGTGAGAAAAGACAATCTGCTGATGTTGTCATTGAGGAAGAAAATGGAGCAGCTACATGTTTTGAGGATGTCCATGCACAGTTGGAGAAAGATTCTGCTTTCCAACATATTGAAAGAACAAGGGCTTTAGTTTGTGATATTGGCTAGAAGCTGGAGGCTGAACAACTTGGGGAATCTGAAGAAGAGACCATTGAAGAATCTCTGGAAAATATAGAAGACTTGGAACAGCAAAAAGATTTGGTGATCAAATCACCAAATGAGACCATGAGGTCTTATGTTTTTACAATTGACAAGTTGTGTGTGAATGCACGTGTTAATGAAGATAGTTCATATGGTGAAACTGTGACAGATGAAGCTGACTGTTTCCAAGCAAGATATGTTGAGTATCTTTCAGATGAAGAACAACTTGAACTATTGCAGCAGAGGGACTTCATTAATTCCTTATTTTACAGAAGAGATTGTTTCAATGGAGCTGATGATGAATTTGTCATTAATGCTGATAATGACAGGCTGCTTTTGATGAATGACCAATTAAGGAATGATGGACAGGTAGCTGGAGTCTTTGCAGAGAAGGGAAATCAAGATTTTATTCTGATGAAGGCTGAGGAGATAGTGACAGCAAAAGATAGAGAATATTGTGGTGAGATGCCAAGATTGTGGCATGAACAGAGGATAGAACCACGGAGGGAAGGTATTCAGATGGTAAGGACAGAGATGATTGAAGATGAGAAATTTCCTTCTTGTGAACTAGAGCAGAAAGACATCCTTGAAGGGGATGGTGCAGAAGGGAGACTAGAAGACAGTCTCAAGAAATGTTTGAAGAATTGGAATCAGCATTCTGATGTGTTGATTGAGGAGAAAATAAAGTTGGGACAACATATTGAGATGCTGACAGAAGAAGGGGAGGCTCTGAGGCCTTGTAGACTTTGCTTTGACAAATGTTTGATGAATGCAGATCCTGTTGATGATGGAGATGAGTTGACAGCATGGGGCAGTCAATTGAAAGAGAAGAAGAATTCTGTGGAAGAATTTAAACCATGGAATGGGGAAATTGAACTGCTAGAGAGTATGTTGAATCAGCAGGATTCCATACAAGAGAGAAGACCTCAATTTCAGAATTTGGGATTGTAGAATGTGAAGACACAATGGGATGAAGAAAGAAAAGAATTGATGATTGAGTCATCAGTAGGGACCATTGGGTCTTGGGGTTTTGGAATTGATGAAGTGGCCGTGTTGACAGGCAAAGCAGAAGACAATCCATCACTTGGAGTTGTCTTAGAAGAAGAAGAGTTGTTGCAGAATGAGGATGAGCAGCTGAATGAAGATGAGACAACCATGTCTCATATGCAGGAAAATATTGTTGCTATTGGTAGCAGAGAAGAATTGGCTTGTTCGAATAGCCCAGGGAAGACTAAAGAGAAGACTGCATGGTAGACTGTTGGGGCTGCTACAGCAGTGGAGAACCAAAGTTTCACTCTGACAGAAGATGAAGATACAGTGGCTAGAGAACTTGATTTGATTGCTGGAGTCAATCAAGAAGAAGGAAGCCAATTGTGGAATATTTCCAAGGTAGAAGAAGATGCTGAACCTGATTTGCAGCGTGGAGAAGATTTTTTTGGTCAAAGTAGATGGCGAGAACGTTTGCTAAAGATATTTAGAAAAGAAGGTGAAATGCCAGAGCAACAAGCTGAAGTGTTTCTAGCAGAGGAGCAAAAGTTTTACTGTTGTAGAGATGGTATGGATGATTGGGTGGCAGTAAGCATAGGAGCTTGGGCAGAAGTAAGAACTGAAGAAATAAGAATGCAGCAAACAAAAGTAAGTGTCGAGCAGTCAGACGAAAGATTTGACAGAGAAATGGAATTGATAAGGAAACTGATGCAGAAGATGCCTCAGAAAAGGGCAGCAGCGAGGAAACAAGGAAATAGAAGCACAAGTAAAGTAGACAGAGGATGTAAAGGTACAGCCTGTGGAAAGCTATAGCATAAAGTTTGGAAGCCAGGAGGAATGCAGAAGAAGGATGCTGCAACGGATGGCCAGTTGCAGAAAAAGGCGTGGGATCCAGGAAGACGAAGATGAAAGCACATGATCAGGAGATCATGAATCATTTGAACCTGGGGAGTCTGATGCAGGGGCATTAGGCCCAAGACACTTTTTGTACATAAATAAACATAAGGGGGGGTCTCATGTTTTGTTCCCCCTATGTAAATATCCATAATTGAGTAATTTTAGTCAATTAGAGGGAGAAATGTAACTGCCCGAATGATTAGTGGGCATAGGAATTGATAGTCCATTTCAGTCTGTCATAGCATTAGTTTAAATTGTAACTGTAGGAATTGAAGGGTTTGTGAGTCATCAAGGAATTTGAAGCGATTCATTGTAATTGTATAAAAACAAACCTCTGTGACAGAGTCGAGGGAGACCTGCACAGACCCGCGTGGAGAACTGCATATAACTGTAGAATAGAGGAGAAGGCCATCAGATTGAAGATCTGGCCAGCCAGTGGTTGTAATTCAATCCATTGTGTAAATAATAAATGTTTTAGTATCTTTGTGCCTTGTGAATTTAATTTATGTGTGAATGTATATCTACTTTGCTTGAGTAAGTTCTGTGTGAATATATGTATGCATCCTGACGGAGGATAATTGAACCCCGTGATAACTAAGAAATCTGGTGCTGGGATAAATGGTGCTCTGTACATAGTTCGAGGATCGATTGTAAATACTGTTGACACTGTTGACAGTGGAGTGATATAATCATGAGTATATGCCACTAACAGAGGCATGGCTTTAATCCACACATAAGTGATATTGGTGTTCATCGGACGAGCATTGTATAATGAGGGGCGAAGGTGAAATAGAACTATGTTAATTTGAATAGGCGGAACTTGAGCGCAACGGAATGGAGTGTTGACGGAGTTGAACGGAACCTGGCGCGTCGAGGAAGCGGAACTGTGACCGGAGGAACAGTGAAAGCGGTTTGGAGCTGAACAGTGGGTTTCATCGCACCACCTACCGTCGACAAGTGGTATTTGGGGAGTTGGGAGCGATTCCATAGATTAATCGACACATGTCCCCAAGCGAAATTGCAAAACCGCCTTCCACTGCACACCATCGCGCATTAACAATCGACCAAAGACGCGGTGCGATATTGATACATACCGTTGATCTGGAGGCTCACCATCTAACGATGATCGCACACGGGACTTGCACGAAGTTTAATAAAGGATATGTGTCGGATGTTGGTGCGGGCCCAACCTCTAAAACATGATGATGATTGATATTAACCAAGTTCCGAAGGGTTTGCTGTATACGGTCAGAATTATATATGCGTGAGAGTTGGGATGGTTGACTAATATGGTTTTAATAACCCGGGATAGCGCTTCACATATTTTTAAACATGCCCAGTTTGGGTATGAAGATCAATGGGTCTCTCATATGGTAAGAGGAGATGACCTCAGCTTCTGAAGTTCATGAAGTTGGGTTGGTTAAGGCTTAAATCATAGAATTGGGTAGGTTAACACACTGGATTTGATAACCAACGGGAGGGTAACTTACGCCTAGTGTTAGTTACACGGAGTTATGTGAAGATGAACTGTTGGTTATAGCTATAGAAGAAGTGTTGAATTAATATCTCAATTCTCTGAATTGAGATATTAAAATAACCAGACTTATTTGTTAATTTTCCAGCGTAGGGAAAGGGAAGTGTGAGATTTCCCGGATTGGGAAAATGATTGGGCATGAAAAATTGAATGTACTTTACACAGAGTTTAGGTGAAATTTTGAAAAGTACTGGGAATGTGGGTTTGGCGGGTATCCTTCTGATTCTGGGATATTAAAATTCCTTGGGTCATTATCGTTATCCTCGAGAGAAAAATCTCTACAGTTGATAATATTTTTCATCTGCGCATCCGAGGCCAGCATAGTGCTCTCCCTACGGGGCCAGGATTAATCAAAGACCAGAGCATCTATGTCTTGCAGAACTTCATCTAATTTTTCTGAGACACCCACAGAGCCAAAGGTTGCTAGGAAATCTTCAGTCATTGTATACCAGTCTCGAGTACCTCGGTGTAGCTCAACTTCTAGATACCAGGTAGTAGGTACCAGTCCCAATGACTGTAAAAACCTATGAACCCATTCGTTCCATGTATTTTCATCCCATACCTCCATCCACATGGTTAGGTGCTTGCGTGGAGCTCCCCAACCATAGAATAATTCCATTGGTGGAGTGGATGGAGGTTCAAAGCGCAGCGTCATCATTTGTCTACATTCCTCCCAGTCCTGGAAAGTTCTGTTTTGGGTCTCCCACCACCGCGTTGGAGTTGCGCGCATAGCCAAATCAAGTGCCCAAAACCTTTGTTCCTCTAGGACATCTTTTTCCAATGCTTCCAAAAATTATTTAACACTACCAGAACCATCAAAGTAGGGTAGTTCTCTTACCTCAGAGGAGATGCACCGAATTTTATTTATGATTTTGAGGCAGCGCAACGAAGAGACATCGTGAAACCAGTTCTGCCAATTCTCCATTTCACCATCAAAGTCGGAAAAACAAGAGCTATCCTTCTCCCAGTTCAACACGCCATTCAACATAGGATTGATATAGTCATCGTCCTACACAGTCAAATTATAGATATGGTCAACCTCTTCCCCTTCGTGCACAAGTTCAGTGTATCGTTCTCCTTCTTCTAGATCCAGTGGGACTATTACCCGTGTACCATTATTCTCAAAAATCATACTTTTGCGCTTCATATTGATGACGCCTCCCATATCAATGGCCGAATCCAATCCTAGCAGTGTAGGATAGGGGTCTGCATCATCCACAATTTGTATAACCTCAAAGTCAGCAAATACCTTTACTCCAGCGATGTCTACCAAAACTTGTGGAAGCCTTCCAAGTGGAATGTTCTTTTGCTGACTGGCCATGTGTAGCTGAATGGTGGACCATTCAAACTCTGGCTCTCCCATCTTCTGCCAGGTTTGTTTAGGTAAGAATTGCATCAGACCCCAAATCCAAGATGACCTGGTCCATATCATAGTCTGAAATCTGCATAGTCATGTGCATTTCCCTAACAATTCTCTTATTCTGTTTATAAACCTTGTTTACAGACTTAGTTTCTATCCACGACACCTATTTTTTGGCGTAGCTGTTTATTAGGGCCTGAAGATTATCTATTGCCTTCTGATTTCATAGTAGCTTAATGCAGGCTTCTAAAAATGGCTTAACTTCATCATCAGATTTTGGTTCCATGGGAGTTCTTGAGGTGGATGCTCCTGCATAAGAGAAATCCTTTCTGGCTTCAAGGAAAATCTCTTTTTCTTTCTGCAGGTTGAGGCTTTCCTTTTTTTAGACACCTTTTTTATCAGTGGTTCTGCGACAACCTTCTCCTCATTTCCTCCAGTGGCAATACCGCTGCGTGTAACTACATATACACGTGGACCATCATCACACAGTTCAGCCTTGACCCTCTGTATGTTTTGTACTGGTATCTACTGATTTTCCTGCATTTTAGCTATTAACACATGAAAATATTCAATTACATGATCAAATTTCCGATAGTACCTGCAGGATTGTCGCGTAGGGTTTGACCAATCTCGTGCATAGTGTCCAGTGTCTCCAGAGTTGTAACAAATTAGTTTCCCTTGTCCTCGAAATACGCCTCTGCCTCTCCCCCCTCCCCATCCTCTTGCTGGGGATCCTTCGCATCTGGAGGGAGATGCTGGTGACGAAGGGTCAACCTGCACTCTGTAAAGGTTCTCTTTTTCAATCATCAGGTCATACATTTGGCAGTTGTGATCATCGTGACCCACCGAAGAGCATAATCTGCACCATTGTTGCTTCATTTCTAGACAGAGGCTCCTAACCGCGGGTAGTGGTCTGTATCATGTCATCCATCCACCCAACAATCAGTGCACCATAGTGTGGGGGTACTAGACCCAACAACATCCCTCGAGCACATCATACTCAGTCCCCTAGCTTGCATATAATCCGAAAACCGAGGGAAATGATCTTTGGTGTGGCCAGATACCCTGCACCCTATGCACCGGACATCTGCGCTAGCTTCTTTACCCTATTCTCTCCATAAATTCTAAATTTCTAAGTGCATAGCTTCTAATTGGCTCTAAATCTGTAGCGCTCCAAATTGAGCATCGTCCCTCAGCGCAACTTCTAACTTCATAGAAATTTCCAGGTGTTAGAGTGAATTCTAATCGCAAGCGTATGAAAAAATCTCACTTCAGCTGTGCATAAAAAACAACCCTAACATCAAATGTGGCTGGAAATTTCCTTGGATATGTAGTAGGTGATTAGAATAAATTCTACAAAAATCCATATCTATGCAGTTAAAGACATTAAACAACGAAAATAAACAAGAGTTGCTCCATATATCCAATAGGAAAGACAATAATTTATAAAGAATTTTTCGTATTATGACACCTAGGAAGGGAACACAGAAAGATGTTACTAGTCCTCTTCAATGGGATGGGTTCTTGTATGTCCTCAGTGCTTCAGATCCAAGATTTCTCTCTCTTGATGGTGCAGAAAACCCAGACAAAATAGAACTCAAAAGGAGCTCACAAGAAAAAGTAGAAAAAATATGACAATGATGGAGGATCAAAGTTAGAACGAAGGAAACCTTTGAATAAAAAATATTGAGTTAGTCTAGATATTGGTGCATAGTTACAATATTATTAACCAAATCTAGATCCAACTTACTTGGAATATTTTATTATTTTTGGTGGAGGGAAAAGGAATTTAGAATTGGTTAAATCCCTTTATTTAGAAATAATAAATAAATAAATGATTTATTTATTATTTCAAGGATGAGCTTAAGGAATAAGTAAATAAATAATGATTTATTTAATTATTTAAAAATTATTTAGTCAAATTAAACAAGGAATATTATTAAATAATGATTTAAATAATTATTCCTAGAGAATAATAAGATAAATAATAATTTATCTAATTAATTATCACGTTTTGGGTTAAATATGACCATGAATATTAATTAAACAATGGTTTAGTTTATTATCCCTAGAGTAAAATCAAACAAATAAGGATTTATTTAATTATTCCTCATGGGGTTTCCTGTTTAGACCAGAAATAATTTAATAAAATATGCGTAATTAAATTATTTCTCATAATGAAAGCAATTTTACTATGGTAAAATTTGTCTTACATGGTGTAATTTATTCCATCTAACATTAACAGGTTAAATGAACAAAAAATGGTGTAACATATTTCCCCCCAACATGCGAGTGTTACGAGCTAATCATATGACCGAAGTACATTGTAAGAACACAATCACTAGACACCGAAGGGGAGTCGAAGAGAGACAAATATAAGACAGACTGAAGTGAGAGAGGACAAGACCCTGAGAAGGCGATAATTACAGATGTGACAAGTCTATTTTATGAGTGAGTACCTGTTTCCAATGAGGTGGGGGAGGCATACCTATGCCCGCCGAGATGACAAAGTACAAAGAATAATGGTGCACCCAACAAACATGGGACTGAGATATATAGTACATGTTGGCATAAACATGGGCCAGATAAAAAAAATAATGGATTCCACATACATAATGTGCCTGGGGTGACAACCATGACTTATACAATAATATCTGAGTACATGAGATATAATAATAACCAAAGAGGCCTTGTAAAAAAGGAAAGGGCTCTGAAAATCTGAATGATACATGCAAAATAAAATGGCATTGCAAGTGGCTAAGGCCGGAACCATCAAATTTGCAGAGCTGCATCCAAGGCTGTAGTAAAGAGGTCATCTGGGTATGTGGGGGTCTACCTGAAGGACCACCCCCTCATGAGGTCTGAAACATCTCACACACACTCGGGAATCACTGGTACAATCTTTTGCATCATTGAACCATCAAGTATACGGATCTCGATCATGCCACAAGGAGCTGGAACTGAGAAACAATCAAGTCAAAGGGCAATAAAGGGTCCCTTTGCCTGATCCGAGGCACCGAACAAGAGTGGAAGTTGGAACCAAGGTATGCCGCCCTCTAGACCTGTCTTCTGGAATGAATAAGATGATGTCGACAGAAGGAGGTTTGCCATAGTTGAGGTAATAAGGAATCCTCAACTAAGGCATGAGGGATAATATTAGAGTGACTGAGATACTGACACCAGGGATCATGGTGGAATAGGGGGTACTGAGTAGCGGGCTGACGACTTCCCTTGTTAGAGCATAAAGGGCATGAATGACCTGGAAGATACTGAATCAAATCCAGAGGGGATAGGGGATAGTATGACTGAAGGCCAAAATATGTGACATGAGAGAGGTACAAAGCAATGAAGGATGGAAGACTATGATGGGAGACAAAAGGAACTCGGTACAGACTCCATGGATGCGATGATGACTCAACTCGGATTCTCTAAACAAGGGAAACTTGATGATGTTGCCATATAGAATAGGCCTGGTGGGGACCATAAAAATATGAGTAAAATATGGTTACTCACAACAAAAATCGACACGATCATCGACAAGTATGAAGGAAAAGTGGTGCCCCAAGTACAAGTTTCGCAAGTGAAGAAATTCAATTTTGAGAAGTGACGAAGTGGCCCTTCTTGGAAAAAAGGCTTCTGGGTGAAGTATCAAATCACCAAAAATGAAAGGATGCCCATTTGATTGGTCTATGAGTGATTTCAAATGGTACTGACGGTTCGTAAAACTGAGCTATGGTTTGGTCGCAATTGGCGAAAGAAAAATTAGGGTTCTTCTTTTAATAAGGCAATTTCCCTCCAATTTGATTAGTATGCAAGTGTAGCTGTGGTGAATGTGGAGAGGAGGAAAAGTCAATAAATATTGCGGCGATCATAGTAGACAAACTGACTATTGGAATCGAGATCCATGACTTTCAGGTAGGTGACCTTACTTGTCTAAAGGTGGCCTTAATGCTTCTTGGAAAGATCGTCCTGGTGAAGAATCAAGGTAAGAAAATAATATGAGAATGAACTGCTAGAGAAGGTATAGAATCATCCCCACCCACCAAGTCAAACAGAGGGACCAAGTGGTAAGTTTGGTATCACACAAAGTGGAATATTTGAAGATAGGGTATCAAACATCTATGATATATGGCTCGCCAGAGAGGTTGGTAGGTCCAACTATCCAAGGAATGGGAGGAAAATTGACCATACATAGATCAGGTGTGTCTAGGCCGAGACTTTGGTTAATTAAGTGAGAAGGTAGCCAGGGGTGCCATCATGCCCCCAAGCATGGGATACTACTCCCCAAGCATATGTGATGGAGGGGAGTGAACTGGTATGCAAAGGTGGGAATGATGCCCCTAGCAAGTGGAGTTTATGGAGCGCCATACATGGTGTCACTATAAAAAAGAGTGCCTTCAGAGATAATGAACTGGTGCTCACTGAGAAAATATAGAGTTTTATCAACAAAAATGTCTAAGGGACTGGATTGTTGATGTAAGATGAAGGAATGATGAAGTGGATCATCCATAAAGTGATCTAAAGTGATATGGAAATCTAGAGGTTCTTCTAAATGGGGAAGAATAATGGTACTAGAGTCGAAACTACTAGATGCACTAGGAGGGTTGTGGAGAATTGATTTTCCTGGACTCTCAAATATGGGTGCCCCTTTACCAAAACATTGGGTGTCAATGTAATGACCACAAGGTGTATGTGGTTTGAATGCATGGTTTCAATGTAAGGGGGGATAGATAAAGTCAAGGGTAGTAAATGATTCCATAATGTTGTCATCACAATAGAAGATGAGGTGATTGGTGGAAGAAATATTACGTGATGCAGTGAAGCTACCTGACTCATCATCATGAGAAATGAGGTTCACATGCACATCATCATGGAGGGTGACTGAAGAACAAGTAGATGAAGCATCTATCGATGTTGAGCCCAAGGTGATTGTTGAAGGGAGGTTAGGCGAAACATAAGGGGATGCCCTAGAGGGGTCTTCCACCATGTATCTCATAGATGATGATAGGTAGAGGATAATGGCCAAAGAATCCATCATATTGACATTGGGAGGGGGTATTTACATGGGAGTGGATGTGTCCTATGGTTATGCTGAAGCAAAAATCGCAAGTAATGGAGAAATGGAATCGTTGTGCTCAGCCTCAAATTGGCGAACTGCTTCCAAAGAGGCGTGGAAATCATCAAGGCAGGGATAGAGGTGAGTATAGTGGCCATGGAAATCACTCAAAGCATAAGGTTTATTTGTGTGAAAATTCTTGAGTTTATTGGCTGAAGTTGGTAAAGCAACATGGACTTATGGGATATCAGAATCAGGAAACACTTCCTTGACCATGGGTTTGACACGAGGCAGTTCGAGACAATTGTGGGTAGCATGGTCGACAACATCACATAAAGCACACAGAGGTATATGCTTTGGAGGCTTAGGAGGAGGAGGTGTTGTCTGGGAAAAATTGTCCTTAGGTGCCTTTTTGCGGGCTTTGCCCCCTCACCCAAGGCTTTCGCAACAAGATTAGATTCCTGTTGAGGTGGCTGAGGCATAGAAGCGAAGGGAGGGTTCATAGCGATTAGTTGGACCGGGGTCAAAGAAGTGTAAGGTTTGAGCTGACCAGGCAGGGTATTGGCTGGGGGATCAATGTACTAGACTGGATCTGCAGGGTCATGTTGGGAAGGGTCAAAGCAACCATAACAGGTACCAAAAACACTCCGGAAGGGGGAGAAAGAAATGGTATCTGACCGCAGGGGTAATAGATAGGTAGAATGGCTCCCATATGGTTAAGGCTAGGGGGAACTGTTCCATGAGGAAAAAGAGGATCAGAGACACCGACTACAGATGAAGGGACTTGAGGAGGAGGTCTTGAAGGCTGAGTCAAAGTACTAGAAGTAGGTTGCAAAGGGCTAGGCTGCTGACTAGTTGAACTAGATTGTTTGAGGTTGGACTGAGATGATTACATCATGCAAAAAATTGACGAGCTAGGGTTAGGGATAAGAGGGGGGAGACCAGGGAATGAACCAAGCAAAGAGGAATATTTATAGACTTTGGGTGAGACACTAGTTAGAGGTTCGACTATTTGTTTATTTGCCACCAAAGAAATAATGGACTTTGGAGAGGTCTGAGACTTTGGTTTGTAATATGTCAGTTGATCTATAGTGACGATATTTCCATTGTGAGGAAAACACATCTTACGGTGAACCGTAGATGGGACATCAATCATCACATAAGTATAGCTACGACCCAATAGAATGTTGTAGTCTAAGGGGGCATCAATGAATTAAATGTCAACACAAATAGTTTTGCCCACAAGAGTAATAGGATAGTTGCGGAACATCCCAAGGGGCTGGGAAGAGTGGCCACCCCACGCACAAAGGGTGATAGTGGAAAGGGCTAACTCGGGCGATCCAATATTTTTCCAAACAAAAGAGGACATCACGTAGGTGGATGCCACCTCATCAATGATACATTGGGAGACGTTGGCATTCCAGATCTCGACAGGTATTTGGAAGGAAATGAATGTAGGTAGGGGTGGATGCTCTGAATTGTCAACATCAAAGACAATCAAACGATAATATGAAGGATCCACAACACCCATGGGCATCTATTAGAGCTTTACATTGTGAAGGGCATGACTGGAGGACTTCCAACATTGACATGGTGGCAAGGGATTTCTCCAAGTCATCTACTATACTGTAGGTGTGGGCCTCTTTACCAAAAGTATTGTTTCGACGTAACGGTCCTTTGGGGATCTTGGTATGTACTTCTGCCTTAGACTGAGGGATCTGTAAAGGACCATTGGGTGTCGAAATTGGCTCTATGGGACTTGAGGACTAGGGCATGGCTGTAGACGTAGCGGTAGGCTTGTTGTATTGGCGTGACAGAGCCTGAAGGTTGAGATCAATGGTGTTGGCCTGGTCAGATTGCATCATAATGATATGGTAATTAGAGGTACAAAATGAAGGAGGTTGAGTGGCCGCCTGACCTTAAGGGGGTTGGGCAACCACATATCCTTGCTGGGGGAAAGGATTGGTAAAAACAACCTGTTGAGTAGGTGCAGCATTAGGAGGAACTGAAGTAGAGGCTTGCTTTCCTAGAGATGTTGTTTGAGCTTCCCACAGTTTACACATCTGAGGTAAAATGGGACAATCATGGGTATAGTGACCATTGAAACTGAAACAAGAACAAGGCTTATTCGTACGAAGAGGCCTGCTCTGCTTGGGTTGATCACCCTGTTGCTGAGTTGCAGTGTTAGATGTATTCCCTTGGGGATTTTTTCCTTGATTATCTTGAATGGGTTGTATCTAGTTTCCTTTCCTATTGTTTTTGGAAGTGGGAGGATTAGTCGCACTTTGTTGCACATACACTTCACCTTGAGGGCAGGGTGGCTGCTGCTGCGGAGCTTGAGAAGGCATGGGAGGCCAAGGTGCTTGTGCTAAAGGAGATGGAGAACCTGGCTATGGATATAGATAGTAAGGAGGTTGAGAAACATTGGAGTATATAGGTTGGGCAATATCAGGCCGTGACATCTGAGGATGCGGTTGGGAAAAGGCATGAGGCATGTCGTGTCTTGGATACATGCTGCCGAGAGGGAGAAAAGTGCTAGAGGATTTGGCTCCTCCATGATGGAAACCATAACCCATAGGAGGATAAGTGTACAGATGTGAAAGGGATCCAACGATACCGTCAGCGGCATGAGATGCCCCCAGTGCATTGGCACCGGCAGGTCTAGGGAGATTAGGTAAGACGGTATAAACATAACCAGATTGCACGTAGATCAAGTCATATTTCAATGCAACTTGGAGGGATTCTTCCTTAGTCTGAGGAAAGTGAGACCCGACATCTTTAACAATATAGGGAAAAAGGAATCTGAGAAACCAATCCATGTAGACATGGTCTTAGAAAACTAGAGCTCGACATAAGCTATTCCTTCTGCGCCATTCTTGAACATGGTCAGATAGGTGGGTGGCAGAAGTTTGATGGAAAGCGATCAAAAGTTCGGTACCAGTGTCATAGCAAAGGGGAAGCTGGAAGTAGGACAGAAACACCTTTGCAAAGGTCGCAAAAGTAGCATGAGAGGCAACGACTTGGTCAACATACCACTTGGAAGCTTCTCTAGTAAGCGTACACTGGAATAACTGAAGACGGATAGAGTCATCAGTGATAGAGTTGGATGAACACCACATGTGGAAAGAATGAACATGGTTTTTAGGATCCTCTCCACCATTTTATTCAAACTTAGGGATGTATGAAGGAAGCTTGGTTGGCATAGCAGGCCAACCTAGATCATGGTGTATATGATCATTAATCAACTTTCTAAACTCAGGAAGGCTTACACCTGTCATATAAGGAAGTAAGGGAGTAGCCGAGACCTTTCCTGTTGCGACTCCACTAGTAGCGGCTCTAGCATTAGGGCCGAGGCAACCACCAACAGTAGGTCCAACACCAGACATGATGAAGGTGAAAGGTGGAGGAGAACCATGGATAGGAACAAAAGGATAACCCGATGAACCGAAATCAGAGTCGAAATGGGGACTCGGTGGAGGACTAACTCAGACCCTACTGCGGTGGAGTAAGTCTTCCTAATGGAAATTGAGGATGAAGGCCTTGGAGTCTCCGGGATAAATGCCTTGGGAGTGCAATAATGGAAAAGACACACATAACCCAATAAGGAAGAGAGATAAACAAGGGCACAGAGGTGCATATTAATTAATTAATTACAATGTTTTAGTCTTGGCCCGGAAGTGTAAACCAAGCCCTCTTCACTTTAGGTGTGTGTGTGGGATAAGTGTGTTAATTATAATTAAGCCTAGACGTGTGTATAAAGAAAATAAAAAATATAATTGTAAATAAAACTGAAAGCGAAAGTAAAATAAACAACTAAAGATGCATAAATTTAAACCCAAAAAGGAGGTGTTGGAATAGGGTCTCCTACGAAGTTGCGAATCTGGTTCATTTTTTATATTTTTGATTATATTTAGTCTAACGTAGGGGTTTTGGGGTGGGTCAAATCCCCCAGTACATTGTAAGTGGGTCAAGGGTAGACTAAGAGTCCGCAAACCATGGTTTGCAGACCATTGAATGCGTAGGCTAAAGTAGTATAAATTGTTGAACCTTTTTGAGTCAATAGGTAGAGAATGAATAGAGCTTGAAATGAAGTACGAATTGCTAGATCTGGGTTGGGTTGTTTTGGGTTAGGACTCTTGCTGGCTGTGTGCGCGAAGATCCTCTGTCTTGCTGTGTGCGGACACTGCTAGCTCTGTGCATAGGAGGTATTTGGGGAATGTATGAAGATTTTGATATATAATATATGCGAAGTGTTGCTGAACCTTCTGCTGTTCTCTGGATCTGTTCTGTTATGATTAATGTGAACTAAGATTATTTGATTAAGCTGCGAACTTGTCTAGTTTATCTTTGTGATATGAACATCTTTGCATTTAGTATATTACTGTGATAAGACTGAAATTGCACTTGTTGATTACATCTCTATTAATGAACGTGAACTATCTATGTTGACGTTACTGGCTGCGATTATGTTGTTTTATGATTATAATTGATGATGTGCACATGGATGCGAGCTTGCTAGAACATATTTGATAAGAACTATATGCTGGTTTTGTCTGGAACCCTGCAAATAACCCTTCTGCGGTATACGATCTGGTAATTTTGAAGTCAAATGCAGCTCTACTTGAATTACCTACCCTTTCCCAGGGTGCAGAAACCTGGTTCCAGCACCCTCCCATACTGCTTCGGGTGAGACTTTGTCCTGCACAAGTAGGTCACTGCCAAAAGGGCCAGTAGTATAGGGTTTTGTTGGCAAACCTTCACCTCCGAACCTAGGTTAGGACCCCTCGAGCCAAAAAATGGTTCCGTTGCCGGGACCGAGAGCATTTTGAGAGAGGGATCGGGTAATGCCAAGACTGTATTGGAAACCTGCAAGAAAAGAAATTGATGAATGGTTTGAACAGAAAGTTTAGGAATTTGTAGTAAAAGAAAAATACAGTAAGAGGTTGACCACCGAAGAGTGGAGGAATAGGTATATTTTCATGGAGATCTATGAGATATTATTTGTAACAATTGCGATCGAGCTCCAGGAGTGGCTCGCAAGGTTGGTCGAATTTCAGAAGTGTTGGAGGGACGAGTGGGTCACACAGTGGACCCCTGAACTGATCCAGTAGTTAGAGAAGACTGATAACACCATCACTCGCACGATGGACCACTGGGTGGACAATGTGCTAGGAGGGTTCATAACAAAATTTTGCATCGATCAAGTCGTCTCCTACTCTAAAGCAGAGTGAAGATTCTTCAAGGGTTTCCGGGGTAAGTTTCTGTAGACCTTACCTTTACTGATTAAGATATTACTGTGTGAAAAGAGTATTCTGTGTAGCCACATCGAATGAATGACCTCTGATCTAGACGGGAGTACGACGCGAAGTGGAAAATACTATCACACCAACCAAGAATGAGATAGATCGGTCTACATTTCGGTAAGAGAAGCAACTGCGTAGATTCCTCCAGCCACACCACTTTCCAACCAGCAGAGGAGTAAGAACTCACCTACACCTCTGCCACCACCAGAAGATGACATGGCTGTGCACATGAAGTTTCCTACCTTTAAGGGTGTGAGAGATGAAGACATGGATCAGTTCTGGTTTGTCGCAGAATCGGTATGGACTGCATAGAATGTAGCTAATGCTACGGTGAAGAGGGCACAAATATCCCTTGCCTTCGAAGGAAGAGCTTTGGACTAGTACATGGGATACATCAGCCAGCATGCAAACGCAACCATTGAAGAGATTAAGAATGCCTTGAAGCAACAGTTCAAGAAGCCTAAGTCCTACTCTCAGATAGTGGTTGATCTAAAATATTTCAAGCAGGGGCCCTTTGAGTCTATGTGGGAGGCTGATCAGCGACTAAAGAAGGTGATCAGAGAAGGAGGGTTTCAATATGATGAAAAACAACACAAAGAATGGTTCATTGCTATGCTGTTACCTCACCTGCACGTACCTATGGGTCATCACACTTTCGAATCGTAGGAAAAAGCTTTGGAGGTCAATATGAAATTAGAAGCTACGCCCAAAGATGATGCCCAGCTGGGCGTCCAACAGATCCAAGGACAATTGGAGGCGATGCACATAGAGATCCAGAATCTGTGAAAGGAGTGAGGAACAGAAGCTAGCCCTGAAAGATGGTGCATACGATGTAGGATGAATGGTCACACCAAGGATAACTGCCCTCTATTAGCAGACTATATGCAGGCCGGGGGACCTAGTCCATTGCGCCCTAGGGAAGTTATAGGATCAAGTGGGCTGGCGTTATGGTTTCATGATTGTTTTGTTGCGGGGCTGCACAATACAAACCACTGTCCCTGCCTTGCTGTGTATGTCCCAGAGGTAAAGTAGCAACGGTGCAGGTTCTGCAGGTCAGTAGGACACGATGAACAGAACTGCCAAACGTATGATTTGATGATTGATCGAGGGAACCTCTATAGGGTATAGTCGGATCCATCCTTTCCAAGATCCCTCTCGAGTACAAGTGGCTCCCCAACCGGGGGCTGGGGAGGTGGGAGAGGTGGAAGCGCAGGTCGGGGACAAGTGCAACTAATCTGTTATAATTGTGTGGAAGTGGGGCACTTTTCCAGGGATTGTCCAAATCCTACAAGGAATTACTGCCGGTATTGTATACAGCTGGACCATGCAATTGAAGACTATTTGATCTTGATAGAAAATATACAAGAGAAGTAGCTGACACCTACACAGAATGTGCAGAGGTTTAAGGCTGAACTGCGAGACAAAGATCCAAGTGTGAATGTCACAACACGTGGTGGGATGGCCACCGAAGGGCCTGGGGAGAAGATTGTGACCAAACCTCTGATCTAGCAAGAAATTGTCAAGCAGGAAGGTTTGGATCTAAGAAAGGAAAAAGAAACATTGGCCGCCGCTCGCATAAACTCTGCTGAGGTAGAGGCATCTACTTTGCAGCCGCTAGGAGACCTCAAGGCAGATGAGGAGGTCAAACCCTTTTTGCAGGAACGTATGAAGCTGCTGCGCAACCCAAAGGTTGTGGAAAATCTCCAGGCATCAATAGATAGCTGCGCAACATGACCTAGCCCCCCTATGAAATTCAAGGACGTACACAAACTATATATGTATAAGAAACGTACTGGTAGGGAGATGCAGTTGACTGTGCAGATTGGTGATTACGAGATGGATCAGGTTATTTTGGACCTAGTGTTAGATGCGAATGTATTACCTAAATAGACTTGGAAACGAATGAGGGAACCTAAGTTGGAATGGTCCAATATCCAGCTATGTATGGCCAATCAACAGAAGATCATTCCCTTGGGGAGGCTATCGAAGATCATGGTGGATATCGCAAGGGTCAAGGTCTGGGCTGATTTTGAAGTCATTCAAATTGTAGAAGATGCAGACCCCTACCCTGTGCTTCTAGGGTTAGATTGGGCCATAGATATGGGAGGTATCATTCATTTGAAGAAGAGAAGCATGGTGTTTGAGAATAATGGTACAAGGGTGATAATACCATTAGATCCTGTGGAAGGCGAACGATACACAGAGCTGGTGCACGATGAAGAGGAGGTGGATCACATCTATAAGTTTAATGTGTGGGATGAAGATTGGATCAACCCCATGGTGGATGGAGTATTCTGCTGGGAAAAGGACAGCGAATGCTTCTCCAACTTTGATGAGGAGATGGAGAACTGGCACAATCGGTTACATAAGGTCTCTGAGCTGCGATGCCTTCGGGTCACAAAGAACTTCCGCTGCATTTCCTCAGAGGTAAGAGATCTACCCTATTTTGATGGTTCTGGTAACATTAGGGATTTTTTTCAGGAATTTGAAGCAGAGGTTCCTAGAGAACGAAGGTTATGGGCCCTTAACCTAGCTATGCGTGCTACCCCTGCACGATGGTGGGATACGCGTAAAGGAGCATTCCAAGAATGGGAGGATTGTCGGGACATGATGCTCTTGTGATTTGAGACTCCGACGAAGGTGCGGGTCAAGATGTTCCTTGGCCCAGGGGATCCACGTGAACACGTGGTTGCATGGATGAAGTTGTGGGGTGACTGGACTACAGAAGAGGGGGTTCACTTATTCATTCATGCGTTGGGTCCAATCCCTAATGCATGGTACCTGGATGCGGAGTTACATCAACGCACCCACAATTGGGAAATTCTGGCGAATGACTTAATAGGAACATTTAGACTGATAGGGGGTTCCGAGGCGCTCGACAAAGCTCTACAGGACATAGATACATTTATGCTTGAAAAACCCAGCTCCTCCGAAGTATCCGGGGTACCGACATGGGAAACACAGATGCAGAATATTATCAACTGCCGTAGCTTGGCAAGGGAGGATGGTGAAGATGATCCACGGTCTGTCTCTATCTCGGAGTTGGAAGGGGAGCCCACCGTTGAAGGAACCCCACTACAAGAAGTCGATGTCACTAAGCCTCTCAAACTATGTGAAGTAAACATTGGGACGAAAGAGCACCCTAAGTTGTATAAGATTGGGGACTACTTGGATGAAGATATAGTAGGAAAAGTAGCCGAATACTTACAGAATACTAGGACTTATTCCCGACAAAGTTTTTAGAGGTGAAGGGGATCACGGGGGACTTAGGGTTCATGCATATCACTCTCAAACCCGATGTGCAGCCTGTAAAGCAGCGACCTTATAGGTTGAACCTCAAGTATAAGCAAAAGATGAAATCGATAAAATGCTTGCTGTGGGTATCATCGAACTTGTTTAACAATCAAACTGGGTCAGTCCAATGGTGGTTCAGGAGAAAAAAAAAAGGGGGAGATTCGGATCTATGTGGACCTGCGCAAGTTGAATGATTCCTGCGTTCATGATCCATTCCCGACACCAGTCTCAGACGAAATCTTAGACAAGGTAGGAGGACAGGAAGCATATTCCTTCACGAATGGGTTCTCAAGATACCATCAAATCAGAATCGCACCTGAGGACCGCAACAAAACCACATTCGCCACTGAGTGGGGATATTTCTAGTATACTGTCATGCCATTTGGGCTCAAAAATTCCCCTGCTATCTTCTCGTAGGTCGTTGTCATAGCATTCAAGGAATTTATCCACAAGTTCCTCGAGGTTTATTTCGATGATTGGACTGTCTTCAGACTAGTAAAGGCACACGTATCAAACCTGTGCATGATGTTGGATGCCTGCCGGAAGCACCAGATTTCCCTAAATATCAAGAAGTGTATCTTCTGCGTAACTTTCGGAATCTTGCTCGGCCACATAGTCTGTCGGTAGGGACTTGTTAGCCACCTATGAAATTTTTGTCAAGCAAACAGGTGGCTAAATTATTTTATGAGCCTTCAAGAGATACATTTCCCATGAAAATCTCTCATCTTTGAAGCCCCTATGTATCAATTGACTTTAAAAAGATCTTCACTGCTGTTTTCATCGAAAAAGCCTCACTGCCTATGAAAATTTTTTCCTCAGAAAGGCTTTCATCTGTCCCTTGTACCTCTGCAAAATTCCCCATTTTAGCCTTTTTCTCCCTTTTGAAAAATTTCCCCTTTAACTTCAAAAATCCCTCCTAAGTTTCCCAAACCATATAATTCTTCCTTTTAAACCAAGTGAAATCCTTTCATTTGATTTTAATTCCCTTTTTCCCCCTACCAAAAGCCTAATTTTAGCCTTAAAACTCTATTTCTAAGCTAAAAAACCAATTTTCTAAAATATTACAGGCTTAGCCCCTTTTGGCCAGCCCCTAACCACTTCCCCCCATAAACCCAAGAGCTAAGACCAAGTGCTAACGCAGATGGAGCTTATTGCATCAGAAGTTTGGAGTGGAGCGCATTTTCTTTGAAAAGTTAAAACCTCCGATGCGATGGTGTATTTGCCTGTCGGCCTTTGAGACAATTCTCGCCATTGATCAAAATATATCCAATGGTCATCGCAAGCCCCATCATGCCCACCTCTCCCCTTTGTTACCCCTCTGATTATGTGCCAACCATCGATCTACTACCCTGATCCAACGACTATCGTGCAATCGGAGCACCGCCAATCGCACCAAACCCGCACTGCTGATCCCTCCCGATTGGCGTGCCCCGATTGAAACTTTTCCGTTAAATCCCTTAGATCCAACGACCCTGATTTCTTCTTATTCTGCCCCGTTTCCCCAATTGGTCACCTTCCGATCCAATCGCAGTCGTTGATCCCCCATAGATCTGACGGTCCAAAGCCAATCGCATCATTGCCTATCGGATGTTCGGCCCTTCCATCGCTCCCCTCCGATTAGATCGCAGCCGTCCATCCTTGACGATCTAATGGATCAGATTTCTCTCGCCCACTAACCATTTTCTCTGCTGGTGTATCTCCTCCATAGATCCCAGCCATTCATCCTCAGATCAGACAGCCCACAATAAAATCGCCGTCCTTTTGGCCCCACCTTTACTGACCCTGCACGTCCTTCAGATCGCGCTCCTCCACTGCCATCGGATCTTGCAGGCCCAGATCCAATGGTCCACAGCAATATCACGTGGATTTCTCGTTCGGTGTTTAATGTCTAAAACTCACATGATATGGGTGGTTTTCTAGAGCCATGTGTCAGCTAAAGACCCATATCGCGTTGAAAAAGTGAAAACTGCCTTCCATCATTCTGGCCGCGTGAAAACAGAGGTTTTGTATCCCAAAATCACTTCCCCACTTTTTGCCCAGAATATCATCTTCATATCCCGACCGTTGATATATTTTGATCAACGACCCTCATTGCATCTCGCACTCCGTTCATTATTTTCCATCGCGCGACCTCCAGCATTGCATCGGATCATCGTGGTCGTCGATTCCTTCCAAAGATCTGACGGTCCGGATTGAATCGCCCTTTGCCCACGACCGGGTCCCACCATTCAAATTCATTCCATAATGTTTTTCACTGCATTTGCATACAATTCCCGTGTATTGAATTCAAAGGTCCGAACCTATGTTTGCATTTAACATCATATTCTTCCGCCCACACCAAATTTTTTAATGTTTTACATTAGAAAGTTATATCATTTCGCTCACATTAAACTTTAATGTTTCACATTGGGGTTTATTTCATTTTCATCCAAATTCATTTCACTAATCAATCTCCACTGTCGATCATCGCCTCCATGACCCGATCAGACGGCCCACATGCATTCTCCCACCAAATCTCCATCAGAGCATTTTTTCACCATCACGTTGTGTTTTTCACCGCTTTACATTGCATCCACAGTATTCATCCATGTTGCACTACCAATTCCACAACATTCCACCACAGCCACCCTCCCCCATGCATGGATTTTCTCAACTTATTTGTGTGATTTTACAGGTTACAGGCAATGGAAACTTCCATTGCTCACAGTCACTGTTATAGTGACATAGAGCACAGAGAAGGATATTTTCTGAGCCTGATATTGCAATGGAAATGTTTGGGAAGGTTTCTACAGGAAATATTTCATTAAAAGTACAGTGTTCAACCCTGTTAAACCTCTCCAACATCATTAAAGCTCAAATTTCACAGACAGAGACAGTCATAAAGCGACAAAGAGTATCAGTGGATAATCAGAAAAGTTTAATGCCTGTAAGTGAACATTTTAAGCTTTGATTCAATGATCAAATGAAATTTTACTCGATTGAAGATGTCATGATTTTCACAGAGGCCCTAATGAGGCCTAACGCACAGAAAACTATGTTGACAGTGTTTCCCATCAGCAAAAGTTTCCTCCCGAGAAAGGACACAATACCCATACTGTCTTTATTATACATCGTGTTCCTGAGAATATTTACACCCTGACAGCAGTCCTAATGCTACCAGAGCATTTGTTACGCAGTATGGTAGACCTCATAGTCATTTATCTTCCTTTTTGTTTATTCACCAGAGTACTGCAGAGTACTACAATCAAAGTACATCAAGAACATACCTGGAGTAAATTTCAGCCCGTCGAAGACCACTCTTTCTCTCAAAGAGTACTGAAGATTAATGCTCAGATATTAAAACAGAATGGGCCTCGACCCTCTTATTTTATGCTATTTTAATGTTTCATTTAGTGTTTTATCTACCTCCTCTGCCTCTCTTTCAACTATAAAAATCACGAAGAAACTCATTGTAAAGGTTGTTGATCGGATATCTGTGAATTGCAAGCTGTTTCTCTTGAGATATAGTTCTCTGTGTAAAGTTGTAAGATAGGCTGAGGAAGATGTTTTCATACTAAATATCAAGCTGTTGGAAATGTTGTACATGACTGGTGTCGCTCTTTAATATGACAAGCACATTTCTTTGGATCCTGATTTAAAGCAGCGGTGATGTTTTTCTGTCTCTGTCTTTGTTTTCCTTTGTAATTCATCACATTTCATTTCTTCTGGTACGCATCAGAAATCTGGCATAGGATTTACCCTTGTATGGTACCCTATGTTTCTGCTCTCTCTACCTTCGATTTTTTCTGCTATATGTGCTAACTGAGTACTGATTTAAGTTAATTTAACCAGTGTAGTAGCTAATGTTTTACTGCTAGCTGATGTATGAATTAATGAATCTATGCTTAGATGTTCTTGTTGGGTTTTAATTGAAAGAATTGGGATACTGGGAGTTTAGAACGTTGATTCTGTCTCACTAGGGTCCTTTTCAATTGATTGAACCTTTCTAAGTTCCCTTAAGTTGGATGCCGAAGCATTGAAAGTTCAAAGCCTTTCTCTGATCTCAGGTTTTCACCTTTGTGTTTAAATATTTAATGTTCCCTTTGTCTGAAGAGTTAACCCTTTAGGAGTTGGATCACAGGTGTTTAATGGCATGTCCTGTCCCTGGATCTGATTCCTGAATGGTCACCTTGGAGGTTTCCTTGTCATCTACATTCCTTCCTTAAACATTTCATACCACACTATCATATTTAAGATCCAATGCTTTAGATGACTAGCCCAATTGAAAGTCTGGATATTGAATAGAAAGTAAACCTTTTCCTGAATCCATTGCCCAATGGTCTCGAGTGTTCTCTGAAATCATTCCTCCTTTGCCTAAAATCCTCTTTGCTCATCCTTGTCTTATACTGAACCCTTCCTTCCAGATTCCCAGTAACCAAACAAACAAACAAACAAATCTGTGCCTATAACTAGCCTCATATTTTTAAACGAGATTTCAAAGACATAAAACTTTGCTTATATAGAGAGATCCCTCTCTGGACCTAGGAGGGATAGATCCTTAGGTCTAAAAGTGGTTTTGATGTTGTCTCATCTTTTGGTATTGCCAAAATTTCCAAAACATGGGAACTCCAACAGGACTGATGGTAGATCATGCCAAAATCGCAGTTATCATAAACTTTTCAGTACCAACCACAGAGATATAGCTATGCTCGATCCTTGGACACACAGGCTACTACATGAAATTCATTCAAGGCTATACGCTGATTATTGACACTATGGAATAATTGATCAAAAAGGATGTGTCATTATTTTGGAATTACGAATGTCAAAAGAGCTTTGAGATACTTAAAGAAAAGATGGTGTCGGCACCTATTCTCATATTTCCTGATTGGGAGAAGGTATTCCATGTTCACGTCGATGCATCGGGCATTGCCCTCGGGGCTGTCCTTACGCAGTCGGGGGAAGGACATATTGACCATCCGGTTGTCTTTGCAAGTAGGAAACTCTCTGGTGTGGAACACAACTACTCCACTATAGAATGGGAAGGATTGGCCATGGTCTACGCTTTGAAGAAATATCGGCATTATATGTTAGGAGGACACTTCAAAATGTTCAAAAACCATCCAAATTTAAAGTACATGGTAAATAAGCCTATGTTGGGGGGGGAAATATGCCGATGGTTATTTCTATTTCAGGAATATGACTCCGAAATCATCGTCAAGCCGGGAAAGTTGAATGCTGGGTCGGATCACTTGTCCTCAATAGAGAGTGGCGAGGAGCTGATTGACCTAGAAGCCAGATTGCCTGATGTACAACTATTTGCTATTAAGGTAGTAGATGCCCACTTTGCTGATATCATTCAGTTCTTGACTACTGGGATGGCACCTCCAGAGTGCTCTGTACAACAGAAGAAGGAGTTAGTCACCCGGGCAACAGATTTTACCATCATCGCAGGTCATTTATATAATATGGGAGCAGATGAAGTATTGTGGCGATATGTTTTGGAGCATAAGAGGCACGCTATCTTGGCATAGGCTCATGACGGAGTAGCAGGAGGTCACTACGCAGGGAAAGCAACGACGCAAAAGATCTTGAGAGCTGGGTTATGGTGGCCAACCCTACATGGTGACGCTCATGACTATTGTAAAGCCTGCGATACGTGCCAATGAACAGGAAGGCCGTCCCGCAAAGATGAAATTCCCCTTCAACCACAAATGGCTCTACAAGAGTTTGATAAGTGGGCTATATATTTCATCGGGCCTATAAACCCCCAAGGGAAGAGGACGGGTGCACACTACATTATTACTGCCACTCATTATGTAACCAGGTGGGCTAAAGCACAAGCAGTAAAGGATTGTACTACGGATACCACTGCGCATTTCATCTTTGAACAAAAACTAACCAGATTTGGATGTCCGAAGATCCTCATGAGCGACAGAGGTACGCACTTTGTTAATGAAGCAATCAAAGCTTTGACTGAGGAGTTCCGAATTCATCATACGAAGAGCACACCATATCACCCATAGGCCAATGGCACGGTTGAAGCTTTTAATAAAATATTAGAGCAAGCGCTGACAAAGGTATGCAATGCTGATCGTAGTGATTGGGATGTGCGCATCCCATCGGTCCTCTAGGCCTATCGAACAACCTGTAAGAAGATAACAGGAAAAACCCCATTCCGGATGACTTATGGTAAAGAAGCCGTCATGCCCATGGAGTATATTGTTCCTAGTCTACGTATCGCGGCATTTACGAACATGTCAGAACCTGACATCATGGGGAGCGATTAGCACAACTTATGGCTTTGGAGGAGGATCGGTTTCTTGCGAATTTCCATCAACAAGTCCAAAAGGCCCATGATAAAGCCTGGCATGATCGACATATTCACCCCAAGACATTCGCAGAGGGAGAATTGGTCCTCTTATACGATAGCCAGTTTGCAAAGCATCTCGAAAAGTTTCGGCAACATTGGCTTGGTCCCTACACAGTTAAGAAGATCACGAATGGATGAGATATTAAGCTAGCTACCCTACGCGGTGATATGATACTAGGATATGTCAATGGTAGTCAGCTCAAACCGTATCGGATCAAATGACTATATGGCCGGCATATCCATACAGGTGCAGGTGGAGACCTCACCACCTCAGTGACTCGGGACGAGTCACAAGATTGTGTTGGGAGACTATTGGAACAGGGTCTCGTACAAAGCTGCGAATCTGGTCCATTTTGTATATTTTTGATTATAATTAGTCTAACGCAAGGGTTTTGGGGTGGGTCAAAGCCCCTGATACATTGTACGTGGGTCAAGGGTAGACCAAGAGTCCGCAAACCACGGTTTGCGGACCATTGAATGCATAGGCTAAAGTAGTATAAATAGTTGAAACTTTTTGAGTCGATAGGTAGAGAATGAATAGAGCTTGAAACAAAGTATGAATTGCTAGATCTGGGTTGGGTTGTTTTTGGTTAGGACTCCTGCTGGCTATGTGCACAAAGATCCTCTGTACTGCTGTGTGCGGAACCTGCTGGCTGTGTGCACAGGTGGTATTTGGGGAATGTATGAATATTTTGATATATAATATATGTGAAGTATTGCTGAACCTTCTGCTGTTCTCTGGATCTGTTCTGTTATGATTAATGTGAACTAAGATTATCTGATTAAGCTATGAACTTGTCTATTTTATCTCTGTGATATGAATGTATTTGCATTTAGTATATTACTGTGATAAGACTGAAATTGCACTTTTCGATTACATCTCTGTTAATGAACGCGAACTATCTGTGTTGACGTTACTAGTTGCAATTATGCTATTTTATGGTTATAATTGATGATGTGCATGTGGATGCGAGCCTGCTAGAACAGATCTGATAAGAACTATAGGATGGTTTCGTCTGGAACCCTACGAATCACCCTTCTGCGGTATACGATCTGGTAATTGTGAAGTTGAATGCAGCTCTGCTTGACTTACCTACCCTTTTCCACGGTGTAGAAATCTGGTTCCAACACCCTCCCATACTACTTCAGGTGAGACTTTGGTCTACGCAAGTAGGTCACTGCCGAAAGGGCCAGTAGTATAGGGGTTTGTTGGCAAACCTTCACCTCCGAACCTAGGTTAGGACCCCTCGAACCAACAAGAGGGCTTCCCAAAAACTAGTCTAAGGGTGGGTGAAATCTACTCAAAACACACAATATGGCTAATAGATGTAAGGTTAAGAGGGACAGGTATCTAAAGGCTAGATATAATAAAAATAGGTGCAAAAAACAACAAGAAACTAGAGGGAAAAACACTGAAAAATAGGTGGCAAAAGGCTACAACTTAAAGGGAAACATATGGGACCCTAAAGGGAGGACCAAAAAAAACTGAAAATAGGAGTTTTGGATGCAAAAATAACCGATCTTAAATGGATCTAAAAAGAAAGGTTCAGATCTGAAAAAATGGTTGAAAAACACTGAAATCTCAGAAGACCTGCTTCAGCTAAACTCCTCCTAAAAAGGTGGAAGCGTACTGAAGCTCTAAGGGGCTTGGTTCCTACTTAGACGAGTAACACTAAGCAAGTACAGGTCCAAGATGGGTAAATATGGAGGTCATATAACCCTGAAAAGTGCCCCAAATAAACTCTGAAAAATAACAGAAAAATCCTGCAAAAAAGTTGAGGTCGCACGTACTGACCTATTTTCTACTGAGGTGGCAGTATTTGGGCAGTTTTCTACTACCTGAGAGCTGAGGTCGCAGGTTTTGGGCTGAAAAGTGTGACCTACACTTTCGGTTGTCTCGGCGGTAGGTTTCAAAATATTTTTCCGTCTCTGTCGTGATTGATACCTTTTACATGCCAAATGGCCCAGAAACACACGAAAGTTATAATTTTTACTGTTTTAGGGTAAAAAACGTTAAAAAAACATCAAGGAATGCAAAATAAGAAGCTGAATAAAAACCCTAGTGGCTGAAGCAGCTGGTCATGTAGGGATATGAAAAATGACAACGGTCGTAATTAAAAACCCTTTTGGAGTTGCCAGTTGTTAGAGTGAATTCTAATCACAAGTGTATGAAAAAAGATCACATTAGCTTGCATAAAAATCAACCCTAACATCAAATGTGGTTGTTAATTTCCTTAGATTTGTAGTAGGTGATCAGAATATATGCTACAAAAATTTAGATCTATGCAGTTAAATACATTAAATAATGAAAATAAACAAGAGTTGCTCCATACATCCAATAGACAAGACACGAATTTATAAATAATTTTTTGTATTATGACACCTGGGAAGGGAACACAAAAATATGTTACCAGTCCCCCTTAATGGGATGGGTTCTTGTATGTCCTCAACACTTCAGATCCAAGATCTCTCTTTCTTGATGGTGCATAAAACTCAAACAAATTAGAACTTAAAGGGAGCTCACAAGAAAAATTAGAAAAAATATGACAATGATGGAGGATCAAAGTCAGACCAGAAATATAGATCAAAAGGTGATAAAAAAGGTAGTGAATGAATGGAAAAAACCTTCTATTTATATCAAAATATTGAGTTATTCTAGATATTGGTGCATAGTTAAAATATTATTAACCAAATCTAGATCCAACTTGGAGTATTTTATTATTTTTGGTGGAGAGAAAAGGAATTTAGATTGGTTAAATCCCTTTATTTATAAATAATAAATAAATAAATGATTTATTTATTATTTTAAGGATGAGGTTAAGAAATAATTAAATAAATAATGATTTATTAAATTATTTAAAAATGATTTAGTCAAATTCAACAAGGAATATTATTAAATAATGATTTAAATAATTATTCCTAGAGAATAATTAGATAAATAATAATTTATCTAATTAATTCTCACGTTTTGGGTTAAATATGACCATGAATATTAATTAAATAGTGGTTTAGTTAATTCTAGAGGAAAATCAGACAAATAAGGATTTATTTAATTATTACTCATGGGGTTTCCTGTTTAGACCAGAAATAATTTAATAAACTATGGGTTATTAAATTATTTCTCATAGTGAAAGAAATTTTACTATGGTAAAATTGGTCTTTCATGGTGTACTTTAGTCCATCTAATATTAATAGGTTAGATGACCAAAAATTGGTGTAACACCAGGGCTTCTTCCTACGAGTCAATCTTCTGCTGACCCATGGGCTCGCGCAGATGTGGCAATACCATGGCGATGAACCATTCCTAATGATGTTGTCATCGTAATAAAATCCTCCGTCGGTGTTGACTTTCTTTATTCGTTGATTAGCTTCCCAAACTAATTCTCTAGGCCCTTGCTTAATATCTTTCAATTCTACTACGCATTTAGAATAAGATTTTGTCTTCTGGAAATGTTGCTTCAGGGAATCCTTCATATCCTGAACCGTAGGATCCACATGCTGAGCTAGGTATCCCATGAACCAATCTAAAGCATGACCTTCAAAGGCCATAGCCAGCTATGCTCTCTTAACAACATCGGTAGTGACATTCTGCGCAGTCCACACCGAATTTGCCACAAACCAAAATCGGTCCATATCCTCGTCCCCCGCACCTTTAAAGGTGGGTAACTTCATCTGCGCGACCATATTGTCCGCAGGTGGAGGTGGTGGTGGGGTAGTTTCAATGTGTGCAACCCCGATTCCGTTTAGATCATGTGAGTTCCTCAGAGGAATGTATATATATCTATCCCCTTTCTGATTGAACCGATAGTATTTACCGCTGCACGTCGTGCTTTCACTCTGATCAAGGGTCTTTCACTCGATGTGGCTGCACAAAATACCCTTTTCCCATAGTAGCATCTTAATCAGCAGAGGCTGAGTTTGTATGAACTTACCCCTTAATCCTTTGAAGAATATCCTTTTAGCTTCAGAGTAGGACACAAATTGATCGATTGAAAACTCTGTTAGAAACCTGCCCAAGACGTTGTCAACCTAGTGATGTACAGTCTGGGTAATGGAATTATCAGTCTTCTCCAATTGTTGGATCAATTTAGGGGTCCACTGCATGACCTGATCATCCTTCAAACAGGTTTGGAATTTTTCTTACCTTTCCAACCACTCCTGTAGTTCGTGTGCAAAGGTTACGAAGAAGATCTCGTGCACCTCAGTGAAAATATACTTATTCTTCCACTCTTCGAAAGATGACTTCTTACTTTGGTTTCTTTTAGGAAAAATTCTTGAATATGTTTTTAAACCAGTCCTCATGTTTAGGCTTTAATGGCTGCGAATGACCTTGTGACATTGCCCAGCCTCTCTCAAAATGATCCCTTTCTCGGCAACAGAACCATTTTTTGGCTTGAGGGGTCCTGACCCAGGTTCAGGATTGAAGTTAACCAAAAAAACCCTCTTGCTACTGGCCCTTTCAGCTGTGACCTGCTTGCGCAAGTCAGGGTCTCACCCGAAGTAGTATGGGGGGGTGCTGAAACTAGGTTTCCGCACCTCGAGAAAGGTTTGAATGATGTGGGTGCCTTAAGATCCCAACAGAAATTCGCAACAATAGCCCTAACCAATAAACCCTTTTCAGACAGATTTAGGTCAAATATGTAGAATATCTTGTGCAAGTTAATCATAAATGAAGTAATAACCTTTAACACACTATATCAGAGCCTTATACCATCAGATCCATCTAATAAGCACTCATATAAACCCAATCACAATTGAGCAAGAGATCTAATTGAAGACA
Source organism: Pinus albicaulis (assembly GCA_034641835.2). Taxonomy (NCBI): domain Eukaryota; kingdom Viridiplantae; phylum Streptophyta; class Pinopsida; order Pinales; family Pinaceae; genus Pinus; species Pinus albicaulis. The sequence continues at coordinate 1,531,906,832 of CM076579.1, forward strand.
GTACAGAAACCAGAAACAAGATGCAAAAAAATTCATAACATAACCAATAGATGCATATAGAACTCAGATATCCACAAAAATACTCCTTTATTACTTAACAGTTTAGATCCTTCATACAAAACACTTCAACAACCCACACACACAACCAGCGGGGTCCACACACAGCAGGACTAAGGTCTCCGCGCACACAGCCAGCAGGAGCCTTCTACCCATACAAATCTGCACAAAACTATCACAAAATATCCAAATCTATCATTCACGTTCAGAATTATCCAAAAACTGACTTTATAGACTCGATCTAGCCATCTATTTATATTATTAGCCCGCACTACTCTATGATCCGAAAACCATGGTTTGTGGCCCCTTGGTCTACCCTTTGACCCATTACAATTCATGAGGGGTTTTGACCCACCCCAAAACCCTTATGAAAGACTAAAATATTACAAAATATAGCAAAAATGGTCGGACTTAGGGGACCCCACTCCAACACTATGGTTTGATTAAACTCCTAAATGTTCAGAATTCAGAACTGCAAAGGTAATAACAAATGATAAAAGGCATATGATAGATAAATGACTCAATAAAACCCATACTAGTGATCATGGAAACTAGTACCTAATATCATTATTAATGGAAAAATGGAAGTAAATACACAATACATCAACTCCATTGAACAATATAGTAGGAAAGAAACACCCTTTTATATTAATCTCAATTATGAAGGAGCAATACAACCTTAGCCTTGATGATATATTCCTCCTACTAATGATCTCCAATCCTCTCCTTAGATGACAAGCTTTCTAGCCCTATTCAAAAAGCATAAGTTTACATTCCAAAGTTCCCCCAATCCCTCTCGTCTATTTTGGATTTATAGGCCAAGAGGAGGAGGTTTGAGATCCCATTCTCAGGAGATGAGATCCTCAAGAGGAGGGATTAGGGTTCCACAAAGAGAGGGAGTTTACTCCATGAACAAAGGGATAAGGCCCAAGTAAGCATAAGATCGAAGCTTTCAGTTGGTAAATATTCCTCCAACAAAGCTTCTAGAAATCACTTTTTAATTTTACTTACGTGAAGTGATTTGGGCAATTTTTAGTGGAAGACAATGTGAAAAATTGCGCAAGACAAAATGGTAAAAACTTCACATGCACGAGTAATGGCTAAATAAACTGCACATGTGCTTAAAAATAGGTTTTTAGCAATAAAATATAGAATTCTTGTAGTCTTTTGGATTGTTTTACTTCCAACTTTGTAGGGGAATGCTTGGAAAACTAAATAGGATAGTGAGAGATTCAGATTGGCGGTCATTTTCCTAATGGTGAAAAAATGACGTGTAACAGATAAGAGGGAGGAAACCATTAACCCACCCTTTCTATTGTAGCACACATGCTTGTCAATGGCCCTTGATTTTCTTTTTTCATCCATAAAAGTTGAAATTTTTTTCCCAATTGTAGCAAATAGAACTACAATCTACCCATAATAAATTAATTATACATTACACTATTAATTAGATAAAACAAAGGCAAAAATACTCCAATAACCTTAAGCTTCTTTTATTTACACCAGAAATCTCCCCCATACAAATGAAGAAGAATGCTTTTATATATATGAAAATATTCATAAAACCATGGGTAAAACAATTGGTAGCTACACAAATCCATGGGTGAAAGAAACCTCCAACGACTAGTGTGCCCTCCAAAACCATGTGCTGGTAAACATGTGTGCTAATTAACAAAAATTAGCATATAGTTTTTTTCCATTTTTATTCTTAATAGTCACATTCTTTTTGTCCATTTTCATTCTTAATATTTACATCCTTTTGTCCATTTTTTTTCTTAATAGTCACATCATTTTTGTCCATTATACTATCTTTTGAATCAAGTATGTTAAGTGTGTATGTCTCTCAATTCCCTTAATTTTTACTTGCGTTTGAAATGGAAATAGTTTTTTTGGGTGTTTTTCGACAATGTGCTAAGAAAAATGCTTACAAGATGAACTAGTTGATTCAGGATCAGATATTCCAGTGATCCAGGGTGTTGTTACTTTTTAATTTTCAAGATGTTGTTACTTTGGTGTTTTATGGTGTTTTTACCCCATCATGTTGTTACTGTGAAATAATCGAATGTTGTTACCCCATCACTTTGTTACTCTGACATACTCAAATTTTGTTACTCCATTATGTCGTTACTCCTAAGGTATAAAAGTATCCATGTTTATTAGGTGCGTGTTATATTATTTGTACAAATTATATGCACCAATACAAGGGGGTTTAAGGGGGGGCTTGGAAGCCACCTCTGGTTGGGGGATAATTTTTTTGGACGATTTTGCCCATGGTTTTGCATGGTGGTTTTGTCCTTGGTTTTTTAGATACGGTCAAGGGAACTTCAATTATGTTCTAATCCAGGGTTAATGGATTGGGGGTTTATGAATTCTTCAACATGTATATAATGTATTGAAACATTGTAAAGGAATATAATGAAAAATCGATCTAGTTTTTCCAGTTTTGGGTTCAAGGAGAAAAATATGTGTATATTTTATGTTCTCGCCATTATATATTATATGTTTTTATGAATTTGTTTGTAAGTATTATCTTTACAGGGTTAAAACCTTCAACGTTATTAAAGGTTTTAATTATTCATGTTGTTACTCAACGGAAATGTTGATCAACACGGGATATTGAAAAATGCAGCAAGAAATTCTCAATTTGATTTTGCCTTGATTAAATTGATAAAATTGAAATTTCCACATTAGCAGACAACTTGGATGTAGTTAACTGAGGTGACATGGCTCTTGTCACTCAGTTAGCTCTGTAAATTCGAGTTAGAGGAGTTAGAGTTCAGTTAAACATGTGTGATTTCTAATTTGTAGCAATCAAGGTCAATTATTTCCAATTGTTTTTATTTAAGCTAGTTCTAACTGTTGGAGGAACTAGTGGAAGGTCAATTGTGCAATGGGACTTCAGTCAAACTCAGTGATCATCCAGTTAACTGGTAAATCAACACAAAACAGATAATTCATGCAGATAATTCAATTTCCCTAGTTGTGGTGGAGATTCCAAGGCAGTGCAATCAATTGTAGGCTAGACTTGAGTATGTAGTGAGATGATCAACCTTGACAAATTACGCAATCATTTTGGAGGAATTTCCTAAATAATAGGGGCCTAATTTCTCGGGAATTATGCAAGGAAATAGGGGCTCAATAAGAGGAATAAATTTACTAATTTTGGGTGATATCTTCTTAGTGAGAAAAGAGATAGGTTATTCACTTGCAGGTTGTGCTGAATTGAGAAAATAAATTGTAATACATCTATATTCATCATATTAATGCAAGTAGGCAAAGAGGTTTTTAGCATATTATTTTCCCCTATAAAAATATCGTGCATGTGTGTTATTTCACATTGCATGTTTGTGATTGATGTTCTAAATTGTGAATTGAATTACACTGAGCAGTAGAATAGGGTTGTGTCCTATGATTTTGATTAAAATTTCATGAGCAGTTGTAAATTTACATGATAATTTCTACATCTCATCATAGTAGGATTCACATTAGAGTAGGAATTTGAGGTTTTTTCTCAAGAGAATCGGATTTACAGTTCAATGTAGCAGGATCTCTACAGAGTCGGGAAGATGAACTTTAATGGGTTGAGGCTATATTATGCCTTGGAAGGAAACTCTAATTTCATTGCATGGAAGGATCACATGGAGGTGGTATTGGATGACATTGGATTGCTAGAATACATCAAGAAAGATGTTGCAAAACCAAAATAATATGATGCCTGAAACCTTGTTCAGTGGAAGAAAGATGTAGCCAAGGTGAGGATAATAATATTGGAGAGAGTAAGAGATCACATTGTCTCAAATCCCCACGGGAAAGGAACTTCGTTCGCAATGTGGAAAGCACTGACACACTTTTTCGAGAATAATAGAGACCAGAGGAAGCTAGCACTCAAGGATAAACTTCGAAATATCAAGATGCAAAAGAAAGAAACTATTCCGCAGTATCTGAGCAGGTTTAATCAAGTTCATGATGAACTTGGTGGGGTTGGTATTAATTTTTCATAAGATGAGTTAGCAAGCCTAGCCCTTCTAGGCCTTCCCAAGATCTGGCATAGCTACCAAGATTCGGTTAACGAGAGGGATAAACTACCGAATTGGGAATGCTTATGGTCCGATTTGGTACAGGAGGAAATTATAAGGCGGGATAGAAAAGATGGAACTGCATCCAAGGGCGAGGATGAAGAAAAAAATTGCATTGGTTGGAAAGGGAAAGAAGGTAAGAAGGAAGAAATACCAATATAAACTAGAGTCCAACCAAGGGGGCAAGAAGAAAGATTTTTCCAAAATTAAACGCCTCAATCGTCATGAATTTGGGCACTATGCCACGAAGTGTCCACGAAAAAGGGCGAGAAATAAGAACTCAGGAGGAGAAGTAGGTGAAGCCTTGGCTTCACAACTCGAGCTTGATTTTACCCTCATCACATGCATGTCCAACAAAATGATGGGGAACATGTTGTACTTGGACTCTGGTGCATTGTTCCACATGACAGGGTGTAGATAGTTTTTCAATGACCTGGAGGAGAAATATATGAAGATTCACATTGATTTGGGAGACGAATGAAGGTACAATGCGACTAAGATTGGTATAGTCACCTTTCAGAGGGAGTTAAGCTCCCCTCTCAGACTCAAGGATGTCCTTTCGTTCTAGGACAAAAGAAAAATATCATCTCCATCACAATTTTGGAAGAACGTGGTTATGATGTGATCTTCAACAAAGGAAAAGAATTCTTGAGATGTATAGCCATGGGATAGGTGAAGCAGATCAGGGTTCGTGTGAAGAACTCGTATAGCTAGATGTGGAATACTGTGTTGCATTAATCACTAAGGCATAGAAAGTTCAGGGTCACGATGTCGGTGAAATTTGGCATAGAATGCTTGGCCATTTACATCATGGTGCCTTGAATATTATGCAACAAATAACCACTGGCCTCCCTAAGGGATAACTTGAGCAAAAATATGTGTGCACATGATGTACCTTGGGGAAGTATACAAAAGACACATTCCATGATCGAGACACCAAAGCACATGCAGTCTTGGAAAGGATCCACTATGATGTTTGTGGACCTTTCTCTAAAACCTCCACTGCCAGGCACAAATATTTTGTCATTTTTATTGATGAATTCTCATGGAAGTGTTGGATATTCTTCACGTGGAAGAAAGATGAGTGTTATCCAAGTTCGTAGAATTCAGGCACTAGTTGAGAAAGAATCTGGAAAAAAGGTGAAGGCTCTCAGGAGAAATAATGGAGGTGAGTACATGTCAAATGAATTCAAAAATTTTTGTTTGAAGGAAGGAATTAGATGAGAGTTGACAGAACCCCATAACCCACATCAAAATTGGGTGGATGAGAGAAATAACCATAACATTGTGGTAGTTGTCAGGTCCGTGTTGCATGACCAAGGGCTAAGACTGCACTTGCTGGCAGAGGCATGCAACAAAAAAAATTATTTGCAGAATAAGATTCCTCATTGAATTTTGGGCATGATTACATCAGAGGAGGCTTTCTCGGGGAGAAATTCAGATGTGTCACACTTCAGAATTTTTGGAGCCTCTGTCTACTTCCATGTCTCCAAATAATCAAGGAAGAAGCTTGAGCCACAACATAATTGGGGGTATTTTTGGGTTACACAGAAACTCCTCACAACTACCGTGTGTACTTTTCATCCCTCATAATGACATTTGTGGGAAGGGATGTAAAATTTGATGAGGAGAAATGATGGAGTGCTCTCTTAAGAGGGAGCTTGAGATCCCACCAGAAGAGGATATTTTAGCTCCAAAGGAGGATCCTCAAGAAGTTTTGGAGCAGCCACAAATTGAGGAGCAGAGAGTGGAGACATCCACTCAAGTAGAACCATCCAGAGAAGGAAGAAAAAGGACTAGGGAAGCTGATAGACTTGCACAATATGTGAGGGAGAATTTGGGAGCTCCTTCAAATTTGCACAGGTAGAGAAGGTCACCTGATCTGTATACTCGCTACATGGGTCTAATGACTGAGATTGTAGAGTATGAGCCATCCTATTTCGAGGAAGAAGTAGAGCGACCTGTATGGGTTGATGCAATGGTGGAGGAATTCAAATCTATTGTAAATAATAGTGTCTGTGAAGTGGTCCTAAAACCAATAGATAAATTAGTTGGGTGTTCGAGATGGATATTCAAGATTAAGCAGGAAACATATGGAAGTATAGAGAAATATAAGGCCATATTTGTGGCCAAGGGATACTCCTAATTTGAGGGAATTGTCTATGAGGATACCTTTTCTCCTGTAGCAAGGTACTAACCCATTAGATCAATTCTTGCTTTGGTTTTGTAGATGGGGTAGAAGATCCACAAAATGGATGTAAAAACAACATTTCTCAATGGGGTTATTGAGGAGGAGGTTTAAATCATGCAACCAAAATGTTTTGAGACATTTGATCGGGAATCAAATGTGTGTAGACTCAAGCAAGCGTTGTATGGTCTCAAACAAGCACCGTGTTCTTGGTACACTAGGATCGATATCTATCTAAATGGTTTGGGCTTCACCAAAAGTGAAGTAGATGAAAAATTCTATCATATCTTGGTAAAAGGTAAATTGATTATTATTGTCTTATATGTTGATGATTTAATTTTAACTAGTGATGATCATCTAATCAGATCTTGCAAGGAGGACCTTCCCCAGGTTGGAAGTATGGAAAGGCGATGGGGAACTATTTGTGTCTCAATAAAAGTATGCAAATGAGATACTACATAGATTCCACATGGAGAGTTTTAAAACCATGGAAACACCTCTAAAAACCAACTGGAGGAAGGAGGATTCCACTTCAGGGGAAGAAGTGGATGCTACCATTTATTAACAGCTAGTGGGTTCACTAATGTATCTTGTGAACACACGGCCATATATTATCTATGCAGTCAACTAGTTTAGCTAAGAAATGGTTAGATAGACCGAATTATATTGGAAGGTAGCTAAGCATGTTTTATGGTACCTCAGAGGCACTACCCAGTATGGAATATGGTACAAACAGACATAGGGAGTGAAGCTGTGTGGCTTCACAGATGTTGATTGGGCAGGGATTTCATCAAACCGAAAGAGTACATCAGGTGTAATTTTCAGTTTTGGGTCCGCAATTGTTCCCTAGTACAACATGAAGCAAAGATTTGTGGCACTAAGCTCGACAGAAGTAGAATACATTGCTGCAAGTCAAGCAACATGTGAGGCGATCTAGATGAGAAAGATACTTGTGGGACTGTTTGGTCAGATGATGAATCCAACTGTGGTCTACTATTATAATTATATTTGCATAAAGCTCTCTAAGAATCCTATATCTCACGATCGATCCAAGCATATAGATATTTGGTATCACCATTTACATGATTGTGTGAAGAGGTGGTTAATGTGACTTCAATACAATTTGACAAAGGAACAAGATGCTGACATTTTGACAAGGCCTTGTTCAGAGGGAAGTTAGAGTTCCATAGGTGCAGGGTAGGGGTGGTTGATAATCCCTTTCTTGCTGAGAGGGAGTGATGAAAAATGTAGTAAGAAATTATCAATTTGATTTTGCTTTGATTAAATTGAGAAAATTTGAATTTCCACATTAGCAGATATCTTGGATGCAGTTAATTGAGGTGACATGGATCTTGTCACTCAGTTAGCTTAGTAAATTCAAGTTACATGAGTTAGAGTTTAGTTAAGCATGTGTGATTACTAATTTGTATCAATCTGTTGAGATTCAACAAGATGATGAGCTTATTGAAAAGAGTCACCTTCACTAAGTGGGCTCGCAGGCTATTTTTGGCGCAAGTCTATTTTAGACTATGTCTATTTTTAAACATGGTGATCATATTTCAGAATTTGCAGGATGCTATTTGTGGATGGTTGATCCAGTTGGAAAAACAGATGAAATTATATTTTTAGAATATTGGACGAAGTCTATTTATAGATCGTTGATCTAAAAATAGAAGTGTCGATTATTATTAGCTCTTAATAATAATCCGACAATAAACAAGAACTTATTCTCTTGAAGCACTTAATTTCAGTGGACAGATTTGGAAAATCATTGCGCTGAAGGAATTACGCAATTCCTAGGGTTTAATGGTTGTTCATGCATGGAGGACTCAGTTAGAACTAAAGTGGCAAAGTTATGACAAAGTTGGAAGAGTAGTTCATGGAGTTGTATTCAGTTTAACTCTGTTAGACTTAGTTGAGCTAGTTGTATCTAGTCAAACTGAATGATACACTAGTGAGAGTGGAGTGAATTAATAGTTAATTAATTCACAAATAATAACTCATTAATCAACTGAACAATACAACAGTTAACTACAGTGCATGTTAGTTCCAGTGGAGAGATAGGTGAAAGGGCAAGATGGACTATCTGTTGTGACTATAGTGATGCACTAATTGCACCACACACACATTGGAGTTGTCAAAGAGGATTGCGCAGTCAGGGAAAGGGTAATTCAAATTCATTCAGATTTATTCTTCCGCAGGGATTGCGAAGTGGAGGCAGGCTATTTGGAGGGTAGAGATCGGTGCATGCATTTGTAGATTTCTTCTATGTTAGTGTGTGACGATTGATGGTATTGAGAGCTTCATGTACTAAGCTTTGTATGAGCTTGTTACATGATCTCCATGATACATAATATGTGATAGTTGGGGTTTTCAGCTTCAGGCTTTCCCGTTAAAAAACTATGTTATGTGCGATTGTTTTTATTTATGCTTCACGTGTGTTTGCAATTAACTTTCTGCAAAATATTAAAAGTGGAATGATTCTATATTTTGCAAGAAGTTAAATATTGTGAGATCAGGGGAATCTGGAAGTATGCATGCTTAGTGTATACTAATTTCTACATGGTATCGTAGCATTGTTAATTCTTGAAGATTGCAATTGTGAAGAATTGTTGAGTTTGTGCTGGTGGAAAATTCAAATTTGCTACAGAATATTCTTGGTGCAGAAGTTGAGTATACATTGAAATGTCTTTCAATGGGTTGCGATTGGAGTATGCCCTTGATGGGAGCTCAAATTACATATCCTGGAAGGATAGGATGGAGGTGGTGCTGGAGGATAATGGACTAAAGGAGTTCATCGCTAGCGATGTTCCTAAGTCGGGATCTAGCGATGCTGCATTACTTGATGTTGTTGGGAATCTGTAATCAGCAAGATTGGCAAAGTCCGATCACAGAAACAACATCGTTTCAACCACTTTTGGATTCTAGGATCTAGCCCTCCTGAATCCGGAGAGGGATCTCTCCAATAAGTGCAAAGATGGATTTGTCTTTTGAATTTTGGGTAATGATATTAGGCTAGTTATGAAGGCCAAGGGTTTTGTTTGTTTTTGGATGGTTGAGCATGATTACTGTTTGAGGTGGAAAGTCCTAAATGCAAAGAGTTTCAAAGGTGAGAAGTTGCAAGCAATAAGAGTAAGCTTCGACCAAAAAGATAGATAATTGCAGGTTTTAGTACATTGGGCTATGGAGTCATAATAGGGTTTAATTGGAACAGCAAGAGGCAAGAGTGGTCCATGGGGCAAGTCATCTATGTCTAAGGATCTCTTTGAAGTTTGATTTATGGAATGAAATGATACAATAAGTAGGAGAATTAAATAGATGAGGAACAAAGAGTAGCCCAGGATCTGGTAAGTACTTCTAAACTAGCTAGCCTTTGACATAGACTCAAGAAAAACATAAAAGTAAACTAGGATCTGGTAAGTACTTTCAAACTAGCCAGCCTTTGATACACTTTCAATAGAAAAGACTTTAAAACAAAGGGAAACTTGAAGGCATCTTTTGGAGTAGAAACTAGCGGGCCGGGCTCACCACAAATCCTCTCCTAGCTCTGCTTTACTTGGTTACTTTCAAGATAAACACGAAGATAACACAGAATGGCCTAAGATCTGGTAAGTACTTCTAAAATAGCCAGCTTTTAACACATTACAAGGGAAACATTCAGACAGCTGTGGAGATAAAACTGGAACCAGGGCTCACCATATCTTCCTCAGTTCATATTCACTAAACATATACTGAAAATAAAATTTAAGAATAACATTCAGCTAAGACAATAAGATGAGGGAACGCCAACATTCCTATGCTTTAACTAAATTAAAGCATTCCTAAATAACACAGTTTAGAAGAAAACATCCAGATAAAGATTTTCAGTCAGAGAAGGTTACTGATGTACAATAGGTTCTAACTCTACACATGCTGTTCTTTATAAGAGAAAATGGAACACAATGAAAACATAAACAAAATGACAAGTTATAATGAGAAAAACATCACCGTCAACATAGACCAGGATCCCATAAATCAACTTGTATTAATTCTCCAAACCAGTTACGACTTCAAGTCCAATGCTTTAGTTTAGCATTCATCTACACATCTCTGCCTAACTTATCTATCACAAGCAGAGCTCCAAGAGCCAGTGAGCACTATTTACAATCAGAAATTTAAGCTCAATTGTATATCAAAATTCTGCAACCAACCCCTCTCTCATCTTCCGCAGTAGTATATATAGAAGAATGAGGAGGTGAGATCTGATAAAATATCTCAATTACAATTAATACAAACCTAATGGTTTCTGGCCTTTGGGGGGCTCAATGAAAAAGCTCACATAGGTGTCCTCTTGTATTAAATGATTTACATAAAGATTCAAGCTCGATGGGAGCTCTTTTTGACCTTTGAGGCTCTGTGTGATGTCGGGGTTATTCTGCAGATATCTTTTGCATTAAGTTTCCTTGCAGAAGTAACTTTCTGGATGCGCTGAGGCAAATATCTTCACAATCAATAACTTTTGCCTCTGATTGAATACTTTGAGGCACATGTGGCATTTCGATTAGTGGGAGGAATCAATTTGCCTCATATGTGGCGGTGGAGGTGTTCCTGTTGATAAAGCACTTAAGATCTTTTTTAAACTGTGTTTTAAATCGGGGATTAGGCTTTTGATAACATTCTTAGCCATGATCCCCACAAATATGTCTTCCATCCTCTGTTTCTAGTTCATCTTGATCTTCGTCACTGATACTCTCTGACTGTGCTTGAGTTGCTGTGTTTGTGAGTGTGCAGGGCTGCGTAGGGGTGATAAGGCATCAATGCCTCATGAATCATTGATAAAACGTGAAATTTGAAACCTGCGAATGATTTCTCTGATGGATCAAAGGAGGGAGGGTCGTCACCCTCTGCCTTTGAATTTTATTTAAACAGAGTGGAAAACCCATTAAAACCCTACAAAATATGAACAAAAATTATAAAATCCATGCATATATAGGTTTACTGCTTCAGAAGGCACGTGGAGAGAGCGTGGCCGTTGGATGGCATCATCCAACGGTCAGGATTTGATTAGAGGAGCCAAAGGGAAGGTGAAAGAATCGTTTAAATCAGAGCCGTCGATCGCGTTGAGATTGATGGTCAGGAGCGGAGGCGAAAAATCAAAACGGAGAATCGGGGCGATAGAATATGGGCCGTCGATCTGCAGATCAGATCAACGGCGGAGATGCGGTTACCGTTGTGCCATAGCCTGGTTAACTTTCGGGCATCTTTGGCGGGCGATAGCCGTCTGATGGGCGGCTCCAGATCGGACGGTGGACGCCGATATCGTGTCGGGTCCATGTCCGAAATTTAATGCCCGATGGACAGCGATTTCATGAACAGTGCCCAGGACACGTGTCGCCCAGCGTATGGAATCAATGCGAAGTGGAAGAAACCGCCGTGCGCTCGAAAGTGGTGCGATGAAAACCGCCCAGTTTTCGCAATTGGTGAGTGGATGGTGGGGACCACCGGGGTGATGTACTCTGTGCCGTCGATCTGCAAATCATATCGACGGTGGGGATTGACTGGGGCTTTGAACCGACATATTTTTTAGAAAATAATTACAAACCAAAAGTTTTGAAAATAACATAAGGTTTTTAATATTTTCGGGGCGGGATATATATAATATGGCTAGGCGCCCGTCTGCGGGTGACATGGAGGATCATACGACTGGGGGTTTATGCAGGAAGGGGATATGACCCATATATGTCCAAAATGTGGGTTTTTATGGTTTTTAATGGTTTTCAAGGCTGGAAATGGGCAACGATAGAGGGAAAAAGGGGAAAAAGGCTAAACAAGGGGTATTCTGAGGGAAGGAAGGGGATTTTGGGAGGATTTAGAGGGTAAGAGGGGAATTTTGACAAGAGGGAAAAAGGGTTAAAATGAGGTTAGTTTGGAAGAAGGGGAAATGGGAAATGGTGCTTGCAGCAGTATTCTTCCTTGGGGATCAGCAGGATTTCTGAGTATAAGAAAAGGAACAGTAGTGAAGATTTGGACAGAGGAGAGGTATGAGGCCTTCAAGAGTCTTCAAGAGCCAAAAATTTTTAGCAATAAAATTTGTTCCTTGAGGGCTCAAAAAGTCTTAGCCACCTTTTTTTATAACAAATTTTATAGGTGGCTAACAGTGGCTTCACTTGGGGATGGTGCCTTCTTGAAGGCATCAAGAACTTCAGACTTGCATTCTCTGGGAGGCTGACCTGTGCCTCATCCATTGGCTGCCTTTATTTCTGTGGATGATGTTCTTTTGAAAACATATTAGCAGCCATAAAAACAATGGTTCTTTCATCAACAAGCTTTCTACCTACCCAATCCTACAGATCTAACATTTTTTCTTCATTAGAGTGCACTTGGATTGGAAAACTCTTTTACAACATTTTATTCTTTTGAAAGTAGGAAAACTAATCTATTTCTACTCCTTATTTCTCCATGAACCCAGATTAAACAGTTGAGCCCATATGATTCTCTACCTAATCTACCGTCTGTGGTGATTAAACTGTCCAACAGACTTTATTCCCTAAATTCTACAACAGAAATTAAAAAGCATTCAAGTCAGGATTGAACAGTCTAACTTGATGCTGGTCTATGTCATAAAAAAAAGCTGCACATAGACATTTATTTTGCAGAAAATTAAATCAAAATGGAAGGCTTAAGATCTGAAAATTCAAAGCACTTCCTTTATCTTTTTATAGCTCTGTTTTCACCTTTGTTTTGAGCTTCCTTTTTTTTTTTTTTTTTTTGTTCTTTGGTTCAAGTTTTGAGCTGATTAGAACCAAATTTACATCTTTTTGACTCAAAAAAATAAAGCAGATTTGAGTCATTTTCTTTTTGAAACCTTAGGTTCAGAGTTTGAGCTTGTTTGAACCTTTAATTTCTATCCTAATCTACCTATTGATAAGCCAAGATTAAACAGTTTGGAAAATCGAATTCACTATCCTATCAGCAGAAAATTTATAACTAATTAGTCAAGATTAGGCTGTTTGACTAACTAGAAGTGTGTTCTTTATGAGTGGCATTTGAGCTTGCACACTTTCAGATTTGTTTCTCTTTTTTGGTATGGGGCTATACCTTTCTTGTTTTCACAATCTGCCCTCTTTTCTTTCTTTTCATTGTTTTTGTATTTTTTATTTTTATAACTTTGAATGCACTGGTGGATGAAATATTTATAATGGAAAAAGATAAAAATGCTTTTGGAACATAACATGGATCAAGATAAGTAATGCTTAAGCATCCTGCCATTGACAGGACCCCCAAACAGTTCGGCTCCATTCAACTCCTGCAAGAAAAATGCATTGTTACCAACAGCTGAATGAATAGAGTAAGGGCCAAGCCATAAGTTGTCAAAATTTCCATGCTTTCCCTTCTCTTCCCTCCTTGAGTCCCACTTTAAAAATTTGTCCCCAATTTTGAAATTGTTGGCCTTTGTTCTTCTGTCAAAAAGTTTTTTAATGTTGATCTATTTCTGTAATGCTTTGTTATAGACTTCCTCTATGGTTTGTTGAAGATGAATGGTTTGATTTATTCTTCTGATCATATCATTATCTTCAGTTTGAAATTCTTGAATCAACTTCATTACTGGTACACCAAGGCTGTTTGGAAAAATTGCATCAGTACCATACACAAGCTGGAACAATGACATACCAATAGATTTCTTCAAAGTCAATCTGTCAGCCCACAGCGCATGAACTAGCTTTGTGTGCCAAGACTTTTTATTTTCCTCCAACAGTTTCTTGATTATGTTCACTAAACTCTTGTTTGAGGATTTTTCAAGTCCATTACCTTGAGGGTAATAGGCCGTGGAATGGCCCAATGTTATCTGATATCTGTGACAAAATTCAACCATCTTCTTTGATCCAAATGTTGCTGCATTATCAGTGATGATCTTGGTAAGACAACCAAATATGGAGAGAATGTTAATCTCCATGAATTTTATAATAACTGAATCATTGGCCTGCCTGCAAGGTATGGCTTCTATCCACTTAGTGAAGTAGTCTGTGGCAGTAAGAATCCATCTATGCTGGGCTAAAGATGGTGGATGGATTTCTCCTATGAAGTAAAGTCCCCACTATTGAAAAGGGGCTTCAACAGTGATTGGATGCAGAGGCAGGGGTAGAAACTTTCTTTTGCCTTAAAAAATTTGACATTTATGACAGGCAATGATCATTTTGTGTATATCAGGAAAAAGAGTAGGCCAATAGAAACCAGCCCTTAAAATTTTGTTGGTTGTTGTCTTCCAGTATAAATGACCTCCACACTCTCCTTCATGAAACTGGTACTTAACCTTCTTTGCATCACACTCAGGAAAACCTTTAAGCAATACACCACTTGCATTTTTCCAATAAAGACATTTATCTATAATGCAATAGTTTACAACTTTCAATTTAAGGAATCTTGCCTTTGTTTTTTTCAAACCAGGAGGTGTATTCAAATTAAGCAAAACATAAACAATATCAGCATACCAATAGGAATTCATAAAATGGTCTTCAACAATGGGTGCTAAGATTTCCCCTTGGTCATCTAAAGCATTAATCATATTAATATCAAGAACTTAAAAATTTGATTCAACCATTAATCTAGCCAGACCTTGGCCTTTGATGAGTTTAGTGGGTTTTATCTCTAAATCATATTCAAGGATAACAACAATCCACTTACCTGTCTTACCATCTGGGTCCTGTGTTAGAATGTCTTTAACAACTGAGTTTGGGACAAAGGCGATGATGTGTGAGTGAACAATGTATACTCTGAAGTCTTTTAAAGCTTTAACCAAAGCAAAAGCTTGTTTCTACATAATGTTATACTTCAGAGGGGCATCCCTCAATGCCTTGCTAAAGAAAGAAATAGGCTGCTCTTGTCCTTGTGGATTTTTCTATAGGAGGACAACAGCTATGGTATGCTCTGATGCAAATGAAAAAATATAAAAATCTTTTGAAAAATCAGGACTTATAAGAACCGGTGTTTTGGTTAACGCTTGTTTCACCAGCTCAAAGGATTTCTTTGCTTCCAAGGTCCATTTTACCCCCTGCTCCTTCTTTAACATGTTTGTGATATTCCTAAGGAGTTCAGCCAAGTTGGGAATGAACCTTCTTAAAAATTTAATCTTCCCAATGAAAGATTGCAACTCCTTGATGTTCCAAGGATGAGAGATTTGCAATATGGCCTCAATCCTCTTTGGATCTATCTTTATTCCCTCCTCAGAAATAATGTGCCCAAGAAGTTTACCTTCTTGGAGACTGAATAGTGTCTTCTTAGGGTTTAAATATATTCCAAACTTTCTGCATTTCTTGAAAACTTTTCTCAAATGTTCTAAGTCCTCTTCATCTATTTTTGAAAACACAGTGACATCATCAAGGTATATAATAATGAAGTAGCCCAATTCTTCTGAGAATGCTATGTCCATGGCTCTTTGAAAATTTTCTCCAGCATTCATTAGACCAAAAGGCATTCTCACATACATGAAAGTGCCCCAGGGTGTAGTAAAGGCTGTCTTTAATTGATCAGCAGGGTAAACTAAGATTTGATTGTACCTTGAATAGCCATCCAGCAAAGAAATTCTTCTAGACCCTACCACCCTTTGTAAAATATGATCCATTTTGGGTAAAGGGTAGTTATCCTTTAATGAAGCTTTGTTTAAGTCTCTAAAGTCTATACAAAGCCTGATTTCTCTAGTTTTCTTCCTAACAGACACCAGATTAGACACCCACTCAGAGTATCTAATAGGGACAATAATACCAGCTTCATACATTTTCATGATCTCCTTCTAAACCAAAGGGAGCTGAACAAGATTTATTCTGCGCAGTTTCTGTTTGAATGGCTTTTGGTTTTCTTTGAGGGGAATTTTGTGCTATATTATTTCAATGTCATAGGACTTAAGATCTTCGTAACTCCACACAAAAACATTAGAAAACTCTTTAAACAGCTCTAGGCATTTGAATTTAATATGAGCTGGTAAAGTTTTAGATAGTTTAATCATTTTTGGTTCTCTCTTACTGCCTATATTTCACTCCTCCACTTCAGTCTCTACAGGTTCCAGTTTTGGCTTTTTGGCCACGTCGTTAAGATCAAACAACTCTTCTAAAGGCGCTAGACCGCTTGGAAAAATTTCATCTTTAGAGTGCAGAGTTTCTAACTCCTCTGTTTCTAACTCCGCAGTCATTTCCTTTTTGTTTTTAAGTTTGCTATTCAGAAGATTAATGTTGACAAGCTCAGGAGACAACTCTTCTTCACCAAGAAAATTTTCTTTATTGCAGTCTGTATCATAATCTGAGTCCGAACTGTTTAGTTTGAATTCATTTCTGAATTGAATGAAGTCTTCTATTTGTTTGTCATTGTAAAACACCTGCCAATACTTTTCATTATCAGGCACAACTGGTCTAAATTTGATTTGAGTTGTGAAGTCTTTGGTTTCATATGGAGTTAAGCATGTTCTTGCTGCAAAGGCTAAATTGTGGGCGGAAATATTTATTTTTCTTGGGACAAAAATCAATTTGGACTCCTCGAAGTTTTTCAAAAGGTCCATGACATCGTTTCGGTAGGCCCTAAGTCTGGGATGATTTGCGTTATGTTCCCCATTGACTTGCCTAATGACTAACTCTGAATCCCCATATATATTAATTCTTCTGGCTCCTAACTTTTTCAATAGATGTAAGCCTAAGAGGAGGGATTCATGCTCCGCTATGTTATTGGAACACTGAAAATTTAATTTATAGGAAATGATTTCTATGTGGTTGTTTTCAGTGTTGGAAATCCAGACACCTGCACCAGCGTTAGTTCTAGTGCAGGATCCATCAAAATAAATACTCCACAGAGGACTATTTTCGGTTTCATCCTGGTTACTGTCCTCTTCAACTAACGTGCTCGAGGGTTGTTATGGAATCTCAGCACTTAGTTGTATTTGTTTTGATTCCCCAAGATTTTCGTTCATTTGAGGGTCGTTTTCTTGATTGTAAATGTTTAAAAACAATGGATAGCTGCCCTGTAGCTCAAGACCTTTTTTTAGTTTGCTAATGTCTTCAAATGAAGCAAACCGTTCTGACACTTCTGCGTTGTGTTCCTCTTCCTCCCTGTCGGACATTAATCCTGTTAAAGTGACTTGTTCACCAAGTGTTTCATCATTAAACATAATAAAAGAATCAAGGCCTGTATTTACAGAATACAGGGGAGAGTTTTGTGGTCTATCTTGACTTGTAACTGTGTATTTCATATGGGAATCCCTGTAGAGCCTTCTATTCTGATTGAAAACAGGGATAGTCGCATAGGTCATGTCCATTTGCATAGTCCCTTGTAACTTATCCCCCCAAGATATTGATAAAAACATTCCATATTTTGGGGGCACATCAGCCACAACAATATCCATCACTAAGCATTTGGCTGGAATTTGGGCTAAGTTAACACAGAGGTCTTTGATTAGTCCTAAACATTTTAATCTGCTTGAGTCAAAGGAGTACAGGTCCTTGTAAGGTCTGGTGATTTCTAAACCAAGGCTCTCCATCACAGCTTTAGGCATTAAATTATGAGAAGCCCCAGAATCATGCATAGAGTTGTGAAAAATCTTGTCATGAACGTTTAAACTCACATAAAAGGGAGGAACGGGTCCCTCTTGATACACACCTTCAATCTTAGGACCAAAAATAAGCTCTGGTTGGTCATCATTAAGATTGACAGTGTCCTCATTCTCTTCAATGTTTAAAGCCTTCAAAATTTGGGTCCTATATACATGATGGGCAGCTAACTGAGTTCAGGGAACATAGATTTTTATCTTTAAAATTTCCTGCTCAAGGCTGAAAGGGGTTTGGTTCTTTGAAGAGCTTGTTTTAGCCTTATTAGCTATTATTCTATCAGCAATATCAGCTTGCTGATTTGTTTTATTTACAGTTGACAAAATTGTTTTCATAGGAGTACTAGCTGAAGTGTTAGTACTACTAACTTCTGCACTCCGTTTTTCTTTGTTTCGAGTGTCTTTCTCTTTATCATTACCGGAATTTACGGCTACTATTTTATCCTTTTTCTTGACAATTTTAGGCTTGGTTGAAGTGTTGTTTTGTGAAGCTTTGTCAGAGGTTTTGTTGTTGGGGGTTTGTTGACTGGTTTTGCTTCTAAGGTCATATTATTTTTGAGATTCTATGATGACATTTTCCATGTATTGATAATAATTTTCATCATCATCTCTTTTGTCATCATAAGGTGTTTATAGACCTTGTTTTCTATCATAATAAATCTCAAAGTCATCATCTTCTACCCCAAACATGTTGACATAATCTTCCTCTGTTATCTCATCCGTTTCCTCAACCTCACTCACATAATTTTGATGAAAGGGAGGAGCGATCTATTGATCATCTTCCCTAGGTCTGTTTGAAGGTTGGTTTCTTCTAAAATTCTGATTTTGGTTCTGATTTCTATTTTGAGGAGCATTTTGGTTTTGGCTTGCTTGTGCTCTCTTGATTAGGTTCATTTCTTTCATCATTTCTTCCATCATTTTCTCCATTTTTGAGTTGGAAGTAGAGGGTGTAGATTCCTCTCTAAAGGACACTCTCTTTTCATTTTTCATTCTTGCTCTATTTTCCATTAAGTTGACCTCCACAGAAAGGGTGCCTCTTTGCATATCTTCAAGAGTTGCAAAATCTCTCTCTCTCAGCTGATAGGACATCTCAGGGTCAAACCCTTCAGGAAACTTGTTTAAAGATGAGCCTTTTGGAGGTTTTAGTTCTGGGGAAAGTGCATTATACACACTGTTAAATCTAGTGCAATAAGCTTGCACACTTTCCCTAGTGTTTCTATGGAGGTTCTTGTAATCAGAAAGGACTTGGAGAGGATTCTTCTTTACTTCCCATTTGTTTAAGAAAGTTTGATGGAAGGCTTGGAGATCATTAATACTGTGGGGGGTTAAACCTTTGAACCATTTTCTTACTTCTCCCCCTAAGCTCTAAGAAAACAATCTAATCTTGACAGAATCATCATCAATTTCATTTCTGTCAAAGTAGTCATTCATTTTATCCACATGTTGTGATGTAGTTGTAGCATTGCTAGCATCATATAATGGAATCTTGGACTGATAGTCCTGTGGAAGATTGACTAATGGTGCAGGAAGGACTAAGGGAGCATACCATGTTGCCATGATCTGTGGTGGGGGTGGATTTACAAGAGGTGGATTAACAAAAGGGAAAGTGGGCTGAAGTGGAGTGGTTCGAACAGTGGATGTAGGATGAGCAGAAGTGGATGGACCAGGAATAAAATGCTGAGCTGATCTTGGATGAGAGACACCTAGGTTGTGAAGGAAATGTAAATCAGGAGGTGTTGTTTCTCTGCTGCCAGGATGTTCACTTGTTTGAGGAGATGAAAGTGAAGACTCAGAATCTAACTGATCTAAATCACCAAGAGACCTAGTTCTAAAGGGATTTACTAAGTCAGCTTGTGATTTTTGTAGAGGTGAAAGATTTTCAGGGACTGAATTAGCTCTCAAGGGTGATATGAAAACAGTTGATAATTGAATCCTAGGAGACTTTCTAAGGATGATTTTTGGGTTATCAACTAAATCAGGTGGATCAGGGTCAGGATAAGCTCTAGTGTGAATCTTTCTAGGAGCCACTATGCTGTGTTTTTAGACCCAAATAAACAGGAAAAGTTCAACTAGGTAGGACAATCTTCGAGAGGTTAACTAATCTGTTTACACAAATCTCAATCCTACAATCCTCTAACTGAGTTTTAATGATGTTACAATGATGAGGGTTCTTCCCAGTGGAGTCTTAAGTTCTGCTAAGGATTGTGGAGTTGCCAAGTGGAAGTTTTTAGCTCCTAAGGAGGTAAAAGGTTTTATGGTCCACCACCATGTTTATTTGATACCAATCTGAAATATTTTTAGGTGTTTCTGAGTTATTTTTCAGTTGTGTGGTTTGTAATAATGTCCTAACTCCATTTCAAAACTTAGTTACGGTTATGAGACAAAGACAGTCCATTCTTATGGCTAAGCCAGCTGATATTTCAAGGTTAGATAAAGTCTTAAGAGAATCCTAGGGTTCAACTAGTTTGTCACTGATTCAAACAAGTTTTTTCATGATTACCATTCTTTGGTAGTGTTTGAAAAGGCTGCTTTTTACTCACAAGTTTTATGAAGTTTTTAAGGGAAGTAGTCCCCAGCGGAGTCACCAGAAATGTTAGTTACTGGTGGCTCAACTGGTTAATATAACAAATTTTCTTGAACCAAATCCCTGAAATCCTATGGTTACCCTCAAATGAAAATGTTTCTGGGTTTCGTTCCCCAGTGGAGTCGCCAAAAATGTTGGGAATCTGTAATCAGCAAGATTGGCAAAGTCCGATCACAAAAACAACATCGTTTCAACCACTTTGGGATTTTAGGATCTAGCCCTCCTGAATCTGGAGAGGGATCTCTCCAATAAGTGCAAAGATGGATTTGTCTTTGGAATTTTGGGTAATGATATTAGGCTAGTT
The DNA here is from genome assembly GCA_034641835.2 of Pinus albicaulis. Lineage (NCBI taxonomy): Eukaryota > Viridiplantae > Streptophyta > Pinopsida > Pinales > Pinaceae > Pinus > Pinus albicaulis. The sequence goes on from CM076579.1 coordinate 1,531,927,604, forward strand.
ATGAAGGCTAAGGGTTTTTTTTGTTTTTGGATGGTTGAGCATGATTACTGTTTGAGGTGGAAAGTCCTAAATTCAAAGAGTTTCAAAGGTGAGAAGTTACAAGCAATAAGAGTAAGCTCCGACCAAAAAGATAGATAATTGTGTTGGGAAAAAATACTGAGAGGGGGGGGGGGGGGGTGAATCAGTGTTTAGAGCATACATAGAACTTTTTACTTTTTCTTTCTCTAGAACCCATACGCTACTTGACTGAACACAACTCGCGTATACACGTGGATAACCTTCATAAAACTCGCGTATATACAGAGATCTTATTAAGCATTTAGTTATTTACTTAGATCTATGCATCACTCATTCATCAGATGTTTAGTTAGCAGTAAGCATGTGCAGTAATAACAGAATAAACCATCACACATAAGCAACACACATGAACACCAGGATTTAAGGTGGAAACCCAAGTCGGGAGAAAAACACCGCTGCCGTCGTCTTTGTCTTCAATATTTTTATTATAAAGAAAACATCTTACAACCATGTACTGGTGCAGATTCATACCAGCACGCAGGCACCCACCTGCAGAAGGCTACAACCTTCTCTCGTTTACCAGCCTCTCCTAGAAGGGAGCTACAACCCCCTGCTCTCGTTTACCAGCCTCTCCTGGAAGGGAGCTACGACCCCCTGCTCTCGTTTACCAGCCTCTCTTGGAAGGGAGCTACTACCCCCTGCACTCATTTACCAGCTACCACTGGAAGGGAGCTACAACCCCTTCACTGAAGGCTTCGACCCTCAGCACCACTGCGGACCACGTTTCATCAATTTTCAAACTGGATCCAACAGCTTCCACACAACATACCTTGTAGGCCACTTTTCATCATATTTTCAGACTGGACCCACTCCACACATTTAAGCTCAACCATTCATCAAACTGAAACTTATAACCCCATCAATTCATTCATTGAATCATCAACCAATCAACCATCAACTTGATATTCAATTAACATAATCAGCAACCCAGTTCTGTATGAATACACCATAGACATATAGCAGTAAAACAACAAAACAGATCAGACATTTCATACCACATACTTAAGCAAAACCCTAGATTCCATACGCTCTTTTACTTCACTAAACCTGCGTATATACGCGCTTTCTCAGAAACCAACCTGCGTATACTTCTGTGTATTCTTCAGAAAACCCTATCTTCCCATACATGCTTTTTCTTAGGGAGACCCGCGTATACACGCACTTTTACTGAAGCGAACCTGCGTATACATCTATAACTTTTTAGGACTGTGCATCTCTTCAGATCAGATAAAAAACTTAGATTTCATCTTTTACTTCAGAAAGTATTTCGCCTCATCTCAGATCTAAACATTCCATGTCATATCTTTATCTGCATATACTTCTATTCTAGAGATCCTTCTTCATCATTTTCTTCATTGGTGCATCATAGATTTAGATCTACCAATCAAGAACAGAGTTCATCAATGTAGATATTCTTTAGAGAGATTTATTCGTTCAGCAACCCTTAGTCATGCACCCACTTGCACAATGATCTTCTTCTCCTTATATAGATTTAGCCTTTATCAATACCATGAGTCAAAACCACACCACTTCCGATGGTATTCCTGGATGGGATCAAATAGATAATCAAGCGCTCAATACAACGGGTCAATACCATGGTCAAGTCCCCTGGTTTTATAAATTTAGAGTGCAATTAAGGTACCAGATTTAGTGCACATTTTCTCAGACATGTTTACTTCCATTTAACAAACCCGCGTATGCATTGTGACATACCTTGTTCAACTTTATTCTGGCACTTTCTGAGCTACTTCTGAACTGATATGTAGATACATCATATTTACATCATTAACAACTCATCAAGTTAGTTTTCATCAAGGACAACTTCATCAGACAGGTTCCATCAAAGTCAACACATTGTATCACACTGCCAACAATCTCCCCTTTAACTCATCAAGAAGGTTGTCATCAAATTTATCAAGTAGGTTGCCATCAAGGACAACACTCTGCATCATATTGCCAACAATATTATTTCATCAAGTAGGTTACCATCAACTTCATCAAGTAGGTTTCCATCAAGGACAACATATGCCAACAATCTCCCCCTTTGGACTTGATGGCAACCATGATGGTGTTTGATCACCACAACAGATAGATACATTGATTATAACCATTATGCAAACACCATGATATTCTCCCCCTATTCAAACACCATGCTACTCTCCCCCTTTGACATCAAGGGCAAAGGGCGGATCAAAACCAAAACAAGGTTTTTCTTCCCATGTAGAAAGAAGAGCTCTACAGATCTGATGTGCATTGAAGTTACCATGCTCCCCCTGAGTTCATGCTGAATCTTCAAACATATTTTTCAATGAAGTACATGACTCTATGAACTTTCCTATCACCAAGGACTCATACTTACATCAATGATCCAACCAAGTGGATTTCCATATGTGACTCAAGTACCCAACCAAGTGGGTTTACACATTTTGACTCAACTACCCAACCAAGTGGGTTTACAAATTTGACTCAAGTACCCAACCAAGTGAGTTTACACATTTGAACAAGTCTTTACATGATTGAATATTACAATTTTACATCATAGGTCTCAACATGACCTTTTCATCAAATTACAAATATGACTTTTTATAATCAAGATCAAAAAGACCTTAAAGAGAGATAATATTTCAGAATCATCATAATGCAAACTATGCATTATACTCAGCAAGGCTAATGCTCCCTTGAAACTATGCATCCAATGCATCCTTTCCATATGACCAAAGCTCCCCTGTGCATCCTGAACACTTTCAACAGCAAATCATGAAGGCATATTTATCAAGAAACATCAGAGAATGAAACAGAATTATGATTACTGGAGCACCACCAGAGATACCAAACAGTACTGCAGCTGTGCTGAAAAATGTTGACCTAGAAACATTATGTCAGCAAATACCCATATGCAGTTTTCTATGTCTGAACTCACGTATATACACGACTGTCTTTCAGGAAATCCACGTATCCAACTTAATCTTCTGAAATTTAATCATATCTGATCCTCTGCATGGGAGAGACTACTCTCAACTTCTGTCTGAGATATTCGAATGCTTCCCTGGAATATATGAGAGAAGAAAGATAGGACAATGTAGTTGTGTTTTCAAGTGTCATCCAACTGTTGTAGCATAAGCACATCAGTAACCAATCCTTCAGACTTTTTGCAACATCAACATATTCTTCCCAAGAGGAATTATCATACCAGAACAACTTCAAGCAATCATCAATGTGATCTGATATAACCAAGATCTTCATGATTCATAATCATGATGTAACATGTGTAGGAATTATGTTTAAAAAGGTCTCAACCGTGATAAAATTCATCAGCAACAAACTCTGCATGATTTAACCTTATCTCTAAATCATAATACTTCCATCTCATCCAGGTGTGAAAACAAGATACTCTTCAGCAAAAAGCAATCAGGTCTCATCCATAATCTCATCATAAGAAACCATGTATCATGTCACCATCATTTGAGCATGAGTATTACGAGAACTAAGGAATAAGCAGATACAATACCAACAATGCAACCATTAGTAGTTAGACTGATGCTCCCTCTGAACCTGTGTTCCTGATATTTAGCTATCTTACAGTTTTTCTTATCAGAAGAGCATACGCGACTGTCTCCAGCAGAACTCGCGTGTATACGCGGCTTTAGTTCACTAAACCCGTGTATGGAAAGTGAAACACTGAAAATTTCCACAGCTTCATCTCCCCCTAAATTTGTATCACCTGTACCAGTCTTCTTCACATCAGATGCACTGTCAGAAATAAACATAACCAGAATTACCAAACCAACCATGGGAATCATCATACATTGCTCCCCCTGTGATGATACATTACTAATCCCTATAATGTATCTCACATCATCCTTCAGCCATTATGAGAAGTAGGCTTTAGAAGCGGATGACTGCAGTAGGATTATTATCCCCTACGTTTTCGACCGGTCCTCCTTCTTTTTCCAGCTTTGCTTGAAATTTCTTTTAGTGTGCTGAAAATTCTCCAATTTCTCAGATTTGTTCATTCTGCATTCTTTTTCTACATGTCCATAATTGTTACAAGCATAACATATTGCGTGACCAGAAAAGTAAGCATAGGGATCATAATGTGTTTTTCTATTCTTTCTTCTATTGCAATCAGCTGCTTTATGACCATACTTGCTGCATGAAAAACAATATCCCTTGAAGAAACCAGAGTACCTTTCTGTGTAGAATCTGTTTGTTTGTGATTGAAACAATCTGCTTTTGCAATTGGCTGCAACATGCCCATAATTATGACATTTAAAGCATTCAACATTATTGATCAAAGGAGGTAATGGTTTCTTTTGAGAGTTCATGATTGTCGGTTGACCTTTTGTTTCTTTCAACACTTCAGGCTTTGCATTGATACCCTTTGAATCTTTAGCACTTCCTTGTGAACTAGATTCTCCTTTAAAAGTTTCATGAAAACCAAGACCAAATTTAACAGAAGGAGACCTTTGAATACGAAAAATATTGTCCAGAATCTTAGAACTATCTTGAAACCTCAAGAGTTTATCTTTTTCTTCTAATTTACCTTATAAAATGTTTACCTCAACCTCCAATCTTTGGCATTGTTTCTTCATACTTTCTTCAACCCTTCTTCCTTCTTCTACTTGATCATTCAATTTCAAAATCTCTTCTTTCAATCCATTTTCTTGTTCTTCAAATGTTTGTAGAAGTTCTTCATTCTTCTTGTTTGATTTTTTCAGATCTTCTTTGAGAGAGATGATTTATGCTTCAAGTCCTTCTTTTTCAAATGATTGTAGAGGTTCCTCATTCTTCTTATTTGATGTTTCAAGATCTGCTTTTAGACAGATGATTTCTGCTTCAAGTTTTTTACTTCGATTGGTTGCATAAACGTACAAATTTTGATACTTGTCTATCTGTCCATTTTGTATTTCTATCTTTTCATTCATTCTAGAGATCACATCTTTGTAGATAGATTCCTTCCTTTTAAATTGATCCCAATAATTAATTTCATCATTGATCTTGAGATTTTCTTCTAGACTTATATTGTTACTTTCACTATCTTCATCATTGCATGCACAAGAAAGTGGATCACAAGAACAACGATCAATACCTGTTTCCTCTTCTTCATTTTCTGCTGCACATGTTTTCTGAGGTATCTTATTTCTTTGAGTAGCCTTCTTCTTTTGCTTCCTTGCCATGAGCACTTTCAGATCTTGGTCAGAATCTTCTTCATCTTCACTTGACATTTCATTATTATCTTCATTTGTATAATAACTCTTTCCCTTTTCGAATCGTTTCCCTTTAGCATGATTTTCTTCATAAGGACATTTAGCAGCATAATGACCAATTCTTCCACAAGTAAAACACTTGAAGGGAAGCTTACCTCTAAATCTTCCAGTACCTGGTTGAAGTCTTCTCACAAAATTTGCTTCTTCTTCTTCTGATATATAACTTGATTCCTTGACAACTTCCTTTTCTTTTCCTTTTGCACACACCTTAAAGGCAACTTCTTTGTTTTGAGAGAGACCTTCTTTTCTCATTTCAAAAGCAGTTAGAATACCATGTAGTTGAACAATAGTAAGAGTTTGCAGATCTTGCCTTTCTTCAATAGCTGATACTTTTGACTCAAATTTTGAAGTCAAAGATCTTAAGACTTTTTCCACCAGATTAGTATCGGTTATGGTTTCACCCAAAATTCTCATACGATTTACAATATCATCTAGACGTAAAAAGAAACTGACAATACTCTCATCACTATGCATCCTTAAATTTTCATATTCAATTCTGAGAGTTTGGAGTTTTGCACTTTTTACCTTTGTATCTCCTTCATAGCTCAGAATGATTTTGTCCCATATTTCTTTTGCCGAATTTAGCTGCATCACTTTAGCAAATTCTGGTTCAGACATGCTTCCTAATAAAACATTGACTGCTTTGGCATTGATTTCATATTTCTTCCTTTCTGCTGCATCAGTAGGAATACTTGCCGGATACTGATAACCTTCTTCCACGATTGCCCATACTTCTGCACCAAGACTTTGCAAATATGCTTTTGTTCGTATCTTCTAGAATAACAGATTACTTCCATTGAATAGAGGTGGCTTTAGAGACAATACTCCTTCATGACTTCCCATTGCGACGGATCTCCTTCAAGCGATCAAGCTTCTACAGAAGAACCTGCTTTGATACCAATTGTTGGGAAAAAATACTAAGAGGGGGGGGGGTGAATCAGTATTTAGAGCATACTCAGAACTTTTTACTTTTTCTTTCTCTAAAACCCATACGCTACTTGACTGAACACAACTCGCGTATATACAGAGATCTTATTAAGCATTTAGTTCTTTACTTAGATCTATTCATCATTCATTCATCAGATGTTTAGTTAGCAGTAAGCATGTGCAGTAATAACAGAGTAAACCATCACACATAAGCAACACACATGAACACCAGGATTTAAGGTGGAAACCCAAGTCGGGAGAAAAACACCGTTGCCGTCGTCTCTGTTTTCAATATTTTTATTATAAAGAAAACATCTTACAACCATGTACTGGCGCAGACTCATACCAGCACGCAGGCACCCACCTGCAGAAGGCTACAACCTTCTCTTGTTTACCAGCCTCTCCTAGAAGGGAGCTACAACCCCCTGCTCTTGTTTACCAGCCTCTCCTGGAAGGGTGCTATGACCCCCTGCTCTCATTTACCAGCCTCACCTGGAAGGGAGCTACTACCCCCTGCACTCGTTTACCAGCTACCACTGGAAGGGAGCTACAACCCCCTCACTGAAGGCTTCGACGCTCAGCACCACTGCGGACCACGTTTCATCAATTTTCAAACTGGATCCAACAACTTCCACAAAACATACCTTGTAGGCCACTTTTCATCATATTTTCAGACTGGACCCACTCCACACATTTAAGCTCAACCATTCATCAAACTGAAACTTATAACCCCATCAATTCATTCATTGAATCATCAACCAATCAACCATCAACTTGATCTTCAATTAGCATAATCAGCAACCCAGTTCTGTATGAATACATCATAGACAGATAGCAATAAAATAGCAAAACAGATCAGACATTTCATACCACATACTTCAGCAAAACCCTAGATTCCATACGCGCTTTTACTTCACTGAACCTGCGTATATATGCGCTTTATCAGAAACCAACCTGCGTATACTTCTGTGTATTCTTCAGAAAACCCTGTCTTCCCATATGCGCTTTTTCTTAGGCAGACCCGCGTATACACGCGCTTTTACTGAAGCGAACCTGCGTATACATCTGTAACTTTTCAGGACTGTGCATCTCTTCAGATCAGATAAACAACTCAGATTTCATCCTTTACTTCAGAAAGCATTTCGCCTCATCTCAGATCTAAACATTCCATAAACAGATCTAGAAAATACATATACATTTCAGATCTAGAGATCCCTCTTCATCATTTTCTTCATAGGTGCATCATAGATTCAGATCTATCAATCAAGAATAGAGTTCATCCATGAAGATATTCATTAGAGAGATTTATTCATTCACAACCCTTACTCATGCACACACTTGCACAATGATCTTCTTCTCCTTATATAGATTTAGCCTTTATCAATACCATGAGTCAAAACCACACCACTTCCGATGGTATTCCTGGACGGGATCACATAGATAATCAAGCGCTCAATACAATGGGTCAATACCATGGTAACACCCCTGGATTTATAAATTTAGAGCGCAAATAGCCATACGTGACTTGGCACGTACTTCTTCACAAGTGTATGTTACTTCTCGCCTTAGCAACCCACAGATGTTTTGTGGACATACCTTGTTCAACTTTATTCTCGACACTTTTTTGAGCTACTTAACTGATCTATAGATACATCAGATTTACATTATTAACAACTTACCAAGTCATTTTCCATCACGAAAAACTTCATTAAGCAGGTTCCATCAAAGTCAACACATTGTATCACATTGCCAACAATCTCCCCTTTAACTCATCAAGAAGGTTGTCATCAACTTTATCAAGTAGGTTGCCATCAAGGACAACACTCTGCATCATATTGCCAACAATCTTATTTCATCAAGTAGGTTACCATCAAATTCATCAAGTAGGTTTCCATCAAGGACAACATATGCCAACAAATTGCAGGTTTTAGTCCATTGGGCTATGGAGTCATAATAGGGTTTAATTGGAACATCAAGAGGCAAGAGTGGTCCATGGGGCAAGTCATCTATGTCTAAGGATCTCTTTGAAGTTTGATTTACGGAATGAAATGATACAATAATTAGGAGAATTAAATAGATGAGGAACAAAGAGTAGCCCAGGATCTGGTAAGTACTTCTAAACTAGCCAGCCTTTGACATAGACTCAAGAAAAACATAAAATTAAACTAGGATCTGGTAAGTACCTTTAAACTAGCCAGCCTTTGATACACTTTCAATAGAAAACACTTTAAAACAAAGGGAAACTTGAAGGCAACTTTTGGAGTAGAAAATAGCAGGTTGGGCTCACCACAAATCCTCTCCTAGCTCTGCTTTACTTGGTTACTTTCAAGATAAACACGAAGATAACACAGAATGGCCTAAGATCTGGTAAGTACTTCTAAACTAGCCAACTTTTAACACATTCCAAGGGAAACATTCAGACAGTTGTGGAGATAAAACTGGGACCAGGGCTCACCATATCTTCCTCAGTTCATCTTCACTAAACATATACTAAAAATAACATTTAAGAATAACATTCAGCTAAGACAATAAGACAAGGGAGCACCAACATTCCTATGCTTTAACTGAATTAAATCATTCCTAAATAACACAGTTTAGAAGAAAACATCCAGATAAATATTTTCAGTCAGAGAAGGTTACTGATGTACAGTAGGTCGTAACTCTACGCATGCTGTTATTTATAAGAAAAAATGGAACACAATGAAAACATAAACAAAATGACAAGTTACAATGAGAAAAACATCACCGTCAACATAGACCAGGATCCCATAAATCAGCTTGTATTAATGCTCCAAACCAGTTACGGCTTCAAGTCCAGTGCTTTAGTTTAGCATTCATCTACACATCTCAACCTAACTTATCTATCACAAGTAGAGCTCCAAGAGCCAGTGAACACTATTTACAATTAGAAATTTAAGCTCAAGTGTATATCAAAGTTTTGCAACCAACCCCTCTCTCATCTTCCATAGTAGTATATATAGAAGAATGAGGAGGTGAGATCCGATAAAATATCTCAATTACAATTAATATAGACCTAATGGTTTGTGGCCTTTGGGGGGCTCAATGAAAAAGCTCACATAGGTTTCCTCTTGTATTAAATGATTTACATAAAGATTCAAGCTCGATGGGAGCTCTTTTTGACCTTTGAGGCTCTGTGTGATGTCGAGGTTATTCTGCAGATATATTTTGCATTAAGTTTCCTTGCATAAGTAACTTTTTGTTTGCGCTGAGGTGAATATATTCATTTAATCAATAAATTTGGCCTCTGATTGAATACTTTGAGGCACAGGTGGCGTTTCGATCAGTGGGAGGAATAAATTTGCCTCAGATGTGGCGGTGGAGGCGTTCCTGTTGATAAAGCACTTAAGATCTTCTTTAAACTGTGTTTTAAATCAGGGATTAGGCTTTTGATAACATTCTTAGCCGTGATCCCTGCAAATATGTCTTCCATCCTCTGTTTCTAGTTCATCTTGATCTTCGTCACTGATACTCTCTGACTGTGCTTGAGTTGTTGTGTTTGTGAGTGTGCAGGGCTGCGCAGGGGTGATAAGGCATCAATGCCTCATGAATCATTGATAGAACGTGAAATTTGAAACCTGCGAATGATTTCTCTGGTGGATCGAAGGAGGGAGGGTCGTCACCCTCTGCCTTTGAATTTTCTTTAAACACAACAGAAAAACCATTAAAACCCTACAAAATATGAACAAAAATTATAAAATCCATGCATATATAGGTTACTGCTTCAGAAGGCACGTGGAGAGAGCATGGCCGTTGGATGGCATCATCCAACGGTCGGGATTTGATTAGAGGAGCGAAAGGGAAGGCGGAAGAATCATTTAAATCAGAGCCGTCAATTGCATTGAGATCGATGGTCGGGAGCGGAGGTGAAAAATCAAAATGGAGAATCGGGGCAATGGAATATGGGCCATCGATCTGCAGATCAGATCGACGGTGGAGATGCGGTTACCGCTATGCCGTAGCCTAGTTAACTGTCAGGGATCTTTGGCAGGCGATAGCTGTCCGATGGACAGCTCCAGATCGGACGGTGGACGCTGATATCGCGCCGGGTCCATGTCCGAAATTTAATGCGCGTTGGACGGTGGTTTCATGAATATTTCCTAGGACACACCTCGGCCAGCGTATGGAATCACTGCGAAGTGGAAGAAACTGCTATGCGCTCGGAAGTGGTGCGTTGAAAACCGCCCAGTTTTCGCAATCGGTGAGTGGATGGCGGGGACCACCGGGGTGATGGACTCCGCGCCGTCGATCTGCAAATCAGATTGATGGTGGGGATTGACTGGGGCTTTGAACCGGCGGAATGTTTAGAAAATAATTACAAACCCAAAGTTTTGAAAATAACATAAGGTTTTTAATATTTTCAGGGCGGGATATATATAATATGGCTAGGCACCCATTTGCGGGGCTGCGGGTTACATGGAGGATCATACGACTAGGGGTTTATGCAAGAAGGGGCTAAGATCCATATATGTCCAAAATGTGGGTTTTAATCGTTTTTAATGGTTTTCAAGGCTGGAAATGGGCAACGATAGAGGGAAAAAGGGGAAAAAGGCTAAACAAGGGGTATTCTGAGGGAAGGAAGGGGATTTTGGGAGGATTTAGAGGGTAAGAGGGGAATTTTGACAAGAGGGAAAAAGGGTTAAAATGAGGTTAGTTTGGAAGAAGGGGAAATGGGAAATGGTGCTTGCAGTAGTATTCTTCCTTGGGGATCAGCAAGATTTTTGAGTATAAGAAAAGGAACAGTAGTGAAGATTTGGATAGAGGAGAGGTATGAAACATTCAAGAGTCTTCAAGAGCCAACACTTTTTAGCAGTAAAATTTGTTCCTTGAAAGCTCAAAAAGTCTTAGCCACCTTTTGTTATAACAAATTTTATAGGTGGATAACAGATGCATGGCAAAATAAGATAGCAAAGACAAGAAGAATTTTGTTGGAAGGTGTGAAGGACCATATTGTGTCCAAAATTCATGGGAAAGCCACCCCATTCTTAATGTGGAAGGCTTTGACAAATTTGTTCCAAATAAGAAGCGACCAGAGGAAGTTGGCGCTTAAAGACAAGCTCAGAAAAATAAAAATGGAGAAGGGTGACAGTATTCCAAAATACCTCATGAAGTTTGTCCACTGCAAGGATGAATTAGGAAGTGTGGTGGTTACTGTTGATGATGAAGAATTGGTGAGCTTGGCTCTCCTTGGGCTTCTAAAGAGTTGTCATAGCTACGAAGACTCTATCAATGGATGGGAGAAATTGTCGGGATGGGGGCGACTTTGGTCGGATCTTGTGTAGGAGGAGATAAGGCGGGGTACCAGGGATGGCTCTTCATCGAAGAATGAAGATGAAGAGAATTGCGCTTTGGCTGGCAAGGCAAGGAAAGGGAAGGGGAAGAAATTTCCTTCAAAATCCGATGCTAAAGGCAAGAAGCAAGATTTGTCCAAAGTGAAGTGTTTTCACTGTCACGAACATGGGCATTTTTCCACTAACTGACCATAGAAGAAGAAGAACAAGAAGGTTGTTGGAGCTGGAAGTGGAGAGGCCTTAGCCTCACAATTTTAACTTGATTTCTCTTTGATCGCATGCTTGGTCTCAAGCTATATGGGATCAGTGTGGTATATTGATAGTGGTGCGTCTTTCCATATGACGGGAGACAAGCAGTTGTTTAGTGACTTGGAGGAGAAGGACCTCCAGATGCATATAGAGATGGGCGACGATGGTCGGTACAGTGCGACTAGCATTGGGACCATTACCTTTGAGAGGGAGTCCAGTAATCCATTCTTGTTGAAGGATGTTATGCATGTTCCAGGTCTGAAGAAGAACTTGGTCTCGGTCGCAATGTTGGAAGACAAATGTTATGATGTTGTTTTCAGTGAGGGAAAAGCCTTCCTTCGACATAAAAAAATAGGTCAAACCAAGAATATAGGGGTTCAAATTAAGAATATCTACAAGCTAGAGGTAGATGGATACACTGAAATGGTGGGCAAAGCAAAAGAAGTGGTGAGTTGGGATTGTTGAGATTGCAACAAGATGATGATCTTAGTGAAAAGAGTCGCCTTCACTAAGTGGGCCCGTAGGCTATTTTTGGCGCAAGTATATTTTTAGACTATGTCTATTTTTAGACATGTCGATCGTATTCTATGAGTTGCAGGATGCTATTTGTGGATGGTTGGTCAAGTTGGAAAAATAGACAGACTTATATTTTTAGACATATTGGGTAGAATCTATATTTAGATTGCCAGTCTAAAAATAGATATGTTGAATATTATTAGCTCTTAATAATATTTGGACTCTAAACATTATCTTATTCTCTTGGAGCACTTCAGTTAAGTGCACAGATGGGGCACAGGAGCTGACAGAAGGAATTATGCTATTCTTGAGGGTTAAGTGGAGCTATTGCATGGAGACTTCAGTTATAACTCATGTGACAGAGTTTGGTGGAGTTATTGAGGTAGCTGGTGGAGTTGTGTTCAGTTTAACTCAGTTAGACACAGTTGAGATAGTTGTATCTAGTCTAACTGATTGATACACTAGTGAGAGTGGTGTGAATTAATTAATTATTAATTCACTAAATATTAACTCATTAATCAACTGAAGAATACATCAGTTAACTACAGTGCATGGACAGTTTCAGTGGAGACCAGTGGAGAGGTAGGTGAAAGAGCAGGTTGACTATCAGTTGTGACTATAGTGTTGCATGATTTGCAACACCCAGTGATTGGAGATACCAATGAGGAATGCGTGAGCAAGTCTGGACCAATTATAGTTCATTCAGAGCCATTATTGAGCAGGGATTGTGCAGTAGAGGCAGGCTAGCAGGTGGTAGAGATCGGTGCATGGATTTGCTAGATCGGGCCTGCTTAGCGTGTAGCGATTGTATTGTACTGAGAGCTTGATCTGATCAACTTTGTATGAGGATTTTTACATGATCTCTATGACATATATTATATATATATAGTTGGGGTTTTTAGCTTCAGGATTTCCCGTTAAAACATTGTGTTCATATGTGTGAATTTTTATGGTTTCAATGTGTGCATGCAATTGATTTAATTTCCGCAAATAATGATCAATGGTAGAATAGATTCTATATTGTGCATGAAGTCAAATAGTGCATGACCAGGAGATTATTAGATATATAACGCATTAGTTATATAATTTATACATGGTATAAGAGCCATATTGATCATTGGAGCAATTGAAAATCATTGAAGTGGTTGAGTTTTGTGCTAGTGGAATTTGAATTTGCAGCAGTGTTTTCTTGGTGTCAAAGTTGAGATGTCTTTCAACGGATTGTGATTGGATTATGCCCTTGATGGCAGCTCTAATTATATTGCATGGAAGGACAGGATGGAGGCGGTGTTGGAGGATAATGGGTTGAAGGAGTTAATAGATGCAGAAATTCCAAAACATGCTTCTAGCGATGCTGCCGCACTTGACGCATGGCAAAAGAAGACAGCTAAATGTCAAAGGATTCTGTTGGAAGGTGTGAAGGATCACATAATGTCTAGCCTTCATGGTAAAGCTTCTCCATTCTTGATGTGGAAAGCTTTCACAGACTTGTTCCAAAGCAAGAGCGACCAGAGGAAGTTGGCGCTCAAGGATAAACTCAGGAAGATAAAAATGGAGAAAGGCGACAGTATACCCAAGTACCTCACGAAGTTTGTCCAGTGCAGGGATGAGCTGGGAAGTGTGGGGGTGAATGTAGATGAAGAGGACTTGGTGAGATTGGCTCTCCTTGGGCTTCCAAAGAGTTGGCATTCCTATGAGGACTCTGTCAATGGTCAGGAGAATGTTGGGAAAAATACTGAGAGGGGGGGGGGGGGTGAATCAGTATTTAGGACTTAATCAAAACTTTTTCCTTTTCCATTCACTAAAACTCATACGCTACTTTGCTGAAGCTAACTAGCGTATACACGCGGATATCCTTCATAAAACTCGCGTATACACAGAGACCTTGTTATGCCATTAATTCTTCACTTATATCATTCCATCATTCATTCATTAGATGTTCAATAAACTGTAAACATGTGCAGTAAGAACAGAATAAATCATCACACATAAGCAACACACATGAAAACCAGGATTTTAGGTGGAACCTGTCGGAGAAAACCACCGTCGCCGTTGTCTCAGCCTTCGTTCAATATTTTATTATAGAGAAAACATCTTACAACATATGAAGCCGGGCGTTAACCTTCCTACCAAAGACGCTGTGCACCCACCATGTCGCTTTATCCAATCTCTCCTGGAAGGGAGCTACGACCCCCTGATCTCGTTTACCAGCCTCACCTGGAAGGGAGCTACAACCCCCTGATCTCGTTTACCAGCCTCACCTGGAAGGGAGCTACAACCCCCTGACTGAAGGCTACAACCCTCAGCACCTCTATGGACCACGTTTCATCAATTTTCACACTGGATCCAAAGCTTCTTTTAGAACACAACTTGCAGGCCACGTTTCATCATATTTTCAGACTGGACCCACTCATACATTATCAATCAGATCATCAACAAATATAACATTGCTATGGCAGTGACGTACACTTCTTACTTATTCAAAGAACCTCAATCTTTCATTCGCTCTTTCCTTTCACTCGATCTCGCGTATATACGCGCTTCCATTCACATAAACCCGCGTATACTTCTGTACAAATTACAGAGCTGATTTCACTGCGCATACGCGCTTTCTCTTCAGCAAAGCCGCGTATATACGCGCTTCCTCTGCGGCGAACTAGCGTATGGTTCTTCAGACATTTAGGTCATTGAAATTCTTCAGAACAGATACATTACTCAGATTTTACCCTTTACTTCAGACAGATGTTCGCCTCTTCTCAGATCTAATCATCCCCTAAACAGATCTAGCAAATACAAGTACATTTCAGATCTAGATACCCTTCTTCATCATTGGTGCATCATGCAATCAGATCTATCATTCAACTGTAACCCTTTCCATTCAGATATACTTCAGAGAGAAGCATTCATTCAAGCTCAGACATCTTGCACCCACACTCATGATTTGCACAATGAATTTCTTCTCCTTATATAGGTTTACCCTTTTTCAATACCATGAGCCAAAACCACATTACTTCCGATGGTATTCCTGGACGGGGTCATTTAGATGAATCATTACCCAATACAATGGGTCAATACCATGGTGTTTACCGTTTTACATATTTAGAGTGCTTTTTCCCATACGCGACTTGGCACGTTATTTCCCGCGTGCATACGCTACTTTGTCTAGACAAATCCGCGTATGCCTTGAGACATACTCTTTTCATCATATTCTAGCACATACTGACATTCCTTCCATCATTACCTTCTGTACTCTTTGTATATACATCAGATTTACATCATTTAACAAGTTCATCGAGACACATTCCATCAGAGACAACTTCATCAAGTAGGTTGCCATCATCTTCATCAAGTGGGTTGCCATCAAGGACAACACTCAGCATCATATTTCCAGCAATCTCCCCCTTTGGACTTGATGGCAACCACAATGGTGTTTGATCATCACAACAGATAGATACATTAAGAATACAATGACACCATGTCACTCTTGACACCATTCTTTCTCTTTATTCAAACACCATGTCACTCTCCCCCTTTGACATCAAGGGTAAAGGGCGGACCAAAAACCAACACAAGGTTTTTTCTCCTCTTGTAGAAGGAAGCGTTCTGCAGATCTGATGTACACTGAAGTGACCATGCTCCCCCTGAGTTCATGCTAAACCTACAAACATATTTTTCAATGAAGTGCATGACTCTATGACCTTCCTATCACCAATGACTCATACTTACATCAAAGATTCATCCAAGTGGATTTACATATGAGACTCAAATACCCAACCAAGTGGGTTTACACATCTCAACTCAACTACCCAACCAAGTGGGTTTACAAATTTGACTCAGCTACCCAACCAAGTGGGTTTACAAATTTTGACAAGTGCTTACATGACTGAATATTACAGTTTTACATCATGGGTCTCAACAAGACCTTTTTATCAAATTACAAGTATGACTTTTTATGACCAATACTAGAAAGACCTCAAGAGAGAGATCATATTTCAGAATCATCATAATGCCAACAATGCATTATACTCAGCAAGACTAGTGCTCCCCCTGAAAATGTGCATCCAAACATCCTTTCCATGTGTCCAAGGCTCCTCCTTAGCTTGTGCAATCTGAATACTTTTAACAGCAAGTCATCAACAACAATCTCTGCATGATCTGTCTGGATCTCCGAATCATAAGACTTCCATCATATCCAACAGATATTCTTCATCAAATAAGCAATCCGGGCTCATCCATAATCTTCAATATAAGAAACCATGTATCATTTCATTAGCATGAGTATAACCAGAATAATGCTAACAGTACAATCATTAGCAGTCAGACTGATGCTCCCCCTGAACCTCTGCTCCTGATCTTCAGCTGTCATCCCAATTCTCTTATCATCAATGCATACGCGACTGTGTCTGCTGGAACTCGCGTGTATACGTAGCTTTAGTTCACTGAACCCGCATATGGAAAGTGAATTATAGAAAATTTCACATTCCTCCATATCCCCCTGAATTTGTCCTTCCTGTACCTGTCTTCTTCATGTCAGATGCTCTGTCAGCAATAATCATAACCAGATTTTCCAAATCAACCATGAGAATCATCATACATCGCTCCCCCTGTGATGATACATTAATAAGCTCCATAATGTATCTCACATCACTTCTGCAGTCATTAAGAGAAGTAAGCTTCAGAAGCTGATGACTGCAGTAGGGTCAATATTCCCTACGTTTATGACCGGTCGTCCTTCTTTTTCCAAATTTGCTTGAACTTTCTAATTGTGTGCTGAAAATTGTCCACTTTCTCAGATCTGTTCAACCTGCATTCTTTTTCTACATGTCCATACTTGTTACAAGAATAACATCTCATGTGTCCAGAGAAATAAGCATAAGAATCATAATGAGTATTTCTAATCTTCCTTATTTTGCAATCAATTGCTTTATGTCCATACTTGTTACATGAAAAACAATATCCCTTGAAGAAACCAGAGTACCTTTCTATGTAGGATCTATTTTTTTGTGGCTGAAACAATCTGCTTCTGCAACAACATGTCCATGATTATGACATTTAAAGCATTCAACATTATTGAATGATTTCCTTTGAGAATTCATGATTGTCGGTTGACCTTTTGCTTCTTTCAACACTTCAAGCTTTGCATTGATATCCTTTGAATCTTTAGCACTTCCTTGTGAACTAAATTCTCCTTTAACAGTTTCATGAAAACCAAGACCAAGTTTAACAGAAGGAGACCTTTGACTACTAAGAATATTGTCAAGAATCTTAGTACTATCTTGAAACCTCAAGATTTTATCCTTTTCTTCTAATTTACCTTTGAGAATGTTTACCTCAACCTCCAATTTTTGGCATTGCTTCATCATGCTTTCTTCAACCCTTTTTCCTTCTTCTACTTGATCATTCAAATTTAAGATCTCTTCTTTCAACCCATTTTATTGCTCTTCAAAGATTTGTAAAAGTTCTTCATTCTTCTTATTTGATTTTTCCAGATCTATTTTGAGCGAGATGATTTCTGCTTCACGTCCTTCCTTTTCAAATGATTGTAGAAGTTCTTCATTCTTCTTATTTGATGCTTCAAGGTTTGCTTTCAGAGAGATGATTTCTGCTTCAAGTCCTTCACTGTGATTGGTTACTTTGTCCTGCAGTCTTTGATACATTTCTATCTGTCCCTTCATTGTTTCTATCTGTTCATTCAATCTAGAGATGACATCCTTGAGGATAGATTCCCTCCTTTTAAATTGATCCCAAAAATTACTTTCATCATTGATCTTGAGATTTGCTTCTAGACTTATACTGTTACTTTCACTATATTCATCATTGCATGCACAAGTGAGTGGATTACAAGAACAACAATCAATATCTGTTTCTTCTTCTTCATTTTCTGCTGCACATGTTTTATGAGATATATTATTTTCTTGAGTAGCCTTCTTCTTTTGCTTCTTTGCCATGAGCACTAGCAGATCTTGGTCAGAATCTTCTTCATCTTCACTTGACATTTCATTATTATCTTCATTTGCATAATAACTCTTTCCCTTTTCAAATTGTTTATAAGGACATTTAGCAACATAATGACCCACTCTTCCACAATCAAAACATTTGAAGGGTAGCTTACCTTTGAATCTTCCAGTACCTGGTTGGAGTCTCCTTACAAAATTTGCTTCTTCTTCTTCTGATATATAACTTGATTCCTTGACAACTTCCTTTTCTTTTCCTTTTGCACATGCCTTAAAAGCAGCTTATTTGATTTGAAAGGGACCTCCTTGTCTCATTCATAAGCAGTCAGAATACCATGTAGTTGAACAACAGTAAGAGTTTGCAGATCTTGCCTTTCTTCAATAGCTGACACTTTTGACTCAAATTTTGAAGTTAAAGATCTTAAGACTTTTTCCACCAGAGTAGTATCGGTTATGGTTTCACCCAAACTTCTCATACGATTTACAATATCATCTAGACGTAAAAGGAAACTGGCAATACTCTCATCACTATGCATCCTTAAATTTTCATATTCAATTCTGAGAGTTTGGAGTTTTGCACTTTTTACCTTTGTATCTCCTTCATAGCTCAGAATGATTTTGTCCCATATTTCTTTTGCTGAATTTAGCTGCATCACTTTAGCAAATTCTGGTTCAGACAGGCTTCCTAATAAGACATTGACGACTTTGGCATTGATTTCATATTTCTTCCTTTCTGCTGCATCAGTAGGAATACTTGCCAGATACTGATAACCTCCTTCCACGATTGCCCATACTTCTGCACCAAGACTTTGCAGATATGATTTTGTTCGTATCTTCTAGAATAACAGATTATTTCCATTGAATAGAGGCTCATGTATTAATATCTTCTAGTGACTTCCCTCCATTGCGACGATCTCCTCTGCCATCAAGCTTCCACATGGTATGACCCCTCTTCGATACCAATTGTTGGGAAAAATACCTGGAGAGGGGGGGGGGGGGGATGAATCCAACATTTAGGACTTAATCAAAACTTTTTACTTTTCCATTCACTAAAACCCATACGCTACTTTGCTGAAGCTAACTAGCGTATACACGCGGATATCCTTCATAAAACTCGCGTATACACAGAGATCTTGTTATGCCATTAATTCTTCACTTATATCATTCCATCATTCATTCATTAGATGTTCAATAAATTGTAAACATGTGTAGTAAGAATAGAATAAATCATCACACATAAGAAACACACATGAAAACCAGGATTTTAGGTGGAAACCCAAGTCGAGAGAAAACCACCACTGTCGTTGTCTCAGCCTTCAATATTTTATTATAGAGAAAACATCTTACAACATATGTGCTGGCACAGCCTCCTACTAGCACGCAGGCACCCACCTGCGCTCGTTTACCAGCCTCTCCTGGAAAGGAGCTACGACCCCCTGCTCTCTTTTACCAGCCTCTCCTGGAAGGGAGCTACGACCCCCTGATCTCGTTTACCAACCTCACCTGGAAGGGAGCTACAACCCCCTGACTGAAGGCTACAACCCTCAGCACCACCATGTACCACGTTTCATCAATTTTCACACTGGATCCAAAGCTTCCTTTAGAACACAACTTGCAGGCCACGTTTCATCATATTTTCAGACTGGACCCACTCCATACATTTGAGCTCAATCATACATCATCAACAGATAGCAGTAACACATCAGAACAGATCAGACACTTATTACTTCAGCAAACCCTAATCTTCATACGCGCTTTCCTTTCACTGATCCTGCGTATATACGCGCCTTCGACCATACAAACCCGCGTATACTTCTGCACATATTACAGAGCTAATTTTACTGCCCATACGCGCTTTCTCTTCAGCAAACTCGCGTATATACTCGCTTACTCTGCAACGAACTAGCGTATAGTTGTTCAGACATTTAGGTCATGGAAATTCTTCAGAACAGATACATCACTCAGATTTTACCCTTTACTTCAGACAGATGTTTGCCTCATCTTAGATATAATCATTCCATAAACAAATCTAGCAGATACAAATACATTCCAGATCTAGATTCCCTTCTTCATCATTTCTTCATTGGTGCATCATACATTCAGATCTTTCATTCAATTGTAACCCTTTCCATTCAGATATGCTTTAGAGAGAAGTATTCATTCAAGCTTAGACTTCTTGCACACCTTTGCATAATGAATTTCTTCTCCTTATATAGGTTTACCCTTTATCAATACCATGAGCCAAAACCACATTACTTTCGATGGTATTCCTAGACGGGGTCACATAGACGAATCATTACTCAATACAATGGGTCAATACCATGGTGGTTACCCCTGGTTTTACATATTTAGAGCGCTTTTGCCCATACGCGACTTGGCACATTATTTCCTGCATGCATACGCTACTTTGTCTAGACAAATCCGCGTATGCCTTGAGACATACTCTTTTCATCATATTCTAGCACATACTGACATTACTTCCATCATTACCTTCTATACTCATTGTATATACATCAGATTTACATCATTTAACAAGTTCATCAAGACATATTCCATCAGAGACAACTTCATCAAGTAGGTTGCCATCATCTTCATCAAGTGGGTTGCCATCAAGGACAACACTCAGCATCATATTGCCAACAGAGAAACTGCCAGGATGGGAGTGACTTTGGTCGGATCTTGTGCAGGAGGAGATAAGGCGGAGTACCAGGGATGGATCTTCATTGAATAATGAAGATGAAGAAAATTGCGCTTTGGCTGCCAAAGCAAGGAAGGGGAAGGGAAAGAAAAATCCTTCTCAATCTGGTGTGAAAGGCAAGAAGCAGGACATGTCCAAGGTGAAGTGCTTTCACTATCACCAACACGAACTTTACGCCACTAATTGTCCACAGAAGAAGAAAAATAAGCAGGCTGCTGGATCTGCAGCTGGAGAGGCCTTAGCCTCGCAGTTTGAGCTGGATTTTTTGCTGATTGCATGCTTGGTCTGAAGTATGATGGGATCAATGTGGTTTCTTGATATTGGTGCGTCATTCCATATGACCGAAGACAAAGATTTGTTTTCTAATCTGGATGAGAAGGATCTTGGAGTGCACATTGAGATGGGCGATGATGGTAGATACAGTGCGACCGGTATCGGTACCATTTCCTTTGAGAGGGAGTCTGGTAAACCCTTCATATTAAAGGATGTCATGCATGTTCCAGGATTGAAGAAGAATCTGATCTCTGTGGCTATGTTAGAAGACAAGGGATATGATGTTGTCTTTAGCGAGGGAAAGACTTTCTTGCATAGTAAGGCAACTGGAGAAAATCGGAGGATAGGGGTTCGAGTTAAGAACCTTTATCAATTGTAGGTAGATGGCTACGTAGAAATGGCACGCAAGGCAGAAGGAGTGGTGAGCCGGGATGAGGGCGAGCTATGGCACAGGAGATTGGGCCATCTTCACCATGGTGCTTTGAAGATTTTGCAGCAGATTTCTACTAGGATTCCCAAGGGTACACTTGCACAGTCAGATCAGTGCAAGGGATGTACTTTGGGAAAATTTGTGAAAGCCACCTTTCATGAGAAGGATAGTCGCACCACGATGATCCTTGAGAGAATTCACACAGACGTGTGTGGACCTTTCTCAGTAGCTTCGACAGCAAATCATAGGTATTATGTGATCTTTGTTGATGATTTTTCTCGTAAGTGCTGGATCTTCTTCATGCAGAAGAAAAGCGAGACATACTCAAAGTTCTGTGAGTTCAAGGCACTGGTTGAGAAAGAATCGAGGAAGCAGGTGAAGGCTCTTAGGAGCGAAAATGGTGGTGAATTCATCTCGCTAATTCAAAAGACTTTTATACTTGTATGAATCTACAGAGCCTATAAAGGCTTCATAACCCATACAAATAATGGAGTCATGAGCGAAAGAACGTAACGATCATGGTGCTACACTGCGATGTTGCATGGATCAGGGCCTTCCCCATACACTTGTAGGTTGAGGCATGCACAACCTTGGTTTATGTGCAAAACCTGTCCTGACAGAGTACTTAGCAACTTTCAATTCAAGAGGCGTTTTTCGGATTTCAATATAGCCCGATATTTCATTTGAAGATTTTTGGCTCACTCCGTTTACATTCATGTGATGAAGGATGCCGTGAAGAAAGCTAGAGCCTACCGCAGGTTGGATATCAGGCACACAAAAAACCCTACGCCATCAGGTATTTTCCAGACAGTCGGAAGACTGTTATGCGACGGGATATCAAATTTCATGAGGAGAAAGCCATGAAGTGTTCGCTTGAGAGGGAGCTACACTTGCATGCATATGAGGAGCTACTAGTTCCTAAGGATGAGCCTCAGGATGTGGATCAGCCACAAGAGGAGGTTCATGGAGTGGAAGAAACCACTCATGCAGTGCCAACCATCAGAGGGCGGAAGCGCACTACAGAAGCTGAGCGACTGAATCTTGATGCAGAGAATATTGTAGGAGCACCTACATCACAGCGTAGATAGAGACAACCACCTGACCGATATACTGGATACATGGCTCTGATGAGCAAGTGTATCATGACAGAACCATCCTCCTTCGAGGAAGCTGTGGAAGACCCTGCATGGGTAGATGCCATGGTGGAAGAGTATGATTTGATTGTCAGAAACAATGCATGGAAGATTGTACCAAGGCCGGAAGGGAAATCAGTGGTAGGTTCGAGATGGATCTACAAAGTGAAGCAAGCTGCTGATGGGAGTGTGGAGAAGTACAAGGCAAGATTTGTTTCTCGGGGCTTCTCATAGATTGAGGGGATCAACTATGAGGAAACCTTTGCACCTGTCTCAAGGTATTCTTCCATATGGGGCATCCTAGCTCTCTCAGCGCAGATGGGTTGGCACATTCATCAGATGGATGTGAAGATTGTGTTCCTCAACGGAGTCATTGAGGAGGAGGTGTACATAAAGCAGCCCGAAGGTTTCGAGATCTTCAACAGCGAGTCACATGTGTGCAAGTTCAAAAGAGCGGTGTATGGGTTGAAACAAGCACCTCGTGCTTGGTACACATGAATAGACAGTTATTTCATCGGTCTTGGATTCACCAAGAGTGAGGCGGATCCGAACCTATACCAGATTGTGGTGGAGGGTAAGTTTCTGATCATTGTACTTTATGTATATGATTTGATATTGACGGGTGATGAACAGTTGATACTCTCATGCAAGGCTGATCTTGCAAAGGAGTTTGAGATGAAGGACTTGGGCCTCCTTCATTATTTCCTGGGATTGGAAATTTGGCAGCGCAGTGATGAATTGTTTATGTCTCAATTCAAGTATGCCTGGGAGATACTGGAGAAGTTCAACATGCATGGCTGCAAGCCTATCGACACTCCTCTTCCTGGTGGTTGGAGGAAAGAGGATGCTACATTGGCAGAGGTAGTGGATGCCACTGTTTATCGACAATTGGTTGGTTTGCTCATGTATCTAGTCAATACATGACCAGACATATGCTATGCTATTAAACAACTTTCACAAGCTATGGTTAAGCCTACCAAGCTCTTTTGGAAGGCGGGGAAGCATGTATTGAGATATCTCAGAGGCACATCGGGATATGGATTATGGTACAGACAGTCGGATGAGGTGAAGCTGCATGGCTTCACGGATGTAGATTGGGTAGAGCCCAATGGACAGAAGAGCACATCCGGAGGGATATTTAGTATCGGTCGATAATTCTTTCAGTAAAACAAAGATAAAATGCAGATTGTGCACTATCACTGGAGGTTTCCAGTACATGGGCAAGTTTGGCCTACAGGCTATATGGATGAGTAAGATCGTGGTCGGGTTGTTCGGTTCTCACTTAGACCCTACTGTGATATATTGTGATAATCAGAGTTGCATCAAACTCCTACAATCCAGTATTTCATTATAGATCTAAACACATTGACATATGGTATCATCATATCAGAGATTGTGTGTAGCGAAAGATCATGTTACTTTCTTACATTCCTACAAAGGATCAAGATGCTGATATCTTGACGAAGGCGCTCACCAGGAGCAAATTCGAATACCATAGAGGTAGGATCGGGGTAGCAGATAATCCCTATGTTTTTGAGAGGGACTGTTGAGATTGCAACAGGATGATGAGTTTAGTGAAAAGAGTCACTTTCATTAAGTGGGCCCGTAGGCTATTTTTGGCGCAAGTCTATTTTTCTACATGGTGATCATATTTCATAAGTTGCAGGATGCTATTTGTGGATGGTTGGTCAAGTTGAAAAAATAGATGAAATTCTATTTTTAGACATGTTGGGCGGAATCTATTTTTAGATTGCCAGTCTAAAAATAGATATGTCGAATATTATTAGCTCTTAATAATATTTGACTCTAAACATTATCTTATTCTCTTGGAGCACTTCAGTTAAGTGCACAGATGTGGCACAGGAGCTGACAGAAGGAATTACACTATTCCTGAGGGTTAAGTGGAGCTATTGCATGGAGACTTCAGTTAGAACTCATGTGACAGAGTTTGGTGGAGTTATTGATGTAGTTGGTGGAGTTGTGTTCAGTTTAACTCAGTTAGACACAGTTGAGCTAGTTGTATCTAGTCTAACTAATTGATACACTAGTAAGAGTGGTGTGAATTAATTATTAATTAATTCAATAAACATTAACTCATTAATCAACTAAAGAATACACGCGAACTACGTGCATGGACAATTTCGTGCTGAGACCAGCTGGAGAGGTAGTGAAAGAGCAAAGCTGAGTCATCACAGACTATATGATCGGTCATATTTGCAACACCCAGTGATTGGATATGCCAATGAGGATTGCGTGAGCAAGGCTGGACCAATTCGAGTTCATTCAGAGCCATTATTGAGTAGGGATTGCATAGTAGAGGCAGGCTAGCAGGTGGTAGAGATCGGTGCATGGATTTGCTAGATCGGGCCTGATTAGTGTGTAGCGATTGTATTGTACTGAGAGCTTGATATGATCAGATTTGTATGAGGATTGTTACATGATCTCTATGACATATATTATATACAAATAGTTGGGGTTTTTAGCTTCAGGCTTTCCCGTTACAACACTATGTTCATATGTGTGAATTTTTATGGTTTCAATGTGTGCATGCAATTGATTTAATTTTCGCAAGTAATGATCAATGGTGGAATAGATTCTGTATTGTGCATGAAGTCAAATAGTGTATGATTAGGAGAATCTTAGACATATAACACATTAGTTATATAATTTCTACAGGGATGAGGGCGAATTATGGCACAGGAGATTGGGCCATCTTCACCATGGCGCCTTGAAGATTTTGTAGCAGATTTCTATTGGACTTCCCAAGGGTACTCTTGTGCAGTCAGATCAGTGAAAGGGATGTACTATGGGTAAGTTTGTAAAGACCACTTTTCATGAGAAGGAGAACCGTGCTTCGGTGATCCTGGAGAGAATTCACAAAAACATGTGTGGACCTTTCTTGGTTGCTTCAATAGAAAAATAAAGGTATTATGTTATATTTATTGATGACTATTCTTGTAGTTGCTGGATCTTCTTCATGTAGAAGAAGATCGAAACATTCTCAAAGTTCAGTGAGTTCAAAGCATTGGTGGAGAAGGAGTCGGGGAAGCAAGTGAAAGCTCTACGGAGTGATAATGGTGGTGAATACATCTCAGGCGAATTCAAAGACTTATGTAGCAAAGAAGGAATTTGAAGAGAAATCATAGCGCCTCATAACCCAAAACATAATGGGGTTGCGGAGAGGAAGAATAGAATGATCGTGGGTGTTGCACGAGCGATGCTGCATGACCAGGGCCTACCGATGCACTTGTGGGCAGAAGCATGCAACACTGCGGTTTATGTGAAAAACCGTTGTCCTCATAGAATACTTGGCATGAGTACACCTGAAGAAGATTTTACTGGTAAGAAGACTGATATTTATCATTTGAAGATTTTTGGCTCATCTGTTTACATTCATGTGACAAAGGATGCCAGGAAGAAGCTGGAGCCGACTGCAGAAGTTGGGATATTTGTGGGGTACACAGAAACACCCCATAATTATCTTGTGTATTTTCCAAACAGTTGGATGACTATGGTGCGACGGGATATAAAATTCAATGAGGTGAAAGCCATGAAGTTATCACTTGAGAGGGAGCTACACTTGCATGCAGAGGAGGAAATTCTTGTTCCCAAAGATGAACCTCTAGATGTGGATCAGCCATAGGAGGAGATTCATGGAGTGGAGGAGTCCACTCATGCAGAACCATACATCAGACAAAGCAGAAAGTAGACCATAGAAGCTGAGAGACTGAAGCTTGATGCGGCACAGAATGTAGGAGTCCCTACATCACAGCGCAGACAAAGATAGTCACTTGACCGATTTATCAGATACATGGATCTTATGAGCAAGTGTATCATGACAAAGCCATCTTATTTTGAAGAAGCAGTGCAGGAGCCCACATGGGTAGATGCCATGGTGGAGGAGTATGACTCCATTGTCAGAAACAGTGCTTGGGAGATTCTTCCAAGGCCAGTGGGAAAATCAGTTGTAGGATCAAGATGGATCTACAAGGTAAAGCAAGCTGCTAATGGGAGCATTGAGAAGTATAAGGAAAGATTTGTTTCTTGTGGATTCTCACAGATCGAGGGGATTGACTATGAAGAAACCTTTGCACCTGTCACACAGTATTATTCCATACGACCATCCTTTCTCTCTCAGCGCAGATGGGTTGGCACATTCATCAGATGGATGTGAAGACTGCATTCCTTAATGGGATCATTGAGGAAGAGGTGTACATTGAGCAGCCGGAAATATTTGACATCTACAGCAGCGAGTCGCATGTGTGTAGACTCAAAAGAGCATTGTATGGGCTGAAAAAAGCACCTCGTGCTTGGTACACACGGATCGACAACTATTTCAATGGACTTGGCTTCACCAAGAGTGAGGTGGATGCAAACCTGTACCAAATTGTGGTGGAGGGTAAGCTTTTAATCATTGTTCTTTATGTTGATGATTTAATACTAACGTGTGATGAGCAGTTGATACACTCATGCAAGGCAGATCTTGCAAAGGAGTTTGAGATGAAAGATTTGGGCCTCCTTCATTATTTCCTTGGATTGGAAATATGGTAGCGGGAAGGTGAACTGTTTGTGTCTCAAGGCAAGTATGCCCAGGAGATACTGGAGAAGTTTCACATGCAAGCCTGCAAGCCTATGGACACTCCTCTTCCAGGAAATTGGAGGAAAGAAGATGCTACATCGGCAGAGGTAGTGGATGCCACTGTTTATCAACAGTTTGTGGGTTCGCTCATGTATTTAGTTAATACAAGACCAGACATATGCTATGAGGTGAACCAGCTTTCACAAGCAATGGTTAAGCCTACCAAGCTCTTTTGGAAGGCATGAAAGAATGTCCTGAGATATCTCAGGGGCACATCTGAGTATGGTTTATCGTACAAACAGACGGATGAGGTGAAGTGGCATGGCTTCATGGATGCAGATTAGGTAGGCAACCCAAAAGAAAAAGAGCACATCAGGAGGGATTTTCAGTATCGGATCTACAAAATTTTATTGGTATAGTAGGAAACAAATATCTGTGGCACTCAGTTCAGCGGAAGCAGAATACATGGCAACAATTCAAGCTGCATGTGAGGCTATCTGGATGAGGAAGATCCTGGTTGGTTTGTTCGGTTCACATTTAGATCCTACAGTGATACATTGTGATAATCAGAGTTGCATTAAAATCTTGGTTAATCCTGTGTTTCATGATAGATCTAAATATATTGATATCCGGTATCATCATATCAGAGATTGTGTGTAGCGGAAGATCATGTTGCTTTAGTACATTCCTACGGAGGCTCATGATGCAGATATTATGACAAAGGCGCTCACCAGGAGAAAATTTGAATACCATAGAGGTAGGATCGGGGTGAAAGATAATACCTATCTTGTTGAAAGGGAGTGTTGAGATTCAACAAGATGATGATCTTAGTGAAAAGAGTCGCCTTCACTAAGTGGGCCCACAGGCTATTTTTGGCGCAAGTCTATTTTTAGACATGGTGATCATATTTCAAAAGTTGCAGGATGCTATTTGTGGATGGTTGATCAAGTTGGAAAAATAGATGAAATTCTATTTTTAGAATATTGGGCGAAGTATATTTATAGATTGTTGATTTAAAAATAGAAGTGTCGATTATTATTAGCTCTTAATAATAATCCGACAATAAACATCAAATTATTCTCTTGGAGCACTTAATTTTAGTGCACAGATTTGGAAAATCAGTGGGATGAAGTAATTACACAATTCCTAGGGTTTACTGGTGGTTCATGCATGGAGGACTCAGTTAGAACTAAAGTGACAAAGTTATGACAGAGTTGAAAGAGTAGTTCATGGAGTTGTATTCATTTTAACTCAGTTAGACTCAGGTGAGCTAGTTGTATGTAGCCAAACTGAATGATACACTAGTGAGAGTGGAGTGAATTAATTAGTTAATTAATTCACATATAATAAATCATTAATCAACTGAACAATATAGCAGTTAACTACAGTGCATGTCAGTTCCAGTGGAGACCCAGTGGAGAGATAGGTGAAAGGGAAAGATGGACTATCTATTGTGACTATAGTGATGCATTGATTGCATCACACAAACATTGGAGTTTCCAATGAGGATTGCGCAGTCAAGGAAAGGGTAATTCAAATTCATTCAGAGCTATTCTTCAGCAGGGATTGCGTAGTGGAGGCAGGCTAGCATGAGGGCAGAGATCGGTGCATGGATTAGCAGATTTGTTCTATGTTAGTGTGTGACGATTGATTGTATTGAGAGCTTGATGTACTAAGATTTGTATGAGATTGTTACATGATCTCCATGATACATAATATATGATAGTTGGGGTTTTCAGCTTCAGGCTTTCCCGTTAAACAATTGTGTTATGTGTGATTGTTTTTATTTATGCTTCACATGTGTTTGCAATTAATTTTCCGCAAAATATTAACAGTGGAATGATTTTGTATTTTGCAAGAAGTTAAATATTGTGAGATTAGGGGAATCTAGATGTATGCATTCTTAGTGTATACTAATTTCTACACAATCAAGGTCAATTATTTCAAGTATTTTTCAGTTAAACTAGTTCTAATTGTTGAAGGAACTAGTGGAAGGTCAGTTGTGCAGTGGGACTTAAATCAAACTCATGATCACCTAGTTAACTGATAAATCAACCCAAAATAGCTATTGCATGCGGAGAATTCGAGTTACCCAGCTGTGATGGAGATTCCAAGGCAACGTAACATCAGTTGCAGACTAGTATTGAGTGTACAGGGGTTGCATGTAGTCAAATGATCAACCTTGGGAATGTTGAGAATTTTATAGGGTGTAGTTTAATTCAATTATCTACTTGATAATTACTTGTTAAATTATTTATTTTACTTAGATATTCTCTTCATTAGCTTATTAGGTCTTTCATCAAGCCAATTATCAAAATACAAAATATACAAGATTTTGGCTCTTCAAGCCAAGGAAAAAGCCTCTCCCTCTCGGAGAGGAAAACCCACAAGTAATTCTTCTTCTAATATTTTAGTTGCCAAGTACCATGACCATGACATAAACCCTTGACCTATGTATGCCTCCAAGAACTTTTTACTCCTCCCTTGTAGCTTATTTCTTTTCTGCATTGTTATGCACTGTTCTGCACCAGACTTAGAAAGCTCCGTTCTTGGCCATTAATTAATGTGATTCCTTTCTTTCTTCCTTTAATCTGACCTTGATATTTAATAGAATATTCCTCGATCCTTTTCTTGCACTCTATATTCCCAAGGATGGTGATCTTTTCTCTTATTATAATTACCCTTCTTTACGTTGCATACACTTCTAAAATTACACTAGTAGATAAGCTTAGGAATGAGGCTTGTACAACCTTACCTTTGTACTGATTAGGATTTCTTTCACGCATTAGATGGAAAACTAGTATGACTGAGATCTTGACCTCTTTTTCGCATACACTAGTAGCCCTTATTTCTGTGGTGGCTCCCTTCCTTTATTTGCACTATTCGGACTTTATTTCAGACTTAGACCAAAAAAATATATAAAAGACCCTCTCTTCCTTCATTGATTTTGTCTCCTTTCTTCACACTTAACTCAGATCTTATCTCACATTTTATTGCAGAATTTTTCCAAATTCTTGATTGTGTAATGAGGCCACAGTCCTCTTATAAATTAAGGTTGTATCTCCTACTCTAGGTGCCGAAATAATCATCTCTGGGTAGGATTAATTTACCATGTTTTGAGCCAACTTCAAGGAGAAAGTGACAAGGTCTTGGAGAATTTATTTGCATCATAAATTTGTTCTTTCACAAGTGTAACATGTGTTAGCTTTCTATAATTTTCTAGAGATTGTGAGAACTAATCACATAGGTCAACATCAAACCAACTTTGGAAACTGGGATCTAGCCATGCCAGCTTTAGAGAGGGCTCTCTCTATAAGATTTATCTTTGTTTGGATAAGTTTTAAGCTAGCTATGATAGAACTTGGGGTTTTGAGTTTTGTTTGGGGTTTTGGAAGATTAATTGTATTCAAGTTATTAATATCTATTGGACAATGGAGTCAAAATATATCTGGATAGTTGCATCAATTTTTCACAGAGTAAACACATGGAAATCTAGGAATATTTATTGGATATTTTGAATTTATAAATGGATTTATAACAGAAATATGAAGATATTTCAGCATAACTAAAGAGTAATTAAGAATTCTTTAGTGTGGATTTTAGTGGAAAAAATTATGATTGTAAACGCAACTAGAATAAGGTACTCAAAAGTAAATCCTATTCATCACTCTTTTTGTTTTACCATTAGAATTAAGATGATTACAATGGAAGATGACAATTAAAAATAAGAACAGAAGAAAAACATCACCAATATTTAAGCCACGAGAATCCTGTGAATGGTCTGATTATTATTGATGCTCCAGTGCTTTGGAAAAGTTTACAGTACTCAAAAAGACAATAATAGTTCTAATCTCAATCAATCGACATTTGATACTTCCAAAACTGAAGTATTTATACAAAAAATTACAATAATACAGTCTCTAACAAACTTGAACTTAAAACTCTAACTATTACAAAATTATAGCTCCAGTGGAATGCGCTGTGCAAAGTAGGTGCTGATGTAGTGGGACGGATAGGACATGGACCACAATTTACTGATGTGTTGGCAGACTGAATGTTGTGCTGGCAGATGAACTATTGTATGAACGGAGTGATGAACGCCTTTTGCTGCCCGACTTGACCTTTGGTGTTTATTTTCTACTTGAATCCTTTTTGCTGTGATTAACCCTTTTTCTGAACAAAACAACGTAAAAAACCATTTACCCGAACTTGAAATTTTATAGACTTCATCTTGGAGCCGCATCACATCTGTGCACTTCGCAATATTTACAGTTTAAGTTTTGAAGAATGTAATTGGAGATGCAATGCGAAGTGGGAGGTGACGTGGAGGGAAGGTGGGATCGGACCGCAACCCGTAAATCACAAATTTTAAGTTTTAGTTATAAGCACATAGGTAAACTTTAAAAGACATGAAGTTGGAAGTGCATGGAGGGCAGAGTGACGTGGCAGTGTAAAATTGGATCGGACCGCAGCCCGCAGATCACAACTCTTAGGTATTTTATATAAGTAGCGAGGGTTAAAATCTAAAACTTGCAAAGTACGGGGAGAGGGACCCACCCGCATCGCACATCACAGAATTTAGCATTTTGGAAATACGATAAATTCTTAAAACCATGAAGTGCGATTTGCATTGATTGGAGGATGATGTGTCAGGGAGAAATGGAGCCCACTGCAATCGACGAAGTTTATAAATCAACAAATGTTTTATGTGGTAAGGAAAAGTTTATGAGGTTTCATCATATGTGTTTCAATTTATTTAAAACTGTTGTGAAGTGGGGGGCGAAGCTGTTGTGGTGGGACCAACCACCGCATCGCAAGTTAAAACAAATACACCGCAAGCGCTTCCAAAAGGTAAGTTGAAAAATCTACGATGCGATATACTGCAAATCGGTGATCGCAGGTTTTAAGTTTTAGTTGCGATGTGAAATGTTATCTTTGCCGATATGCGATGGATGTTGGAAAGAAAGGGTGACGTGGAGGGATGGCCCCGCTTTAATCACAATCTGGGAAATCAGTAAAGCAGAAGGTAAAACAATGATATAGTGGCGAAAAGGTAAAGTGGAAATATAAAGTGGAAAGGCTGAAAAAAGGTAATGTTTTAATAATTTTTAAAGGAAAATGAAATGAAAAGGGAGTGTGGGTGAATGGGTTTTTGATCCATCGTATATTTCATTTCTGAAAGGTTTGTAGGAGATGAAAATGAAAGGATTTTGGGATTTGGCCTATGCGAAAAGTGATTTTGAATGTGCGGGATTGTAATGTAATGTATGGAAATATATGAGCAAGGAATGAAATGAAAATAAAGGGAAATGGAATGAAATGAAAGTATGGAGGGTATATATGGCTATGGTTTAAAACTTTAATATATAAGTTAATAATGAGGATTTAAACCATACAAATAACTTTTTCCATAGGCGCATTTAGACTAGTAGCCAATCAAAACCTTTAAAACAGAATGAAGCTTTTCTTTTTCTTTCTTGCTTCCCTAACATTTTACTTTGCCTTATTTATTTAGAGAATCTACCACCTAACATTTTATTGACACAGATGCCTATAAAATAATAATCTTCCTAACATTTTCAACTTTCTCATTCTTTTGCATCCATATCCTACCTTATCATTCTGAACTTATTCAACTACTTAGGCTAACTTATAGAAAAAAATGATGTTACAACATCTCCCTTGGTTCAGATTAAACTATTGAACCAATGTTTATTTTCTATCTAACTAATTAATATGTCAAGATTAAGCAATTTGAAAAATTATTTTTCATTATCTATTGACAAGAAATTTAGACCAAATTTAATCATGCTTAAAATATATGATTGAATTTATTGAACTATTGTGGCATTTTAAACAAGTTGCACACAATTTATTTTCAGAAATAAGCTAAGCTAAGAGTAGTGGCATTTGAAGGTGCAACACTTTCATAATTTTGTTGTTTTTTCTTCTTTTAGATGGGGTTCACATCTTATATTTTTATTTATAACATATACACTCTTTTGTTTTTTATTTTATTTCTTCTTCTTTTATGTTATGTTATTTATTTTGAAAATTATTGCCAGATTGGAAATCATTTTACAAAGTAAATTTGACAGATATAATAAACTCAGTCACCTTGAGATCCTATGAAATATAGGACCCTAACAGTGGCTCCAATTCGGGATGGCACTTCCATGCATTGAAGTGTCAAGAAACTGTGATCAATAGCCTTATCCTTCTGCACATATGAGCAATCTGTAATCTGATTCCTTTTCTGCTTCAAATAAAATATTATGATGGTTTATTGACCATGGCTTAGGGCCTTATCTACGGGCTTCAATCTTAATCAGCAAAACCTCCAATCCAATCTATGTTGACTATGATATTTACAATGATGTAAAATAATCCTCAGACTAGGAGAAATAATGCTTCAACATCCTGCCATTTACAGGACCACCAGGTAACTCTGTTCCATCTATATCTGTGAGAAAAAATCAATTGTCAACTCTAAAAGCATTTATAATATATGGTCCCATACTTAGATTATCAAACCTGTTATGCTTTCCTTTGTCTTCTCTCCTTGCATCCCATTTTAAAACTTTTTCACCAATAGAAAAATCAACTGCCTTTGTCCTTTTGTCAAATATTTTCTTGATATTTTCCTGGATGAGCTATGTTCTATTATATACCTCTTATCTTGTTTCATGCAACTGAATGGTTTGATGTATCCTTCCGAGTGCATCATTTGGTTCCACTTGTAACTCTTGCATTATATTCATCACTGGCTGTGCTAGAGATGATGGAAAAACAACATCCATTCCATAGACAAGTTGGTATGGTGACATACCAATGGACTTCTTTGTAGTAAGCCTATCAGCCCAAAGTGCATTGACTAACTTATTATTCTAGGAATTTTTATTCTGTTCTAATAACTTCTTGATGATTTTTACGAGACTCTTATTGGGTGATTCAACCAATTCATTACCTTGTGGGTAATAGGCTGTTGAATTTCCTAAATAAATATGATATTTATTACATAATTCAATCATATTTTTGGATTTAACATATGTTGCATTGTTAGTAATGATTTTCCTTGGGCAGCCAAATCTTGACAGGATATTGGTCTCAAGGAACTTGGAAATAACAACATCAGTGGAATTTATGGAAGGGATGGCTTCTATCCACTTACTAAATTAATATGTGGCTGTTAAAATCCACTTGTGTTGGCAGACCAAGGAGGATGAATTTCACCTATGAAATCCAAGCCCCATTGTTGGAATGGGATTTCTACATAAATGGGTTTGAGAGGAAAGGGTAGGAGTTTATTTTTACCTTAACAAATTTGACACTTGTGGCAAGTTGTGATTTTCTTAAGAACATCAGAAAAAAGGGTAGGTCAGTAAAAACCAGCCTTGAGAATTTTATTAGCAATAGTCCTCCAATATAGGTGACCACCACAGTCACCTTCATGAAAATCATGCATAATCTTGTCTTCATAATTGTTCGACAAACATTTGAGTAATAGGCCACCATAATCTTTCCAATAAAGGACATTGTCAATGATGCAAAATTTTACTGCCTTTAATTTCAGAAATCTAGCTTTAGTTTTTGTAAGACTAGGAGGAGCATTTAAATTGAAAAATACATAAAGCAGACCTGCATACCAGGGATTATTTAAAAATTCTTCATTAATTTGTGGAGTTGCCTACTCCTCTTGATCATCCAAAGTTGCTGCCAAGTTTATGCCCAGGGCTTGAAAATTGGACTCAGCCATAAGCTGGGCAAGTCCTTGCCCTTTATTTAGTTTGGTAGGTTTTATTTCCAGATCATACTCTAAAATTACTGCAATCCATTTTCCTCTTTTGCCATTTGGTCTATTCTGCATTAAGATATCCTTTACCACATCATTAGGTACATAAGAAATTACATGTGAATGCAGAATATAAACTTTAAAATCTTTAATTGCTTTGACTAGTGTAAAGGCCTATTTTTCCATGATGTTTTACTTGAGAGAAGCATCTCTTAAAGCTTTTCTGAAGAAGGATATTGGCTACTCAAATCCTTCGCTATTTTTCTGCAATAAAACAACTGCAACAGTGTGCTCAAAGCAAAATAAAAGATTACAAAATCTTTAGTAAAATACAGACTTATTAAAAATGGCGCTTTAGTTAATGTCTGTTTTACCATGTCAAAATTTTGCCTAGCTTCTATGCTACATTTGATCTCAGAATCTTTCTTGATCATATTGGTTATGTTATAAGAAGTTCAATAAGATTAGGGATAAATCTTCTTAGAAAATTTATTTTGCCTATGAAGGATTGAATTTCCTTAATGTTTCTTGGGGGACTGATCTTTAGGATTGCTTCAATTCTCTTAGGATCAATTCTAACTCCATATTTTGATATGATATGTCCTAATAGTTTGCCTTCTTTGATGCCAAATAGTGTTTTCTTAGGATTTAAAGATATGCCAAATATCCTACATTTCTCAAAGACTTGTCTCAAGTGTTCTTCATTAAATTTTGAATACATAGTTATATCATCCATATAGATCAAAATAAAGAGGCCAATCTCTTTTGAAAAAGTAATGTCCATTGCTCTTTGGAACGTGACCCTTGCATTCTTCAGTCCAAAAGGCATTTTCACATACATGAAAGTGCCCCATGGAGTGGTAAAAGTTGTCTTATCTTGATCTTCTGGATCAACCAAGACTTTGTTATAGCTAGAGAAACCATCTAGTAATGATATTATCACCTTTTGTAAGATATGGTCCATTTTGGGTAAGGGATAGTTATATTTCAGGGAAACCTTATTCAGGTTCCTGAAGTAAATGCACAACCTGATTTCTCCAGTTTTCTTTCTGGTTGGTACTATGTTTGACACCCATTTCGAATATCTAAGATGGACAATTATTTTAGAATCATACATTTGTTCAAATTATTTCTCAACTAAAGGTAACAAAACTGGATTTATCCTTGAAAGTTTCTGTTTGAAAGGCTTTTGTTCTTCTTTAATTGGAATTTTTTGTTGAATGATGTTGGAATCATAAAATTTTAGGTCCTCATAACTCCAAGAAAACACATAAATGTATTCTTTGAATAGGGCTATATATCTCTGTTTGGTAATAAGAGGTAATGTTTTTGATAGTTTAATCATTTTCAGGTTTGTTCCAGTACCTATGTTGCATTCCTCAACTTCTGCTCCTACGGGCTCAATTTTAGGCTTTTTTGCTAGATAATTGAATTCAAAAAGGTCTTATAAAGGAGCTAATCCCTGGGGAAAAACATTATCTTTTAGTTGAAGCATTTCAAAATCTTCTTTTTCAAGATCTATTTCATGAATTTCCAATTTAGGCACAATTTCATCTAAATGATTATTGACATCTAATCTATCACACTGGTTTACCAAAGGATTATATAAATCTATTTGATATTCTACATGATCTTCTGGTTTTATTTGATCTTGTTCCTGAATATCCAAATCTAACTGTGTTTCCTCAAACTCGTATTTTGACAATAAGAAATTTTTAATCTATTTGTCATTTCTGAAAACTTTCCAGTGTCGCATGTTATCTGGTACTGTAGGGTGATGTTTTATTTCAATTGTGTGTGGTTTGTTTAGGTGAGGTATTTTAAAAGTGCTTGCAGAGACATCAAGACTATCAGCTATGACATTTTGAGTTCTTGGAATTACTGCTAGATCATATTCCACAAAAGTATCTAAGAAATGGTGCACTACATTTCTGTAGGCTCTTAATCTAGGGTGTTTAGCAGCATATTCTCCTTTTACTTGTTTGATGATTAATTTTGAATCCCCTTGCACAACAATCTTTTTGGCACCTAATTTCTTAAGTAACTGCAAAACTAACATCAAAACTTCATATTTAACAATATTGTTGGTGCACTGCAAATTAATTTTATAGGAATGTGTAATATTCCAAAAGCTAAATTGAATACTATAGTTTTTTTATCTCTAGGTAGGTGACTAAGTGGGTGGGAAGGCCCATAAGTCTCCTTAGTAGCAATAAAAACACTTCAAATGTGAAAGGGGACCATTTTAGTAGCTAAATAAAGTACCTCCAAGTATGAACAAGTGTTGAGGAGGTAAATCCCCTCTGCGGACAGAGGCGATCCCTACTAGCCCAGATCGGGTCTAGCAACAATCAAACATGCTACAGTGCAGGTTCCTAACTGTAAATAAACCAACTTGCGAGGAAGGCTTACCTGTAATCCAATGCTATCGTTTGTAGAAGAGGTGGTGCTCTCGTTCCTTTGCCCTGGCAGATCACATCCCTCACGATCTCCATGATCGGACACCTGTACATGCAAGAAACAACACAAACGCAAGCATAAAATCCAGTGCATACAACTATATATCAGTCGAAGAGGATATAACTCATGAACATGATCAAGAACAAGAGTGGAACCATAACCGATAGTCGCTTATCATTAAAGAGTCAAAAGAAGAATACAACCATAGCTTCGACGCAGCACTCTCCTTTAGCGGGTCGTCAGCACAACATGTCTCGAAAAAGCCTGTCAGGGATGGGACAAGCCTCTCTCTCCAGATACTTAGCAATAGTCTCCTTGCTTGGATTAGGCCTTAGGGAATCAAGAAGGCTTTTGCAGCATGAAAGCTCTTGGGAACTTAGAAATTCTGCCACTCTTTGGAACTAGCTTGCAAATGGGAATGGGCAAGATTTTATAGAAGGAGGAAGGGGAGTTGGGATCCCTATAATTATGGGATTGGCCCTATCATCAAGGAAGCTTCCACGAGAGGTGGCAAACCACTTCCTCTCCATGGAAATCCATAGCCAAACCTCCCAACTCAAGATAGAAATCAACCCAGTAATTTGTTAGGATGAAACTTCCGCCTTTTATTTTTTAAAACCACCTCTTAATATGGTTGGCGCGGGTACGGATTTATGACAGAGCGCCAATTGGTGCACCCTCTTTGGAGGATTTCCCTCTTGGCGCGAGGGCTAAATTATGGAACCGCGCCAATGGAAAAAGAGCTATTTTTGGGGTTTTCTGCAAGGAGATGTATTTAGGAAAATTAAAGCTCATCTTCAGAGGGATGCAATGAAAGTATTTTCAAGTCTTAATTCTGCCCACAGGTCACGGAATGAGCCCTCCAATGTGCGGGATGGGGATTGTAGGGACAGTGACAAATTGCTGTGTAACAATAGGGGTTGTGTTGATTCAGTCAACTTTGACCAAGTCAACAACGCTGTTATGGAGGAGTGGAGATTAATTGAGGAATAACGCAGTTTTGGAGGGATATGGATCTCATGAAGGAAATGACCTAATTGAGTGGGGCCAAGGGTAAGAAAGCTCATATTCTATTTAAGGAAGAGAATGGAAACCATATGGGGGAATGTTTTGAGATTATTATTTGATATTGGTCTGCTTAGACTTTGCTTCCTCTTGTTGTTTAGCGAGGTAGCTGTGCTGTTTAGCATTCGGTGTTCCTGAGCGGGAATCCCACCTCTTTCCTTGAGGGGCCTCTTGGAAGAGTATTGTATTCATTTCCACATTCAGGTTTCTAGGCCAAGCTACATATTTCTTCATCAGCGTAGTTTCTGCAGGTTATTGTGCTGTGTTGTAGGGTGCAGCAGTGGAGGGGTTAGGATCCCACTTTCTGAGCTAGTTTCTCATGGGAGGAAGGTTTCCTTCTCTTGGGAGATATTTTTGGAGAGTCCTTGAGAATATTTCAGATCTTTGGCACCAGGCCATATATTTCCCATCATTTCCAGCGTTGTTCCAGCTGGGAATTGCGTTATTTTGGAGGGCAGCTTCAATGGAAGATCTTGTGGTTCCTTTGAAGTGTTTTCTTGTGATTGAGGGGTTTATCCTTTCATGGGAGGAGACCTTTGAGGGGATATGCATCAGATATGTTATATTTAAGCCTTATAAACTCTTGTTCTTTAGTTTTCAGTGAATCTTCAGCCTTTGGGCTTTTGATCCCATCTTGTGTAGGGTGTATTTCTGAAAACCCTTTCTGGGTTCCTTGTAGGAGTTTGTATTGAGCCTAGATTTGTATTGGGCATGTCTTTTGAGGCATATAACATGTAGAAATTTGCTGAATAATAAATAATTATCCACCGAGACTATCCTGATCACATACAATTCGAATTTATATGCAACACATAATCTCTTCCACTCAGATCAACTCAGATCATCAAACATGCGGAAATAAAATCAAGCGATAACACATCAAATCATCATACACATTAACACGGTATGTATGGGGAAAGCTTATAGCTGAAAACCCCGCAGCTATTGTGTATATTATAATGGAGAAATCAAGTAACAAACTCAGTACAATACTCCTCACAAGTACTCAGTACTTTCTCATACAGTTACTCACAATCTAGCTTGGTTTTGAACAGGTTACTGGTTCAAAACTCACCGCCAATTGCCTTGCCTCTATTGCGTGTTTCAATGCTATGGGATGGCCTCTTTATATAGATAAACCACCAGCCTAAACTGCGCAATCCTCATGGGCTTACTCCACCTATCTTTGTGTTGCAAATAGCAACAGTATAGTCACAACTGATAGCTAACTCCACCCTTTCATCTACCTCTTTCACTGGTCTCCACTGAACTGATCATACACTGTAGTGAATTGATGTGTTCTTGAGTTGAATAATGAGTTACTAATTAATTAATTAAATAATATTTAATTCACTCCACTCATAACTAATTGATTAGCTAGTTAAACTAATCCCAACTAGTTCAACTAAAATAAACAGAACACAACTCCACTAGCTGTCCCATTAACTCCTCCAAACTTCTGCCACTGAAGTCTAACTGAAGTCAACCATGCATGATGCCATCAAACCCTTGGGAACCACGTGATTCCTCTGTAAGATGCATGAGCCACTTCTGTAGCTCGAACTGAAGTGCTCCAAGAGAGTAAACTGCTGTTTATAGTCTAAATATTATTAAGGGTAAATAATATTTGACTTCCCTGTTTTAAGGAGAGGCAGTCTAAAAATAGACTTCGACCTCTTTGACCTCAAAATAGAGTCTCATCTATTTTTACCAACATGACACATACTTCAAGAATCTCAAACTGGAATCCCCGAACCATGCTCCATATGTCTAAAAATAGACATAGTCTAAAAATAGATTTTGTGCCAGAATTTGCCTGCGGGCCCACTTAGTGAAGGCGACTTCATTTCACTAAGCTCCATCATCTTGCTGCATTTTCAACATAACAGACCTACATCTTTTGTACATTATTTCTCTATAGCAGTGTGTTTATAACTGCGCTGTAGTAGTCTCCGACATTCTTGTATTGTGACAACAACTCATTTGTGGAGTGATTTCATATGGGAGGCTTGTTCCTTCATTGTATATGATTCATTCCTCACTATTATGTATTGATTTACTGGTATAATACATGATTTTATGTCTCCATATTGGTCCCCAATGTTTATGAGTTTATTTACATTTCTATTTCCAGTTCTGTGTTCATGTATTTCTGCATCCCCATTTTGGGATATTACAGTGGTATCAGAGCATAATCTTGGCTCAGCTTGTGGATCTCAGCCATTATGCTATTAGGAGAATAAGAAGAAGGAGAGATGTACAGAAAATATAAAGAGAAGACTTCATTATGTGGAGGAAGGAAGGAGGAGAGGCTCTCAAAGCTTCTTTTTGAATCTATACAGAGCATCAAAGGAGATATCAAGGAGATGAGAAGGGAGAGAGGATCCCCAAAGGAGTTTGGATCTAGAGCAAAATCTAGATTTTCATATGATGAGTGTGAGCATGCAGCCACACACTATGATGCACAATGCATTCATATGCCCAGATTTGCTATAAGGGAGATAGAAGAAGAAGAAATTCCTAAGAGGGAAACTCTTAGTGATTTACCGCAAGAATATGAATCTCAAACTAAGAAGTTTAGAGATCATATCAATTTTCTGGAGTTTTGCAAGATCAAGAGGGAGAGGAGAAAGAAGCATGACATGAGTAGATTTATCCTATCTACTTTTGATGGATCACCAACTTGTTCATCCAGAGCTTGGGTGGAGGATTTACACACCTATTTGCAGCAGCACCAAGTTTCTGAAGATGAAGCCATTAGAGTTGTAGCACTGCATTTTGAAGGTAAGGCCTATGCTTGGTGGATGTTTATGTATTTTTCATTAAACAATGTAAATAATTATTCTTATTCAAATTTCACTAAGAGATTAGTGGAGAGGTTTGATGGAAAACATTATGAAACACTCTTGGTGGGACCAAACAAACCAAGACAAACAAAACTTGTGCATGGGTTAAAAGAACTTAAAATCTCAATCCACTTCAGAAAAATGTTGAAGAGGCTCACATCTTGCATAATACTTTGCTGGAGGAAAGATCTATGTCTCATATCATTGGACAAGAGGGCATGAAAATCCATTTTTCAAAAGAGGATCCTCTTATTGAGAAGGTGACTCCCATTCAT
This sequence comes from Pinus albicaulis, assembly GCA_034641835.2. NCBI lineage: Eukaryota > Viridiplantae > Streptophyta > Pinopsida > Pinales > Pinaceae > Pinus > Pinus albicaulis. The sequence continues at coordinate 1,531,969,455 of CM076579.1, forward strand.
ATTGAAGAAGAGGAGAAGGATGGGGGCAACAACGCTGTTATATCTAGAGCATATCTAGCACCTAATGCAGAGGTAGATGAAGCACTTGCTCCAACAAGAGGGATTCTTGCATCATTGCAGGGAATTCCCCAGGATCTAAAATATGGAGGTCAAGGCACAATCAACGAACAACATGATTGTGAAACATTGCAGATGAAAGGAGAAGGTAGAGAGGAAGGTCAAAATCATTTGATGAGGACCACACACCCCTATCTATTTCAGAGAGTTAATGCAAAGAAGAGGTAGACTGATTTGCACTGTGAGGGCAAGGAAAAAGTTTTCCATCCATATGTATAGTCTACTCTTGACATTGATGTCTCATTACATGGAGGCATCCCACCGGGGAGACCACCAAATCAGGAGATGATGAGGGATGCTCCACATTGGATAGCACCACTCTTAGATCTCAGAGGGGTGGATAATTTGGAGGGATCTATTACAACGCAAAGAGTTTGGGATAGACTCAAGGAGGAGGGGGATATTCTCCCATTTTCAGCATCACCCACTCTCAGTCTCTCACTACCTATTCTGCGCGGACAAAAGTTGCTGCAGTGATGGAGGATGGCACCTTCATGGTGCAAGGGAGCTGGTCCATGGATATGGAGAAACATAGGGTACTTCCTGTGAGGAAGGAATCCTCCATACATTGGAGTAGATGGAGGCCACTCATGCTTACATTGGCCAAGATTAGGAAATTATTTTTGGATGGTAGCTTCTCATGGGAGGCCAACTTCAAAAAGTCACCACTTCTATTTGAGCATGATAAACTGTAGGATGGGCATGGAAACACTTTGGAGGATGAATTTGGCATGGGGGATGTCAAATGAGAAGACAACATCATGTGGGGAGCTTCACATTTCAGATCTTCAGGGATGTCTCTTAGGAGGATTGATCCATATTGGAGGTCTCAACTCTTGGTAGAGTACTCCAAGTATCTTGGTGCTTGCATGATTCTTGATGAACCGAAGGGAGATTATAGATATATGGTTGTTGGAGAGGTCAACTATTCTCATGGCAGAGTCTTCTTGACTAGAGTTTCTGAGCTCAAGAGGAAGCTATTACATGTAGCACATGTGGACTTTCTTTCCACGCACTTTGATGCATTTCATCCTTTGATGGAGGAGTTCACTTGGGAGGGCATTCAGCAGGATGTATATCAACATGAGGAGAGATGCATAGCCCAGATGGTGATGGAGAGGTTTTCACATCCACTTCCCTACTCATTGGGGGTGAGGGAGAGCTTTCAGTTGAGCCATTTCATCTCAATGACCAAAGTACATAGTAGAGAAGGTACATTTTTGCATTATGATTTGCACTTCTTTAATTTATATGAGCAGCATGTTGTATTAAGGAGGGTCATTCCTTCTTATAAATTATATTATGATGTACTTGAGGCCAAATGTAGCATTGAGGTTGGCTATCCTATTGGTGGTTTGTGGGGGAAGCCACATGATTCTTGGTGTGCACCATTGACACCATATCATACATCCATGATTCCATATTATGGGATGATTGTGGCAACAAATAGGTGGCTGGAAGGGAACTTGTTATTCTTTTTTTTGAGGTAGGAAAGGGATGCACTGTGCTGGTTCCATATGTGGAACTATGACCCACTTTCTGGTTGTCATATGGCAACTTGTTTTTATTGGTTTTTGCTTCAATATGTTGGAGATTCTCTTATGTTTATGGGATGCTTTGTTTGGAGAGTGGCACAAGGGTTGGAGGTGTCCACTGGGGGTATGAATCTCCCTACTTTACATGTTGCATGTTTCAGGAGATACAATGGGCAAAGAATTATTTCCATGCTACATCTCTTTTCTTCATGTGGGAGAAGCCATTTGGAGGACTTGAGTTATTGGAGGAGGCACTTCATGGATGATTTTTTTAGTGGGGTAACTTGGGCCATTCTTGGAGGCCATGTAATTTCAGCCCGAGATCAAAAATAGCCCCATAGTTACCATAAATGAAGAGATAAATAACTTGGGTGGAGAAATCCAATCTCTCCATGCAGCCCCAATACATTGCATAAAACTGGGGTTGAGGATTCTTTCAATGAGCTACCTAGATTGGCTCATTTCATTTGGATGATAGCATGGGTTTGAGAGTTTCTCATTGGGCATGATATCCCCTATGCTAGTCATAAATCCTTCCTTGAGGAGGAAATGGGGCAGCAAGAAGGTTTCCACTTATACCTTCCACCTTTTTATGATGTGAACCATTTGGTTTTGCATACTTGGGAAGAACCATTAGAGGGCAGATCTATTGTAGATTATTTTGAGCAGTGGTGGGAACTATTAATGAGGATGCCATAAGAGGACGAGGGGAGGAATTTTTCTCTCCCTTTACAGTCAACATTTTGGAGGGGAGGACTGTAATATTCCAAAAATTTAGCCTTCAAGCTAAATGGAATATTATAGTTGTTTTATCACTAGGTAGGTGAATAAGTGGGTGGGAAGGCCCATAAGTCTCCTTAGCAGCAATAAAAAAACTTCAAGTGTGAAAGGGGACCATTTTAGCAGCTAAATAAAGCACCTCCAAGTATGAACAAGGGTTGGATCATGTTGATTCAGTCAACTTTGACCAAGTCAACAACGCTGTTATGGAGGAGTGGGGATTAATTGAGGAATAACGCAGTTTTGGAGGGAGATGGATCTCATGAAGGAAATGACCTAATTAATTGGGGCCAAGGGAAAGAAAGCTCATATTATATTTAAGGAAGAGAATGGAAAACATATGGGGGGATGTTTTGAGATTATTATTTGATATTGGTCTGCTTAGACTTTGCTTCCTCTTGTTGTTTATCAGGGTAGCTGTGCTGTTTAGCACTGGGTGTTCCTGAGCGGGAATCCCACCTCTTTCCTTGAGGGGCCTCTTGGAAGAGTATTGTAGTCATTTCCACATTCAGGTTTCTAGGCCAAGCTACAGCTTTCTTCATCAACATAGTTTCTGTAGGTTATTGTGCTGTGTTGCAGGGTGCAACAGTGGAGGGGTTAGGATCCCACTTTCTGAGCTAGTTTCTCATAGGAGGAAGGTTTTATTCTCTTGGGAGATCTGTTTGGAGAGTCCTTGAGAATATTTCAGATATTTGGAACCAGACCATATATTTCCTATCATTTCCAGCGTTGTTCCAGCTGGGAATTGCGTTATTTTGGAGGGCAGCTTCAATGGAAGATCTTGGGGTTCCTTTGAAGTGTTTTCTTGTGATTGAGGGGTTTATCCTTTCATGGGAGGATACCTTTGAGGGGACATGCATCATATATATTATATTTCAGCCTTCTACACTATTGTTCTTCAATTTTCAGTGAATCTTCAGCCATTGGGCTTTATATCCCATCTTGTATAGGGTGTATTTCTGAAAACCCTTTCCGTGTTCTTTGTAGGAGTTTGTATTGAGCCTAGATCTGTATTGGGCATATCTTTTGAGGCATATAAAAACCCTACATATTTTGTACATTCTTTTGTTGTAGCAGTGTGTTTATAACTGCACTGTAGCAGTCTCCGACATTCTTGTATTGTGACATCAGCTCATTTGTGAAGTGATTTCTTATGAAAGGCTTGTTCCTTCATTGTATATGATTCATGCCTCACTATTATGTA
>CM076579.1:1531973190-1532187239 GCA_034641835.2 Pinus albicaulis
TCTACCAAGCGCCCGACGATTAATCCAAACGCTAGGGCTGCCCAGAACTACTCTGTTGTGGAAGACTTGGCGCAGAGTCCTTGTGCCATGTCGGCTTTAGAGGTGCTCCAGACTTGTCTAGCTCAGCGTAGTGCTTTTCTCACTGCCATTGGCGCTATTGATCCAAAAAATTCTCTTATGATTACATTTGATATGTCTAATTTTAAGAAGAGACTCCCTCATCATATGGCTTTTCATATTAAATCATCGTACCGGAAGTGTAATATCTTTCGAACGGTTGTTGATGAGGGTGCTTCCACGTGCGTGATGTCTCTCACATGTTTGAAGACGATTGGATCTCCCAAAGCTGTTCCATCTACCACTCTCCTGACTGCGTTTGATGGTCATTCTCACAGACCGCATGGTATTGTCCTAGCTTTTCCCATTTGTGTTGGGGGAAAAACGGTCAATATAGAGGTTGAGGTAGTGGATGCAAGCTTGGAATACAACCTTCTGTTGGGGAGAAACTGTATTTATGAGATGGATGCCATTGCATCCTCATTATTTCGAATTATTTGTTTCCCTCATGAAGGGAGGATTGTTACAGTGGACCAACTGGACTGTCCTCCTGTAGACCCGAATGCATCTACTGACTCAACTATTCCAAAGTTGGATAATACCAAGGCGCCTGTTGAGAATTTAGGGGTTGGAATGTATTCTTCCTTGATGGGTACTTTCGATATTCCTCCTCCTACGGTTCACGCAATTTCATCCTCCAAGGCTCCTCTTCGAAGAGAGTTCTTCAGAACTCATTATTTTTCGGACCCTTAGACCTTACCTTCTCCTACTGCCACATTAACGGAAGGTCAAGTGGGTGGAATGGCATTTCCAATGTCTGCAGCTGAGATTTCTTATCAGTCTATTGTTGACTCTGCAGAATCCGTCCCAGCTCCTCTTTCACCGGAAGAGTTGGATAGAGATGTGGATCTGGCTTGGACACTTAGTTCTTCTTCTGACCAGGATTGCCTTGATACCACTCTTCCATCTGAAGAGGCCATCCTGGAAGCTATGACTGGTATAGAGAGACCATGGGATGATTTTCATCATCGGTCTTACTTTTTACCTGATTTGAGCGAAGTCGAATCAAGTTTTCCGAGTCCTCCGTCTCCTGGTCCTGTTCGCCCAGTCTTGAACCCCTTAGCACCAACATAGGTTTATGCTGAAGGGAACATGGCTGTGATTTCTCCTACTATCCTGGTGAAAATTTCCAGGGATCCCAATATTATTGAGAATGTCTTCATCGGAGCTGAATGTTCCCGTGAAGAGATTCAAATTTATACCGAGCTCTTTAAAGAGTATAGGGATGTATTCGCTTGGTCTTATGAGGAAATTCCTGGTATAGATCCATCTATTGTCTAGCATGAGATCAAGACTTATGAAAACGCTAAGCCTGTGAGGCAAAAACTTCGTCCAGTTAATCCTATGAAGGCTGCAGCTATCAAAGCCGAGGTGGAGAAGCTGCTTAAGGCCGGATTTATTTATCCGGTTCCTTTGACTGAATGGGTTTCAAATCCTGTTCCCGTAGATAAAAAGCAAGGAACAATTCCGGTTTGCATTGATTTCAGAGACCTTAATAAAGCAAGTCCTAAAGATAATTACCCCACACCATTTATCGATCAAATCATTGACGAGTGTGCCGGCAATGAGATTTTCTCCTTCATGGACGGTTTCTCCGAATATAATCAGATTTCTATCCATCCTGAAGATCAGCATAAGACTGCTTTTATTTTTCCCTGGGGTACGTTTTCTTACAAGAAGATGCCTTTTGGTCTTAAAAATGCTGGGGCTACGTTTCAGCAGGCCATGTCATATGCCTTCCACGACATCAAAAAGATTATCGAGGCGTATTTGGATGATTTAGCTGCTCATTCTCGAAAGAGGATGGATCATCCTGCTCACCTCCGTCAAATATTTGAACGGTGTCGTTTCTATAAGATTAGGTTGAATCCGAACAAGTGTGTTTTCGCAGTTACATCTGATCGGTTATTAGGATTTATTGTGTCTAGGGAAGGGATAAGGGTAGATCCCTTCAAGTTTGAGCCAATACTTCGGTTGCCTCCCCCGTCCTCTATTCGTCAACTTCAAAGTCTACAAGGAAAGGCTAATTTTCTTCGGAGATTTATCGTAAATTATGCTGAAGTTACCAAGGGATTTATGAGACTGTGAAGAAGGGAGTTCCATTTCTGTGGGATGACTTCGCTCAACGCTCATTCGATGCTTTGAAAAAAGCATTGACCTCTGCTCCTTTATTGAGTCCACCTGATTATAGCAGGGATTTCCTCTTGTATCTGGCAGCAGCAGAATCTACCATTGGTATGGTTCTGGTTCAGGAAGATGATGCTCTTGCAGAGCATGTTATATACTATCTTAGTCGAGGCTTGGTAGGACCGTTCATGCTGTGCAGCGACTCCGGCATTACATTATTATACGAAAAACTTATGTTTTGGCAGCAGCCAATCTATTTCAGTTTGTCCTCAGTAGGCGAGTAATTGGGGGCAAATACAATAGATGGATTGTGTTTTTGCAGGAATTTGATCTTGAGTTTATGTCTGCCAAGTCCAAGAAATCATTGGTTTTCGCAGAATTGATCTCCGAGTAGCCCTGTGGGGAGGACATGATCTATGATGAATCCTTTCCGGATGAACATTTGTTTCTTATCTCTTCACAGGATCCTTGGTATGAAGATATCATTGTGTCTCTTCAGACTGTGAATTTTCCCTCTACTTTTTCGAAAGATGAGCGTCGTAAGTTGCGTCACTTAGCCAAGAATTATTTGATTATTGGTGATGCTTTATACCGTCGAGGGGTTGATTCAATCCTGAGACGCTGCTTAACACTCGAAGAAGCTGAGGCTGTGCTGAATGATTCCCACAGTGGAGCTTGTGGTGGTCATTTATCTGGGCTTGTTACAGCCCAAAATATTTTGCGTGCTGGGTACTTTTGGCCTTGGATTTTCAAAGATTGTATGGAGTTGGTCAAAAAGTGTCATCCGTGTCAGGTTTATACTCGAAAAATGCGCGCTCATCCAACTCCACTTTTTCCAGTCATTACTGTCGGTCCCTTTACAAAGTGGGGTATTGATTATACTACTTGTAACCCGCCTTCGGCTAAAGGTCACAAGTACATTATTGTAGCAGTAGACTACTTTACGAAGTGGGTCGAGGCTATGCCTAATTTTGGGAATGATGGTGAGACTGCATCTCTTTTTCTTTTCAACCAAGTTATTGCTCATTTTGGTATTCCTAGAGAGATTGTCACTGATCATGGCAGTCATTTTCAGAATAGCATGATGGCTGAGTTGGCTCTCAAATTGGGTTTCCGGCAGGAGCATTCATCTCCATATTATCCTCAAGCCAATGGGCAAGTGGAAGCCGTGAATAAATCCTTGAAGACAATTCTTCAAAGGACAATTGATAAAGCTAGATCCAACTGGCATATTATGATATATCCTGCACTTTGGGCATACAGGACGTCAGTGAAAACTGCAACTGGCTTTACTCCGTTTCAGCTAGTGCACGGGGTGGAATCCGTATTTCCCATTGAATGCGAGATTCCTTCTCTTAAATTAGATGTTGAACTTCTTCCTGACACTTCTAGTCTTGAAGAACGGCTCCTTCATCTGGAACATCTCGATGAGCAGCGTCGGGATGCCGCCACGATGAATGAAGCACATAAAAACCGAGTTAAAGTTCAGTACGATAAGGCGGTCAAACCCAGGGTTTTTTTGGAAGGTGACCTTGTTTTGGTCTATGCCCAAGAAAAAGATGCCCTGGGGGTAGGAAAGTTTAAGTCTATGTGGTATGGCCCCTATATCGTTAAAAAAGTCCTTAAGAAAGGAGCATATACCTTGGTTGATTTCGAAGGGAACGAGTTGCCGGAGCCCCGAAATGGGCTCTATTTGAAGAAGTATTATGCCTAGGCTTCGGCCTGGCATATTTCTTTTTGTATATAGTAGTTTTTGCTTTGTACATATCTGATTGATTTTCGATCTTTGATGAGTTGGTGATGTTTTTGATCTGCTTTGGCAGGTTGTGTTGGATGTCATGAGTCATTTTGGTTTCGCCGATGGTGCTAGTAGACACACCCGGAACTTAGCTTCCATGGCTTGGGTGCTTCATTATCCTTCCAGTCAGCTGTTAGTATCAAGAGGGGTCTGCATTGGTCCTGCTTCCAATAATATAGCAGAATACACTGCAGTTGTTTATCTACTCTCGGAGGCAATATCTTTGGGGGTTGATTCGTTGGTAGTTTTCTTGGACTCTCAGCTGGTGGTGTCGCAGTTGAACAACACTTATCAGGTTCGAGACCCATTTTTATTACGGTTGTTCTTGAGGGTATGTTTGTTACAAATATCATTTCAATTTTTAACTTTCATTCATATTCCTCGAGCTGAAAATTGGTTGGCTGACTCATTAGCTAATCAGGCATTGGATTGGCATATTAATCATTCCATACAATAAAATTTAATCATCAAAAACATCATACATTTTGATACATTTATCACATCACATCAAACATCGCTGTATATATATCATCAGAGTGTTCAAAAACTTTACAAAATTTGGATCCATAAAAGTCATACAAAAATTGGGCTTATGCCCGATCATGTTCAGTCTCAAATAATATACAGTCATCTGATACATCATATCTATCTACTCCTGAGGTCCCTGCCTAGAAGTTGTGTTCTTATAGAACACGATCGCGGTGGCAACTCGGCGGAATAACCGTACCCAGTCTCGGGGCACTCCTACCACCCGTCTCTGGATGGCTTCCGGCAGATCTTCCACTGCAGCCATAGGTACTTGGCGGGTTAATCCCTCCAAGTTCCTCTGTACAGCCTGGAGGGTCCTGTCTGAATCCACTGTATCCGCTTCGCCTCGGCGACGCTTGTGTCGCGGGAAACCCTTAGGTTGAACTGGTCCAATATCTGTATCATGATCATTTTAAATTGTAATTCATTATGAATCCAATCAAAAACATGTTTCTTTTTTCATTTTTTCATACATATTTCAAAAAATCCAAAAAATTATATAAGTAAAAAAAATTGCAAACTTACCGACTGTTCCCCATGCCGCGCCTGGTGGAAGGACAAGATCTGGATCGCCACGAAAGTCCATCCCGGCATAGGGATAGTCGTCCACGGCGATGATTTGTTCTCCCCACCAAAGGAAGAACTCATCATCCCAAGTGGTCCGGGGAACTTCACTTCCCCCCAATCTCTTCATCATGTCTACCCAACGGGAAATTCTTGGGTCTCTCGGGCTGCTGATGGTAGAGATCACTTTGGGTCTCAATGCTGGTATCTTCTCGAAGAAGAATGTCATCAAAATTGTACCATATCCAAAATGTTTTGTCTTTGCCTTTCGGATAGAAGTCAATTGTTGCTTCATGTTCATCAGTAGAGTTGTGCACCAATCATATAAATGAGTTAAGCATTCCACTACTATACTCATTTGCGTCCTGGATGCCTGGTGTAGAGAAGTTGATCCTGCTACTCTCCCAATGGTAAAAAGGAGGATTTTTATGTGCAAGTCTCTTAAATCTTTGATTGCAATTTGAGTTCCCACTTTCTTGGAACCCTCTACGCAGTAAACGTGGACGTAATCTTCCACGGTTAGCCCTCCCAAAGGCTTCCCATGCAAGTCTACTGGCTCCCCCCGCCGGGAGAGTCTAGTAATAAAATATATATCTTCCACTTTGATGCATATGGGCATCTGATCTATGATGAAGCAGTCTTCTTCCGGTTCCCAATAGTTCACAAGCATTTCGAGCAACCGGACATTACTCTTCATATTTGGCATTTTGAAAAACTTGAGCAATCCGCAATTCCGAAGAATATTTAGTGATGCTCGATCTCGCATGACTTCTTGATCAATTGCATTGTGTTCACGCTCTCTCCATGATATGGTCATCCTGCACAATTTCAATAAATCCTTCATTAGCTACGCATTTTTCATTTGGGCCTGCGCATACGCGACCTTATTTGTGCACAGTCGCATGTATACGCGACTTCATCATTACCAACCCGCGTATGCGCAAACCCGTGATTTTTAGCAAGGGATTCTATGGTGAAAATTACTAAATTTTAATTTATGAACGGAAAAAATGAATAGCAAGGATGATTGATGAGCTTACCTGACAAATTCGGTGCGATTTGACGGTCGGTTGCTCCTGATTTGACGAAAGAATTTTTTTGCTCCAGAGCACTTTTTTCCAAATCAGCAATGTAACAATGAACCAAATATGAGGTAATTTGTCTATTTATGTCCAAAAAGTTGAAAATTTTCGCAAAAATTTGTTATGCTTATTTTTTCAATCTATCTTAAGCTGCATAACCCGGATGCTTGGAAGTGCCCAGTTTGGTATGTTTTCAGGTACATTTTGACGATTTTGAGATTTTTCCTGGTTTTTGATCCATGATTACCGACTCGTCACGGCAGGTATATGATCTTCACTGGCATATAGGTTAGGGAAATCACTTTCCGCTGCATCTTGCATACTAGCCTCCATACTGATCACTTGCCATAGGGTCGATCCCATCAGGTCATGACTATTACACCCATTTCACTCGTCGATTATTTAATCATGACTTGATGGTAGAGCCTTCCTTTACATGGGCTTCTTAGTTAGTTCCTCACTATCACTTGTTGCCCATGCTGCGTTTTATGTAGGCTCGGGAGTCCTCTTTAGTCCCGCCATGACTTATGTGTTGAAGCTTCATTCTTCTTCTTCCTCACTATCATTTTTCTGGCTATTACCCTAGAGGCTCCCTGGTGTTGTTGAGGTGTATTACTGCATTGCATATTGGCTACTTGTTTATCCTGGCCTTTAGCCGGCTTCATTTGGACTCAATGTTTAAGCCAAATTTTGACCTTGTCTATCTGTACAAGTTAACCATTGCATGCACTTAGCTATCGCAACTTGACACCCTTTTACCTATGGATGGAACATTCCTCTGAGTATCGTTTACCAGTTTCCGCCACCTTGCATTGAGCATAGGATCGTTCCAATCCCAGGAACTAGTGCATCTGTTTCTTGATACTCGTTCTATCCATTGTACCATAGCATTATTTTATTCTTTTTCAGGCTTATTATATGAAAAAGACAAAAAAATCAAATATAAAAAAAAGAGCGGGAACGGGATGTAACTTCGTTATTTGATGGCAGTACAGTGTCAGTCTGTCGCCCTTGAACAAAGCATATACACTTATATATCTTTCCTCCATTTGGGATGGTTTTAGTTTTGACCTAGGTTCAGCCTTTACCTTGTTTCACTTGTCAGTCCTCCCCTGGTTGGTTATCTCTTCCAATCATATGGAGATTTTGTTCTGCCTCCTGCATAACAGACTTATACAGTGTCACTTTTTACTGCCATGGTCATCATGAGTCGTGCTTTTGTTCAAGGGAAGTCTAACCAGAGTCGGCCATTCTACGGTGTCTCTTGACTCATTATCAGTTGGCCTTCCCGGTCTTGTCGGTATCTTGTTCTATCACATCATATGTTTTGGTCTTCTGCTCGTGCTGGTTTGAGAAGGTCCCCATTGACTTCTTGCCGGCGGGTTTGTCTCTTATCGACTACGACACATTGCTCTGAGAGCAAACCTAGAGCCGCACCCTGGCCCTATTTCCATCATTGATAGGTGACCTTGTGCTCAACATTTGATCATCATTATGGGTCTTTGACTGAGTGGTTTCCCCTGTGTTCGACGTCAGCACACATTATCACACTTGGGATTCGTGCATTACCTTGATTTCCATTTGACCCTATCGGTGGATATCTCGCCTCTGTGTCAGCTTTCATTATTGGTTGGTTCAGAGGGTTTCTTCCGTGCGCTAGCTTCATCTTGTGCATGTCGGAAACGTACTTCGGTTTGGTTCCATCACTCTACTTCGTCCGATTCCTTCCAAATTTTGGCCTGCGGGTTACACTCGTGCTGGACTGATGTGGGATGCCTTAATGCCTTCCTTCCAGCAGATATTTTCCCATCGACTCCGACTCATTGCTCTGGGAATAGGATCTAGAGTCTTTTTGTCAGTACCTTAGGGTTTGCAGTCATCAGTGGCAGACTCTTCGCTATCGACAGTGGGGATTCATCATTGCCTCCTGATTGATAGATTCTTTCAAGTGTTCGACTTCAACTCATTCATTCGCACTTGTTAGATTGTACTGGGGCACCTTGACACTCATTTTCATTATTGGTGGGTTGTCTCGCATTGGTTAACGGTATACATCATTGACCGGTAATCCAATGATTTCTCACATGGTCGACTTTAGCTCATTTATTCCCATTGTGTAGAATTGTGCCATAGTGATTGGTGAAGACCTCGGGTTGCATCAGCATTTCTCGGTTCACTTTTGACATTCCATTCAGTTTCTGCCAGTGATGCCATTCACCCTTATATGTTGCAGTTCAGTACAGTAGCATCTTATATGTTAGCTCCCGAGTTGCGTGATTGTACCATGAGTTCCACCCCTTATGATTTGGTACTTGGAGATTCAGTTACTTATATGATCAGACATCCAATTTCAGCATCATTGATCAGCTTTCTATATGTGATACTTGGACATTGATTCAGACTTGTACTTCCGGGCCATGCTCAGATGATTCATTATGTACTTTCAGTTCAGCTATACTTGTATACATGTTGGATCTATTCAGTACTTTCTATATGATGTATTTTTTACTGAGCATGGGTATGCCCGCCTCAGCATGAGTTGACTCTCTGTTTTCTTTCATTGGTTTTTGGCAGGCTGAAATCTGGTGAAGTCCTCTCTTGTCCTTACGAAGTTCTTTCTATGTGCATAATACATTTCGGCCATCATGTACCCCTTCTGACCTCATATATTAGGGGGCATCTGTTATAGCATCATTTTTCACCCTCAGGTGATTCATGATTGTCTTTATGGCTTTGGGCACCCATTCATACAGACTTGAATAAAATCACTAAAAAACAGTGTTAAAATTCCCATACGTGGGTATGCCCAGACTTTTCCGCGTGTATACGCGAGTCCACATGTACTTTTCCGCGTATGCCATTAAAACCATTAAAAAAATATATAAATTCCCTATTTTCGGACTGGGTTGATAGTTACTCCAGTAGTTCAACCACCCCAGTACGCGGCCAACTGTTTCCAACTGACTGAAACTACTTTGAGGGAGTATAAAAGCCCCTCATGTGCATGGCCTAAGGGAGAGAGAAATTTTATAGACATTATACTCTGTTGGAATCCCAATTCAAGTTTGAATTCCCGTGCCTCCTGCACTTTCCCAGATTTATACAGGAAACCCTTGTTTCCTGGAGATGTTCATCCATTTATATGCCATCTCGAGTGCACAAGTCTTGAAATTTTCTTAGCGAGGCAAGGGCGGGACGAATCCGGACGACGGTCTGCTCGAAGATCGTGGAAGGATTCAGGTGATCTCTCCACTCTTTATTTCTGTACATGCTGTTCATAATAATGAAGAACCATCTTGTTCTTGAACTTCTGTGTTAGTATCTATTTGTATATGTGGAAAGATTGATTATTAAGCAGTTATTATCGTTTATATCATATTTCACATGGATTACACTAACGTTTAGGAGAAATATATGATGTACAATTAGGTTTCCGTGCACGTTCTTTCTTGTTTTCCAGGTTGAAGGAGGAAGAAAGGTTGCTGGGGGTTTGGACCCCACGGGATCTACATCGAACGTAGGACTACGGGTGAGTTCTGCTATCGTTGTTATCTAGTTTTTTGCATTCAAGTATGGTTGTGTGTGAGTCCTTCTGAATGGCATGCCCTGCTCTGTGGAGGTTCTGACCCAACAAACCTCTAGGGTGATTTTCCCCAAAACAGAACTGGCGACTCCGCTGGGGAACACATTCTTATGATTCCCCTGTTGGGTGGTTTCAGCTGTTTGATAGGTTTCCAACAGTTTTAACTTTATTTCCAGTCCAGTTTACTCTTTCTCAGTCAGACTGAAGCCCTGGTTCCTTATCTAGGCTTGATCTTCTTTGTTTTTCATTATTTACCTTTATATACGTGAATTTGTCTGTACACAGACGCGTATACACGCATTTTTTGTTAGAGTTAGTCGCGTATACGCGGGTTTCCTTTAGCACAGTCGCGTATGCACGCTTGTTTTCAAACTGTTAAGTAGCGTATACCTAGGTAGATTTTGAAATTTTGGATTTCTTTGCTTTTTAGTCCTGTATGTCTGTGGAGACCTGTTCCTGCAGTGTCTTTGTACCCTCTGGATTGTGTAGAAAGTGGTCTTTGGTATTTTATCTCTCTTGTTTGGTTGAAAACTAGCTTATTTGGCAAAGTCCTGTTTCTTGTGCTGGCATTTCTGTTTCGAGTACCAAGATCTCTTTCTGGGGATTCATGGCTGTTCTGCTTTATCAGAACAGAGAGCTCCTGCTCATTTACTCTTTCCTACCTTTGTGTCTTGCTTTGCACTTCGATTTTTGCCTATTTCTTGGTTGGTTTTCTTGAGTTCAGTTGACTAGGTCTTGTCGCAACTTTTGAAGAGTCTTTCTTGGTTTTTTGAAGTTTTTGTTTGCTGCAAGGTTGTACTATTCTTCTAGGCTGAGTGATTGAGTTTCATGTCTTCTTGTGCTCATATAAATCTTGCTAATAGTTAGCCCTATAAGATTTGGAGCCTTTTCAAGTTTTTGCTTGAAATTCAGTGGTTTTTGGCTTGGGATTCGATAGTTTTCTTGGTCTTTTCGAACTCTTCTTTTATAAAACTCAAAAGCTCAAAAAACATTTTGCTTTGTTGTTTGCTTTTGTTTTTGTATTTTTGTTTTTCGTTTCATTATATCTTTTGAAGCTTTGTTGAGGTTTCTTGCCTTTGGATTTTGACTTGATTTTGGAAAGGAGTTGTCATTGATTTCTTCTTCTTGTTTTCAAGCAATTTTGGTGTCTTTATATTAAGAGTTTCTTATTGTGGGAACTAGCTTTCTGAACAACCAAAAAGAGATAAAACTGAAGGATCTTTGGGAAATTTCTCTCTGCTTTAGGAGATTTTGCATCTTAGAATTTGCATGCTTTTAGTGATTTTCATCAGGTGCACTTAAGCATTTAGTCATTTTTCATAGTTTTTGCGAGTGTGAGTTTGTTATCTGAAAAGAAAAATAAAATTTTTTAATCTCGTAGAACCTGTGTAGAAGTTGCTTTTCATCGAAAGACAATAACTGCATTTGCATGTAGTCTAGTTTTTATTAATTTCTTTTCTGCGTCAAAACACCATAAGTTTCATTTCCACATCCCTTTGACTTAATATAACAGCCAATTAAAATAAGCGATATAATTTAAAATCAACTAGCAAGTTTTCTAAGTGTCATACACCAACTAGCTAGGTTGTAGAGCCTTGGATTAGGTGAGTGGAGAGTTAAATCTCCAAGGCCACTCAAACAAAACATAGAAATTGATTAATTGAGCGAAATCCAACTTCGTTAGGTGGACCGGGAAAGCTCTCCTCCAGAGAGTCAAGCGCGAGGGGAAGTGAAGGCTGAGAAGAGAGATACCCCCTCTCTGATTTGCTGAATCTGACCTCAAGACCGTTCTGCCCGGCTTCTGACATGGATTGATGCCCACAGTTGCCACTCCTAGGTTCCACATAGGTGACTGCGGGGGGGAATACCCGTGGTACTTGAGGCAAACGTCGCATCACTTTCAGCAGTACTTCTGGGGGGTGCCCTTGCGAAGCTTGGGTGCTTGAGCTGACAAAGGCTGTCGTTAGGAGGTTGGCGTAACTGTTTCTGATACCTTCGCTAGTAGGCCTAGGCCGTAATTATCCCAGACTACTTTCGGGAGGTCCTATATTTTGCTTTCTTGTATTTTCGTGTCCGGTCCTAATCACCCGGAGCGGAAATACTTGAAGGTTGTTTGCTTGATTGTATCTCAGGGATTATTTTTTGTAGTGAGTGCTCTTTGCTCCTAGCTTGCCTAGCTTTATAATTTTTGAGTCTAATTAAAACCTGTTAAAGTGGCTGATCAAGCGCCTCGTCGATCGAGGAGAATCCGGGGGTTATCTCCCGAGAGTCCAGAGTCTTCTTCAAGAAGGCGTAGGAGTGATTTAGCAGGTGGTTACCACCCTGTAGCGTCTGGTGCAGTGGAGAGAGATCCTCCACAAGGGTCTGAAGGTTTTGTAGCTAATTCTGGTGTTGGTTCTGAGAGGAGCGCTCTGCTCAACTCGCGAGTATTATCTCCGCAGGAAGAAGAAGTACAGGTAGAGGAAGTGTCTGAACCCTCAGAGTCACTTCCATCTCCTCTTCCTCCTGATTATCTATTCGTTGTTGAATACATCGGACTCGAGTCAGAGAGACCGGAAGATCCTCCTTATTATATATACCTTTCGATGGCCACGACTCGGAACGCGGCTTCTGCTGTGAGTGTTGCAGGCATTCAGACTCTTGCTTCTGTTGAAGGAGGGGGCACTATTGCTATATCTTCGATTGCCTCTAGTACTGCTGTGTTTGGCTCTGGTTTCACCCAAGCACATGCTTCTCAATCTGGTCCCTTTTGTTTTGGGATGCCCACTAGTGGGATTCCTTCTTTTTCCTTTTCCGCTGCTGCAGCTGGATCATCTTCTTTTCAAAGGTTCCCCTTCGAAACTGGACATATTCCTAGTTCGAATCCTTCTTTAGGGTCCTTTCCGTTTACTTCTCAGACCCAGAGTTTCAACCCTTCGTCTGGAGGTCAAAATTCGACAACTTTTACAGGTTGGAACCCTGTATTCACTACAGCGGGGGCAGGGAATCAGTTTTACGCTGGTCACCAAGGGAATGCTTCTTTCCCTTCGTCGAGTGCTTATTAGAATTTTTCCCCTCTGTCTAATGCCTGGAACCCCTATCAGGGGCTTTCCTCTTCATTTCATACTTCAGTAGGGGGAACTGGTCCGGTCTTTGGTAACTTTGTGTTGGGAGGAGGTTCTTCTCCTTTTTCTACGAGTTCTTTCTAGCAACCTGGTGCCTCATCAAATCCAGGGTATTCTTTTCAGAATGTTGGGAATTCATCCTATCAAGGATGCAATCCTCAGGCTCCGCCTCATTTACCTTTTTTGGCAACGTTAAACTTGCCAGATCTGTCAAAATTGACGAATGATCCGATTCGGTACAGTCCGGGGTGGCCTCCGGTCTCGACCAAACTACCTTCAGACATTCAAAAGTTTGAAGGCAAGAACGGAGAGGATCCGACTGACCACATCACCACTTTCCATTTATGGTGTTCTTCTAACTCCCTGATCGATGATTCAATTAGGTTGAGATTGTTTCAACGCACCCTAACTGGAAACGCTGCCAAATGGTATATTGAGCTAACTGGGGGCAGTTTTGCTACATTTGGAGAACTGGCTATTACATTTCTAAACCATTTCCAGTTGCCTGTCCGATATGATGCTGGGACTGAACTCCTAGCTAATTTTAAGCAGGACGACGCAACCCACATTTCTGACCATATTCAGGAATGGAGGAGAAGGAAGAGGCTTATTAAAGCTCATATTCCAGGTGAATTCCTTTTGGAATGGTTTCTGAAATCTCTGCAGTCAGAAATTTCTAAAGTTGTATCCCTGTCTGGGGTATTTTTTGAGGAGCAGGCCATTTTTAGGGCCCAGCAGCTGGAACTGATCTATTCTCAGTCTGGGGTCCTCCATAAATATTTGCCCAATGCTCCTCGCTCCAAATTAGATTTATCCAAAACTAAGCCTGGTCCTCATGGTGATGGGCTTATCGGGTCGATCAATAGTGGTGCAGCCAGCCTGCTTACTCAACTGCAGCAGTTGTCTTTGCAATCTACTCCTTCTGGTCAGGCTGTGCCTGCTGAGTCATCGCCTTCCCAATCTTTGTCCATAAATGTTGTCCAAGCTTCTGATCCCAAAGGAAATCAACAATCCGAAGGGAAGAAGAAGGGACGAAATAATAAGAAAAAGGGCAAGAATGGGAATGGTAATGCGAATAAAACCAACGAGCATGTTGGTGAGGGTCAAAAGGATAAAAAGAAAGTGAAGTTTCCATGCAAGCTGTGTGCTGGAGACCATCTCACACACCTTTGCCCTAAAATTCAGGATGTGCAGCGCCTATTAGCTCAGTGGGGTTCTTCTAGTTCCCAGGCTGTGTTAACAAACCATTTTCCCCAAGGGAAACAACTAGTTGTTGGCGCGAATCAAAATCCTGGGGCTTCCTCTGGGGGCACCCAGGAAGGGGAAATTCCATCGAACATATTCATGATGAGTGCTCACGTGGATGTCGCTACGAGATCCCATGATTATGGCGGAGAAGAGTCTTCTAAAGCTAAGGATGCTCCTGATGCTACTGAGCCACTTCACATTACAAGGCCTACTGTTGAGCCTATACCTCAGATGCCCAAAGAATCTACCAAGTGGTCGACGATTAATCCAAACGCTAGGGCTGCCCAGAACTACTCTATTGTGGAAGATCTGGTGCAAAGTCCTTGTGCCATGTCGGCTTTAGAGGTGCTCCAGTCTTGTCCGGCTCAGCGCAGTGCTTTGCTCACTGCCATTGGGGCTATTGATCCGAAAAATTCTCTTCTGATTACATTTGATATGACTAATTTTAAGAAGAGACTCCCCCATCATATGGATTTTCATATTAAATCATCGTACCGGAAGTGCAATATCTTTCGAACGGTTGTTGATGAGGGTGCTTCCACGTGCGTGATGTCTCTCACAGGTTGGAAGACGATTGGATCTCCCAAAGCTGTTCCATCTACCACTCTTCTGACTGCGTTTGATGGTCATTCTCACAGACCGCATGGTATTGTCCCAGCTTTGCCTATCTGTGTTGGGGGAAAAACTATGAATATAGAGGTTGAGGTAGTTGATGCAAGCTTGGACTACAACCTTCTGTTGGGGAGAAACTGGATTTATGAGATGGATGCCATTGCATCCTCATTATTTCAGATTATTTGTTTCCCTCACGAAGGGAGGATTGTTACAGTGGACCAACTGGACTGTCCTCCTATAGACCCGAATGCGTCTACTGACTCATCTGTTCCAAAGTTGGATAATACTAAGGCGCTTGTTGAGAATTTAGGGGTTGGAATGTATTCTTCCTTGATGGGTACTTTCGATATTCCTCCTCCTACGGTACATATAAATGCAATTTCATCCTCCAAGGCTCCTCTTCGAAGAGAGTTCTTCAGAACTCATTATTTTTCGGACCCTTGGACCTTACCTTCCCCTACTGCCACATTAGCGAAAGGTCAAGTGGGTGGAATGGAATTTCCGATGTCTGTAGCTGAGATTGCTTATCAGTCTATTGTTGACTCTGCAGAATCCAGTCCAGCTCCTCTTTCACCGGAAGAGTTGGATGGAGATGTGGCTCCGGCTTGGACACTTAGTTCTTCTTCTAACCAAGATTGCCTTGATACCACTCTTCCATCTGAAGAGGCCATCCTGGAAGCCATGACTGGTATAGATAGACCGTGGGATGACTTGCATCATCGGTCTTACTTTTTACCTGATTTAAGCGAAGTTGAAACAAGTTTTCCAAGTCCTCAGTCTCCTGGTCCTGTTCACCCAGTCCTGAACCCTTTAGCACCAACACAGGTTTATGCTGAAGGGAACATGGCTGTGATTTCTCCTACTATCCCGATGAACATTTCCAGGGATCCCAATATTATTGAGAATGTCTTCATCGGAGCTGAATGTTCCCGTGAAGAGATTCAGATTTATACCGAGCTCTTTAAAGAGTATAGGGATGTATTCGCTTGGTCTTATGAGAAGATTCCTGGTATAGATCCATCTATTGTCCAGCATGAGATCAAGACTTATGAAAACGCTAAGCCTGTGAGGCAAAAACTTCGTCCGGTCAATCCTAGGAAGGCAGCAGCTATCAAAGATGAGGTGGAGAAGCTGCTTAAGGCGGGATTCATTTTCCCTATTCCTTTGACTGAATGGGTTTCGAAACCTGTTCCCGTAGATAAAAAAAAAGGAGCAATTTGAGTTTGCATTGATTTCAGAGACCTTAATAAAGCAAGTCCTAAAGATAATTACCCCACACCATTTATCGATCAGATCATTGACGAGTGTGCCGGTAATGAGATTTTCTCCTTCATGGACGGTTTCTCCGGATATAATCAGATTACTATCTGTCCTGAAGATCAGCATAAGACTGCCTTTATTTGTCCCTGGGGTACTTTTGCTTACAAGAAGATGCCTTTTGGTCTTAAAAATGGTGGGGCTACATTTCAGCGGGCCATGTCATATGCCTTCCACGACATCAAAAATATTATCGAGGCGTATTTGGATGATTTAGCTACTCATTCTCGAAAGAGGATGGATCATCCTGCTCACCTCCAGCAAATATTTGAACGATGTTGTTTCTATAAGATTAGGTTGAATCTGAACAAGTGCATTTTCGCGGTTACATCCGGTCGGTTCTTGGGATTCATCGTGTCTAGGGAAGGGATTAGGGTATATCCCTTCAAGGTTGAGGCAATACTTCGGTTGCCTCCCCCGTCTTCTATTCGTCAACTTCAAAGTCTACAAGGAAAGTCTAATTTTCTTCGGAGATTTATCGTAAATTATGCTGAAGTTACCAAGGGATTTATGAGATTGTTGAAGAAGGGAGTTCCATTTCTTTGGGATAACTTCGCTCAACGCTCATTCGATGCTTTGAAAAAAGCATTGACCTCTGCTCCTTTATTGAGTCCACCTGATTATAGCAGGGATTTCCTTTTTTATCTGGCAGCAGCAGAATCTACCATTGGTATGGTTCTGGTTCAGGAGGATGATGCTCTTGCAGAGCATGTTATTTACTATCTTAGTTGAGGATTGGTAGGACCTGAACTCTGGTACACTCCGATAGAAAAGTTAGCTTTAGCAGCAGTTCATGCTGTGCAACGACTCTGGCATTACATTATTCTACGAAAAACTTATGTTTTGGAAGCAGCCAATCCATTTCAGTTTGTCCTCAATAGGCGAGTAATTGGGGGCAAATACAATAGATGGATTGTGATTTTGCAGGAATTTGATCTTGAGTTTATGTCTGCCAAGTCCAAGAAATCATTGGTTTTCACAGAATTGATCTCCGAGTTGCCCTGTGGGGAGGAGATGATCTATGATGAATCCTTTCCGGATGAACATTTGTTTCTTATCTCTTCACAGGATCCTTGGTATGGAGATATCATTGTGTATCTTCAGACTGCGAAGTTTCCCTCTACTTTTTCGAAAGATAAGCGTCGTAAGTTGCGTCACTTGGCCAAGAATTATTTGATTATTGGTGATGCTTTATACCGTCGAGGGGTTGATTCAATCCTGAGACGCTGCTTGACTCTCGAAGAAGCTGAGGCTATGCTCAATGATTCCCACAGTGGGGCTTGTGGGGGTCATTTATCTGGGCTTGCTACAGCCCAAAATATTTTGTGTGCTGGATACTTTTGGCCTTCAATTTTCAAAGATTGTATGGAAGCAGTCAAAAGGTGTCATCCGTGTCAAGTCTATACTCGAAAAATGCGTGCTCATCCATCTCCGCTTTTTCCAGTCATTACTGTCGGTCCTTTTACAAAGTGGGGTATTGATTATACTACTTGTAACCCGCCTTCGGCTAAAGGTCACAAGTACATTATTGTAGCAGTAGACTACTTTACGAAGTGGGTCGAGGCTATGCCTACTTTTGGGAATGATGGTGAGACTGCAGCTCTTTTTCTTTTCAACCAAGTTATTGCTCATTTTGGTATTCCTAGAGAGATTGTCACTGATCATGGCAGTCATTTTCAGAATAGCATGATGGCTGAGTTGGCTCTCAAATTGGGTTTCCGGCAGGAGCATTCATCTCCATATTATCCTCAAGCCAATGAGCAAGTGGAAGCCGTGAATAAATCCTTGAAGACAATTCTTCAAAGGACAATTGATAAAGCTAGATCCAACTGGCATATTATGCTATATCCTGCACTTTGGGCATACAGGACGTCAGTGAAAACTGCAACTGGCTTTACTCCGTTTCAGCTAGTGCACGGGTTGGAATCCGTATTTCCCATTGAATGCGAGATTCCTTCTCTTAAATTAGATGTTGAACTTCTTCCTGACACTTCTAGTCTTGAAGAACGGCTCCTTCATCTGGAACATCTCGATGAGCAGCGTCGGGATGCCGCCACAATGAATGAAGCAAATAAAAATCGAGTTAAAGCTCAGTACGATAAGACAATCAAGCCTAGGGTTTTTTCGGAAGGTGACCTTGTTTTGGTCTATGCCCAAGAAAAAGATGCCCTGGGGGCAGGAAAGTTTAAGTCTATGTGGTATGGCCCCTTTATCGTTAAGAATTTCCTTAAGAAAGGAGCATATACCTTGGTTGATTTTGAAGGGAACGAGTTTCCGAAGCCACGAAATGGGCTCTATTTGAAGAAGTATTATGCCTAGGCTTTGACCTGTCATGTTTCTTTTGTATATAGTAGGTTTTGCTTTGTACATATCTGGTTGATTTTCGATCTTTGATGCGATGGTGATGTTTTTTATCTGCTTTGGCAGGTTGTGTTGGATGTCATGAGTCATTTTGGTTTCGTCGATGCTGCTAGAAGACACACCCGGAACTTAGCTTCCGCGGCTTGGGTACTTCATTATCCATCCGGTCAGCTGTTAGTATCAAGAGGGGTCTGCATTGGTCCTGCTTCCAATAACATAGCAGAATACACTGCAGTTGTTTATCTACTCTCGGAGGCAATATCTTTGGGTGTTGATTCATTGGTAGTTTTCTTGGACTCTCAGCTGGTGGTGTCGCAGTTGAACAATAATTATCGGGTTCGAGATCCATTTTTACTCCAGTTGTTCTTGAGGGTACATTTGTTACAAAGATCATTTCAATTTTTAACTTTCATTCATATTCCTCGAGCTGACAATTGGATGGAAAACTCATTAGTTAATCAAGCACTGGATTGGCATATTAATCATTCCATACAATAAAATTTAATCATCAAAAACATCATACATTTTGATACATTTATCACATCACATCAAACATCGATGTATATATATCATCAGAGTGTTCAAAAACTTTACAAAATTTGGATCCATAAATTCATACAAAAATTGGGCTTATGCCCGATCATGTTCAGTCTCAAATAATATACAGTCATCTGATACATCATATCTATCTACTCCTAAGGTCCCTGCCTAGAAGTTGTGTTCTTATAGAACACGATCGCGGTGGCAACTCGGCGGAATAACCGTACCCAGTCTCGGGGCACTCCTACCACCCGTCTCTGGATGGCTTCCGACAGATCTTCCACTACAGCCATAGGTACTTGGCGGGTTAATCCCTCCAAGTTCCTCTGTACAGCCTGGAGGGTCCTGTCTGAATCCACTGTATCCGCTTCGCCTCGGTGACGCTTGTGTCGTGGGAAACCCTCAGGTCGAACTGGTCCAATATCTGTATCATGATCATTTTTAAAGTCATTATGAATCCAATCAAAAACATGTTTGTTTTTCATTTTTCATACATATTTGAAAAAATCCAAAAAATTATATAAGTCAAAAAATTGCAAACTTACCGACTGTTCCCCATGCCGCGCCTAGTGGAAGGACAAGATCTGGATCACCACGAAAGTCCATCACGGCATAGGGATAGTCATCCATAGCGATGATTTGTTCTCCCCACCAAAGGAAGAACTCATCATCCCAAGTGGTCCGGGGAACTTCACTTCCCCCCAATCTCTTCATCATGTCTGCCCAGCGGGCAATTCTTGGGTCTCTCGGGCTGCTGATGGTAGAGATCACTCTGGGTCTCAATGCTGGTATCTTCTCAAAGAAGAATGTCATCAAAATTGTACCATATCCAAAATGTTTTGTCTTTGCCTTTCGAATAGAAGTCAATTGTTGCTTCATGTTCATCAGTAGCGCTGTACACCAATCATATAAATGAGTTAAGCATTCCACTGCTATACTCATTTGCGTCCTGGATGCCTGGTGAAGAGAAGCTGATCCTGCTACTCTCCCGATGGTAAAAAGGAGGATTTTTATATGTAAGTCTCTTAAATTTTTGATTTCAATTTGAGTTCCCACTTTTTTGGAACCCTCTACGCAGTACACGTGGACGTAATCTTCCACGGTTAGCCCTCCCAAGGGCTTCCCGTGCAAGTCTACTAGTTCCCCCCTCCGGGAGAGCCCAGTAATAAAATATATATCTTCCACTTCGATGCGTATGGGCATCTGATCTATGATGAAGCAGTCTTCTTCCGGTTCCCAATAGTTCACAAGAATTTCGAGCAACCGGACATTACTCTTCATATTTGGCATTTTTAAAAACTTGAGCAATGTAGTGAAGAAAAATTAGTGATGCTTGATATGACAGCAGCGATCAATTGCCTTTGTGTTTAACTCTCTCATACAGTGTGGTCATCCTGCAAAGTTTCAATAATTCCTTCATTAGCTACGTTTTTTTTTTCATTTGGACCTGCGCATACGCGACTTTATTTGTGCACAGTCGCGTGTATATGCGACTTCGTCATTACCAACCCACGTATGCACAAACCCGTAATTTTTAGCAAGGGATTCTACGGTGAAAATTACTAAATTTTAATTTATGAATGGAAAAAATGAATTGCAAGGATGGTTTATGAGCTTACTTGACAAATTCGGTGCGATTTGACAGGCAGTTGCTCCTGTTTTGACAAAAGATTTTTTTTGCTCTAGAGCACTTTTTTCCAAATCAACGATGTAACAATGAACCAAATATGAGGTAATTTGTATATTTATGTCCAAAAAGTTGAAAAATTTCGCAAAAATTTTTTATGCTTATTTATTCAATCTATATTAAGCTGCATAACCTAGATGCTTGGAAGTGCACAGTTTGGTATGTTTTCAGGTACATTTTGACGAATTTGAGATTTTTCCCGGTTTTTGATCCATGACTGCTGACTCGTCATGGCAGGTATATGATCTTCACTGGCATATAGGTTAGGGAAATCACTTTCCATTGCATCTTGCATACTAGCCTCCATACTGATCACTTGCCATAGGGTCGATCCCATCAGGTCATGACTATTACACCCATTTCACTCGTCGATTATTTAATCATGACTTGATGGTAGAGCCTTCCTTTACATGGGTTTCTTAGTTAGTTCCTCGCTATCACTTGTTTCCCATGCTGCGTTTTATGTATGCTCGGGAGTCCTCTTTAGTCCCGCCATGACTTATGTGTTGAAGCTTCATTCTTCTTATTCCTTACTATCATTTCTTCTGGCTATTATTCTAGAGGCTCCCTGGTGTTGTTGAGTTGTATTATTGCATTGCATATTGGCTACTTGTTTATCCTGGCCTTTAGCTGGCTTCATTTGGACTCAATGTTTAAGCCAACTTTTGACCTTGACTATCTGTACAAGTTAAACCATTGCATGCACTTGGCTATCGCAACTTGACACCCTTTTACCCATGGATGGAACATTCCTCTGAGTATCGCTTACCATTTCCGCCACCTTGCATTGAGCATAGGATCGTTCCGATCCCAGGAACTAGTGCATCTGTTTCTTGATACTCGTTCTATCCATTGTACCATAGCATTCTTTTATTCTTTTTCAGGCTTATTATATGAAAAAGACAAAAAAATCAAATATAACAAAAAGAGCGAGAACATGATGTATCTTCGTTGTTTTGATGGCAGTACAGAGTCAGTTTGTCGCCCTTGAACAAAGCACATATACTTATATATATTTCCTACATTTGGGATGGTTTTAGTTTTGACCTAGGTTCATCCTTTACCTTGTTTCACTTGTCAGTCCTCCCCTGGTTGGTTATCTCTTCCAATCATATGGAGAGTTTGTTCTGCCTTCTGCATAACAAACTTATACAGTGTCACTTTTTACTGCCATGGTCATCACGAGTCGTGCTTTTGTTCAATGTAAGTCTAACCAGAGTCGGCCATTCTGCGGTGTCTCTTGACTCATTCTTTAGTCGGCCTTCCCGGTCTTGTCAGTATCTTGTTCTATCACATCAGATGTTTTGGTCTTCTGCTCGTGCTGGTTTGAGAAGGTCTCCATTGACTTCTTGTTGGCAGGTTTGTCTCTTATCGACTACGACATATTGCTCTGAGAGCAAACCTAGAGCCGCACCCTGGCCCTATTTCCATCATTGATAGGTGACCTTGTGCTCAACATTTGATCATCATTATGGGTCTTTGACTGAGTGGTTTCCCCTGTGTTCGACGTCAGCACACATTATCACACTTGGGATTCGTGCAGTACCTTGATTTCCATTTGACCCTATCAGCGGATATCTCACCTCTGTGTCAGCTTTCATTATTGGTTGGTTCAGAAGGTTTCTTCCATGCGCTAGCTTCATCTTGTGCATGTCAGAAAAGTACTTCGGTTTGGTTCCGTCACTCTACTTCGTCCGATTCCGTCCAAATTTTGGCCTGCGGGTTACACTCGTGCTGGACTGATGTGGGATGCCTTAATGCCTTCCTTCCAGCAGATCTTTTCCCATCGAATCCGACTCATTGCTCTGGGAATAGGATCTAGAGTCTTTTTTCAGTACCTTAGGGTTTGCAGTCATCAGTGGCAGACTCTTCGCTATCGATAGTGGGGATTCATCATTGCCTCCTGATTGGTAGATTCTTTCAAGTGTTCGACTTCAACTCATTTATTTGCACTTGTTTTATTGTACTGGGGCACCTTGACACTCATTTTCATTATTGGTGGGTTGTCTCGCATTGGTTAACGGTATACATCATTGACCGGTAATCCAACGATTTCTCACATGGTCGACTTCAGCTCATTTATTCCCATTGTGTAGAATTGTGCCATAGTGATCGGTGAAGACCTCGGGTTGCATCCGCATTTCTCGGTTCACTTTTGACAGTCCATTCAGTTTCTGCCAGTGATGACGTTCACCCTTATATGTTGCAGTATCCGTACAGAAACATCCTATATGTTGGCTCCTGAGTTGCGTGATTGTACCGTTTGTTCCACCTCTTATGATTTGGTACTTGGAGATTCAGTTACTTATATGATCAGACATCCAGTTTCAGCATCATTGATCAGCTTTCTATATATGTGATACTTGGACATTGATTCAGAATTGTACTTCCGGGCCATGCTCAGATGATTCATTGTGTACTTTAAGTTCAGCTATACTTGTATACATTTTGGATCTATTATGTACTTTCTATATGATGTATTTTTGACTGAGCATGGGTATGCCCACCTCAGCATGAGTTGACTCTCTGTTTTCTTTCATTGGTTTTTGGCAGGCTGAAATATGGTGAAGTCCTCTCTTGTCCTTGCGAAGTTCTTTCTATATGCATAATACATTTCGGCCATCATGTACCCCTTCTGACCTCATATATTAGGGGGCATCTGTTATAGCATCATTTTTCACCCTTAGGTGATTCATGATTGCCTTTATGGCTTTGGGCACCCATTCCTACAGACTTGAACAAATTCACTAAAAAACAGTGTTAAAATTCCCATATGCGGGTATGCCCAGACTTTTCCGCGTGTATACGCGAGTCCACATGTACTTTTCCACGTATGCCATTAAAACCATTAAAAAAATATATAAATTCCCTATTTTCAGACTGGGTTGATGGTTGCTCCAGTAGTTCAACCACCCCAGTACATGGCCAACTGTTTCCAACTAAATGAAACTACGTTGAGGGAGTATAAAAGCCCCTCATATGCATGGCCTAAGGGAGAGAGAAATTTTATAGACATTATACTCTGTTGGAATCCCAGTTCAAGTCTGATTCCCCGTGCCTCCTGCACTTTCCCAGATTTATACAGGAAACCCTTGTTTCCTGGAGATGTTCATCCATTTATATGCCATCTTGAGTGCACAAGTCTTGAAAGTTTCTTAGCGAGGCAAGGGCGGGACGAATTCGGACGACGGTCTGCTCGAAGATCGTGGAAGGATTCAGGTGATCTCTCCACTCTTTATTTTTGTACATGTTGTTCATAATAATGAAGAACCATCTTGTTCCTGAACTTCTGTGTTAGTATCTATTTGTATATGTGGAAAGATTGATCATTAAGCAATTATTATCGTTTATATCATGTTTCACATGGATTACAGTAACGTTTAGGAGAAATATATGTTGTACAACTAGGTTTTCGTGCATGTGCTTTCTTGTTTTCCAGGTTGAAGGAGGAAGAAAGGTTGCTGGGGGTTTGAACCCCGCGGGATCTACATCGAACTTAGGATTACGGGTGAGTTCTGCTATCGTTGTTATCTAGTTTTTTGCATTCAAGTATGGTTGTGTGTGAGTCCTTCTGAATGGCATGCCCTTCTCTATGGAGGTTTTGACCCAACAAACCTCTAGGGTGATTTTCCCCAAAACAAAATGGTTTGAAATTTGATTTATAAAGAGGTTTGTATGACCTTTAAAACATGAATGAAGTTTTTTAAGCTTTATTTGGGCATAAAAATGAGATTTTGAGACTCTAACCCTATCACCTAACCTTTAAAACATAAAATGACCATAACACCTATCTAAGACCATAACTAGAAATGATGTAAACTTTCCAAGTTTAGAATTTTTTTTTTATGGTGATAACAGACTCTCAATGTCGAAGTCTCAGGACCATCTTGCAAATATGCAAGTGATCCTCCCTTTGATGCAAGTACCTCTACTGCAGCTAGTGGTGGTGGTAGTTGCTCTTCTCCTGGAGTATCAGTGCTGACATCTTCCTTTTTCTTATCACATACTTCCTTATCAAAGTCGAAAAATGTCTCGATGGAAATTGCCTCTAGTTTTCTACTGTCAAACCTATTTACCAACCTTTGAGTGAATACTGCATACACAGTCACTTTTGCATGCTTCATATTTTTTAACCACCAATCATTTGCTTCACCATAAAGGTGCAGTGCTGCAATATAAATGGATTCCTTTTCCGCTACTAGGTGTAGATGGAAGAAATCATCTAACTTCTCCATCCAAGCCTTTTCCATGCTTTTGGATGACCCATCGAATGTAGGCAGAAAGAATATATTCTGCATATGCCCTCTTCTTCTATTGCTGCTACGGGGTCTTCAGTTCTCTTTAATATGGAAAAAACCTCTGGAGAGTCAGATTCTCTTTGAATGCTCTAGATTGAGATTTTTACTATGCAAGATAATCACTAAGAGTCTCATGCTCCAAATATCCTCCATCTCCATGCCATTCATTTCCTTCTGCAAGGAAAGTGGGCATAGTAGGGTGTTGTGGAAATTTATACACCGCCAGTTTCTTATATTGTTGATAGGAAGTGTTTGAACCTTCTCCATTCTGAAACCCTCTTGAGTTTTCCTTTTGCCTTTCCCTTCTCATTTATTTGATCTCCATGGTGAGATCCTTCATATATTTGAAGAGAAGTGTGGCAAAAATCAATCCTTCCACCATTGAAGACTTCTTCTTTTTCTTCTTCTTCTTCTTCTGATGTCATGCACTTCCCATAAGCTGAGACAAATATCATGCTTTGATACCACAGTAATATCCCAAAATGGGAAAGACAGGAATATAGAACATATGCATAATTCCAAATAAGAATAAAACATATAAAACTGGAAAAATGTTGGAATACATTAAGACATCATACATAGGAGTGGAAAAAACTAAGCGATATCATTATAATCACAGAAAATGAAGGTACACAGTGCTCTAAAATGAATGACTCAAGCCATCCAAAGATTGTTGAAACAACTCTAGATCCTAGCACTAGAAATGTATAAACTGTTGCTGCTAGAAACTGCTACTGATGGGAAGATTATATATGTGCGAGAGTCTTCTGGAGTGCTCATAAATATATGGGATTTTAACCATACTTTCTACTCGAAAAACCCATAAATAGTTTGGATAGATTTTGAGTTTGGAATTTCAGCCCTTTTTGGGTTGCACATTGCACCCCTGCTGGATGAGTTACACATTCCCTGGAAACAACTTATGATATGGAACTGAAATAATGATCTATCTACTGCAATAGCACCCACCCAAGTCACTAACTGAAGGGTTGGTCCCTTCTCCCAATTCCCAAGCTCAAAACTTGAGATGTATCTCCTCCACTGAATATGCAGCTGCTACATGCACAACTGCTAGGAAATAATGTGCTGTCGAGGAGGGATGATGATGTAGCCTACTGATAGATAATAAAATGTTGATACCAGGCTGCTGAAGTGATCCCTGGAGTGAAGGATTAATCCCTCACATTATTCCAAGCTAAGTTTCTTGGAACTTCCTCTTCTCCTCAAACCCTCACTGCAGGATTACGCAATTACTGCAGGAAATGTTGCTGCATAGGAGAATTAGATGGATGGCCTGATGTCATATTTGAAAATGAAACTTCTATAAGACTGCAATGGATCCACAGTGTGAAGGGATGATCCCTCCATAGGTTTCTCAACTAAAGTACTGAGAACAACCTTCCAACTCTCAAACCCAAGTTCAGGAATGCGTAATTCTTGTAGCTGGAAGTGTAGATGAGAGTGGTTGAAAGTTGCACTGATTGCTGGATGATGAATGCTGCCTAAGAAATCCTTCCCAGAGTAGGCACTTGAAGTACCCCATGGGTAAGGGTGGGATTCCCACTCAGGAACACGCAGTGCTAAACAACACATCGGACTTAGCTAAACAACTGAAGCGTGCAAAGAATTGTCTTACGACACTCAACAGTAAAAATCCAGACTCCCCTCCTTTGCTGCCCTCATCTTCCTTTTGTGGTTATGAGCCTTCCATAACCTTGTTCCACCTTATAACTACACTGCACATGTGGCCACTAACCTCCATAAAGACTGCGCTATCCTCGATGGTCTCCATCACTACTGCAATTACTCTCCACTTCCTCCATCATGTGTGCATTTAATGCACCACTTCCTCCATCATCTCTGCAATTGCTTCTCCACTATCTCCATCATCTTGCATTTATTCCTCCACTATCTCCATCATATTCCTCATTAATTCTCTATTACCTCCACTCTTTCTTCATTATTATGTTGCTCCACTACTCCCTAATGCTACTCCACTACTCAATTAACCCACATTCACATTATAGAAGTGGATTTTATTCATCTACTGGGTTTATGGGTCCCTCCACCCTTTTATTTACTTTACTAAATAAGAAAAGTAAGCACTCTAATATTCCAATTAGTTGATGGAAAATTTAGAATATTACAGTCCTCCCCGCCAAAATGTTTCTTGTCCCCAAGCAATTGCTAAAGTGGATGCTGCAGAAATCCATCTCCCTCCCAAGTGGCATCCTCATATGGAAGGTTTACCCATCTGCTCCAATGTGTTATGAATGCCCTACTCCATAACTACCTCTCTAGAATGTCTAGAATGGCCTCTTGCTGTGTAGCTTGATAACTCTCCTCATCAATGAATCCCCAAGTGGAAATCATTTGTTTTCCAGGAGCCTCTTCTCTGCATGGGATATGTGAAGTGTAGTGGTTCCTTCCCCAAGTGGAAAGTCCCAACTCATAAATTATATCTCCAACCCACGCTACATGGGGTAACTTGTGTCTCTCCATGCTCCAATCTTTTGCCCTGGTGGCCTTGATTTCTCTACGCATCATATAAACGTTGTGCAAAGTAGGAAATAGAGACATATGGATTGACATGTGAAATTTCGAACCATACTTTCTGAATAAAAACCACCACAAAAATGCCTCTTGCTGCCACACCACCTCATCATCATGCCAAGTATGGTGGCCATACTATCCTAACAAAAGCCAACGCAATAAGGATTCCTGTTGCCATCCCACATCATCATTATGAAGGGTATGGGAGAATGCCAATCCATATTCTCCCAAGAGTAACTAGTGCAACAATGACTCTTTCTGCCACCCCACATCATCATAATGCGAAGCGTGAAGAATTGATATATTGATTGACATGTCAAATGTCACACCAAACCAACATAGCCAAGCTTCCTACTTCCACATCATATGAGTATAATGCAAAGTCCCAAACAATAACATACCCATTGACATGCGATATGTCATGTGATGGCCAAACTCTCTCAAAAGTAACCAACGCAGCCATGCATCCTGCTTCTGCATCACACTAGTACTGTGCAAGACATGGAACATACCAATATGAAATGTTAGGTGATAATCATACTCACCCAAGAGTAGTCAGTGCATCCATGCCTCCTGTTGCCCCATGTCATAGATCTGCAAGTAGATTTTTATTCACTTTCTCATCATCTCCATCCATCCATCCAACTGTGGGTGATGACTCATATCATGCACCAGCTTGGTATCCACCCTATGGAGAGTACCATCCTCCACAATTTGATGAAAATATTTGCACTCCATGATATGTCTAAGTGCATCCTCCTTGAAGTCTCTCCATGAGAACCTCTCACCAATGGCCCAGTAGAACCTATGAGGTTCTGAATATGCTGTATGAAAAAGCTTCCCTCTGAGTTGTGAGATGCTCATCAAGAAGACTCTATAATGATAATAGAAGATGTTATCCATCACAAGATGTCTATCACCTACCATCTGACCATCCAATGCTTCATAAGTGAAGCGGTCATCGGAATTCTCAAAGAATAATTGGGCCCCCAAATCATCACTGCTCCTCAGTGACAACGTTGCTAATCTCAATGACAGTGCATCTATTGTCTCATGGCCCTCTCCATACACAATGCTGAATTCATAGTACTGCATTGTAATGATCTACTGTTGATGTATCTCCTACAATTGCTACTCCTCCTCAAAATGATGTCGGATACCATGGTGGTCGATTTTCACCCGAAATCTACTCTCAACCAAAAACTGCCAGAATTTGACCAATGCATGCATAGTGGCCAATATCTCTTTTTCGTAAATAGAATACGATAGTAACCTATGGTTCTCGAAATCTATTGTATAGCTTCCCTACATTAGGACTATGCTCATCCCATCCTTTGAAACTCCACACTCCAACACAAGGTGTTGTGTGCAGCTCAACATTGTAAAATTGGGATGGATATACATCTCCTCCTTGAACAAGTCAAGGGTCCTCTACATAGTGATAGTCTGCTGATCCAAATCAGCAAGGTGCTCTAACCCTTATGCAATTTCCCTAATGGCATGACCCCACAAATATCAAGCTGAGGTGCTAAAATAATATGGGGTGGAAATGTTTGCAAACCTTGGATCAACTGATACTTTGGAACATCTTGCAAAGGTACAAGAGTTCCTCCAACCGGTGCAATTTCTTCTCCAACTGCTGGTGATGGTGATGGTTGCTCCTCTATTGCTGCACCAATGCTGGTATTTTCTTCCTCTTCCTCATGCACCTCCTAAATCATGCCTTGGAATCTCAATGTTGAAGTATTAGGACCATCTTGCAAAGATGCAAGTGCTCCTCCCACCAATGCAAGTACCTCTACTGCAGCTGGTGGTGGTGGTAGTTGCTCTTCTCCTGGAGTATCAAAATCCCCTCCTTTGTTTCCCTCATATTCCTTTTATGGTTGTGAGCCTTCCCTAGCCTTGTCCCACCTCATAACTGCGCTACACATGTGGCCATTAGCCTCCATAAATACCGCGTTGTCCTCCATGATATCCATCACTGCTGCAATTACACTCCACTTCCTCCATTATGTGTGAATTTAATGCACCAGTTCCTCCATCATCTTTTCAATTGCTTCTCCACTATCTCCATATATTTCATTTATTCCTCCACTATCTCCATCATTTTCCTCATTAATTCTCTATGAAATCCACTATTTCTTCATTATTATGTTGCTCCACTACTCCATAATGCTACTCCACTGCTCAATTAACCCACATTCACACTATAGAAGTGGATTTTATTCATCTATTGGGTTTATGGGTCCCTCTACCCTTTTATTTACTTAAATAAATAAGAAAAGTAATAAATATAATATTCCAATTAGCTGATGGAAAATTTGGAATATTACAATGGAGCGTTTACCCTAATTCTTGAAATAAAGACTTTTTAAAGAAGATTCTTTCAAAAAATTCAATTGAACTAACAAAGACTTTTTGAAGGTACAAAAAAGTGTAATCAAACATATAAAACAAAAGTTGCAGGACTTAGTAAAGGAAAACTCAAATTTTGAAATTGTTTAGATATGTTTGCAGGCAAGAAGTATGATCCAATGCGCATACGCATTGTTTCTAAGGGACAAGTGTGCAAAAGTGCGCTCTATTGCTTAAAAATAAAATGCATAGTCTGATTTTTTTTTAGAAAAAATAAAAAGAAAACCAAACAATCCACAAAATCCAAACTTTAACTATCTTGAAATCACTTAGATAAGGCTATCAGAAAAGGTTCAAAAGTCAAAACAAGGAGATGATGAAGAACGAGACGCCCCCTAGTATGATTGTTGATTTGTTATGGCAGACTAATTGAAAGCAAGGACAAAAGAAATCTTCCTAGATTAAATGACTGACTCTAGTAACTAAAAAACAAGCAAGAAAATATTTCCCTGAGTTCATTCCTATTGAATCAGAAAAAATAATGGTAAAAGATGGGATCCATACCTTTCAAATGATATTCCTGATGAAGATCGTTGCTATGGTTTGGTGCAACTCCTCAATGCTTAGAATCCAGACCTACAAACATAGTAACAACAAAATATCAAAGACATATGATAGATAAATTATTCAATAAAACCCACATTAGCAATCAAGGAAACTAGTATCTAATATCATTATAAATTAAAAATGAAAGAAAATACACAATATATCAACTCCATTGAACAATATAGTGGGAAGAAAAAATATATTGTATTAATATCAAGAATGAAGGAGTTACACAACCTTGGAATTGTTGAAGTATGGCTCATTGAAATGATCTCTAATCTTCTCCTTGGATGAAAAGCATTATATCCCTATTACAATAGCTTAAGTTTACCTTTAGTAGCCCCTTATAACCCTCTAGCATGTGTTTTATTTATAGGCTAAGAGGAGGAGGTTTGAGGTCCTAAAAAGGTGGGATTAGGGTTCCATAAATAATGGGAATTAGCTCCATGAATAGTGGGTTGGGCTGGGAAATATTCGCCCAACAAAGATTCTAGATTTTAATTTTAATTTTTACTTTTGTTGAGTCATGTGTGCAGTTTATAGTGGAAGAAAAAGCACATTTTTGCGCTAGGTATAATGGTCAAATATGTGTATGTGCATAATTTCTATAGGGAACCACACAGGTACTCAAAATTAGGTTTTTAGACCTTGTAATCCAAAATTCTCATTTCCTTTAGGATTTTTTAGCTTCTAGCCTTGCAAGCTAATGCTTTGGAACACATTTATGGAGAGCGAAAGATCCTGATTGACTGTCATTTTCCATGGTGAAAAAATGAGGTGTAACAATATAATAATCTAACCATCCTTTCTTTGAATGAGCTTGATTCTATCCTTATAGAAGATAAGCTTCCCCTAAGAGGAGAAAGGCTTCAATTCTGTCTCTCAAACCTAAACTTGACCATCGTGATCCCTTCATCTTTCAAGATAATTTTTTCCATACTAAATGGAACATATTCAAGTCATAATGATTCTTTTAAAGAACCTTCCATAAATGATGAATCCTATTGGAGGATTTTGATGATCCTTTCTGCAAGATGACTACCTACAACATTATGTTATAAAACAGTTGGATGAAATATGGTTTGCAGGATGGTCTAAGTTTTCTCATTATTGTTAGCTGTATGACTTATTCCAAAGCACTTTGATCATGTAGACTGTAATTCTTCTACTATCATATTTTTCCTTTCATGATGCCACAAAAATTAATACTCTTCTAGAGAATTCAACAATGCATTCTATTCTAACTACTACTTTCTAATAAAAGAAAGAAAAATTGCAAATAAAATTTATAGAGATGTGTAGAAATTATACCAATGGATTAAATATGACCTTCTAATTTACTAAAACAAAATACTAAATCCTTCCTACAATCTACGAAAACAAAACATGATCACACAATCACATAACAAGTAAGAGAAAGAGACAATCAATCACACAACATAAGATGTATATGGGGAAAACAACTGCTCAAAACCCCTCTATCTCTATATTTCATATGGTCAATATCATGAAACAATATAATTCTATTACTCCACTAAGAAACCTTATGCACTCCGTTGAATGTTTCACTCTGATCCTGTTCGAATTTGGCTTGCAATCAAAGAAAGATTGGTCCAATATTTAACCTATTTCTTGCCTCTGCCTGGTCTTCCTTCCTTATGAATTCTTAGGCTAATTGAGCCCCATTTAATTAGGAAAATACCAATTAATGATTTCAAAATCCTTCAAGGCCTTACTAATGACCTCATGCATGGCATGTACAATTTCCTAATAGTACAACTAATAGATCTCTTCCCTTTAACCTCAGTCTCAACTGGGCCTTCCTTAGAACTGAAATGAAACAAATATGTATAGTGAATTATCAGTTAATTTATTGATCACTAATTGTGACTTAAATCATATTTAATTCACTGGACCTATCACTAGCTCATCTCTCAGTTAGAACTAGTTAAACTGATTTTAAATCAAATAATTGAGTTAACTAATTACAACTCACAAATAGTTATAACTGGACCCTCTAAAATCATCGGAGAACTCTACATTCCTCCTCTCTAACCCTCAACTTGAATTTCCTAAGATAACTAAGTCTTCCTAACTTTTTCAACTAATACAAGTTGTCTTGAGATGAAATTACAATTTCTCTTCCAATTTAATTAAGGGAAAATTAAATCAGAATCCCCCTATGATTCCATTTATGGGTGCCATTGTCAATATTTATGTTTTCCAATTTCAACAAGATGGAGCTTCCATTTAATAGTATATTTCCTTGGGATCTTCACCTTTCGACTTCTTCTTAGGTCCTTACCTTTTCTTCAGTTATGTGAGCTGCACTTCTCTCCTTCCTTTTGTCGTTTTCCTTGTTTATACAATCCCCCTTAAAATGTCTATACTCATTACATCCAAAGCATTGTATCTTGGACATATATGGTTTTCCTTTGGATTTTCCAAACTTCCCTTTCTTCTTCTTGGATTTTACAATAAAAGGTTGAGAATTTTCATTTAATTCGGTGTCATCTTTTACCTTTATCCTTGTTTATTAAAAGACACATTGAGCCCATAGTTCATCAAAAGAAGTGGTATCTTTTCTTGAGTAGGAACTAGCTTCAAAACTGCTCCATTCAGGTGGCAAAGAATTTAGTACAAAAGTGGTCATCTCTGAACCATAAATGACTTCACCAAGCCTTTGCAATTGGTCTGTTAATTGTTAGATCTTCATAAGATATGTAGACATATCTTCATCCTTTGAAATCCTTATTTTATATAGTTGATTCCTCAAGGATATCTTCTGAATTAATGTGCTTATGATGTTGAAAAATTCAACAAGAAATTCTCAATTTAATTTTTCCTTGATCAAATTGAGAAAATTCGAATTTCCACATAAGAAAACAACTTGGATGTAGTTAACTGTGGTGAAATGGCTATTTTCACTCAGTTAGCTCAGTAAATTTGAGTTAGAGTTCAATTGAGCCTGTGTGATTTCTAATTTTTAGCAATCAAGGTTAGTCATTTCAAGTTGTTTTTAATTAAAATAGTTCTAACTGGAACTAGTGGAAGGCTAGTTGTGCAATGGGACTTAAGTCTAACTCAATGATTATCTAATTGACTGATACATCAACACAAAATAGCTAGTGAATGCAGATAATTTGAGTTCCCCAACTGTGGTGGAGATTCCAAGGTAGTGTAACATCAGTTGTAGATTAGTCTTGAGTGTACAGGTGTTTCATGTAGTTAGATGATCAACCTTGTGAATTGTGCAATCAATTTGAGGAATTTCCTAAGTAACCGGGGCCTAATTTCTCAAGGAATTTCACAAGGAAATAAGGGCTCAAGAATAGGCATAAATTAACCAATTCTAGGTCAAAAATTCTTCATGAGAAGAGAGATAGGTTATTCACTTGCAAGTTGTGCTCAGTTGAGAAAAGAAATTGTAATACATCTCTATTCATCATATTAATGCAAACAGGCAAAGGGGTTTTAGTATATTTATTTCCCCTGAAAAATATTGTGCACATGTGAGTTATTATCATTGCATATTTGTGATTGATGTTCTAAATTATGAATTGAATTTCGTAGAGTAATAGAGTAGGTTTTTTTATTGTGTTTTTGGTTAAAATTTCATGAGCAGTTGAAAATATACACCATAATTTCTACATGGTATCATAGAAGGATTCATGTTAGAGAAGGAATTTCAAATTTGTTTCTCTAGAGTTTCAATTTTGTAGTTCAACGTAGTAGGATATGACCTTCAATGGGTTGAGGCTAGAATATGCCTTAGAAGGAAAATATAATTTCATCGCATGGAAGGATCACGTGGAGGCAGTATTGGATGACAATGGATTGCTAGAATACATCAAGACAAATGTTGCAAAACCACAAGCATCTGATGCCCAAAACCTTGCTTAGTGGAAGAAAGATGTTTCCAAGGCAAGGAGAATAATATTGGACAGAGTACGAGATCACATTGTCTCAAATCTCCATGGAAAAGAAACGTCATTCGCAATGTTGAAAGCAATGATAGAATTGTTCGAGAATAGTAGTGACCAGAGCAGGTTGTCGCTCAAGGATAACCTTCGAAATATTAAGATGAAAAAGAATGACATTATTATGCACTATTTGAGAAGATTGACAGAAGTTCATGATGAACTTGGTGTTAATGTTGTAGAAGATTACTTGGTAAGCCTAGCCCTTCTAGGCCTTTCCAAGAGCTGGCATAACTATCAATATTCAATGAATGACATGGAGAAACTACTAAATCGGGAATGCTTATGGTTAAATTTGGTATAGGAGGGAATAAGGCGAAACACCAGATATGGGACTTCATCCAAGGGTGAGGATGACGAAAAAATTGCATTGGTTGGAAAGGGAAAGAAGGTAAAATGGAATAAATATCAAACCAAACTAGATTTCATCCAAGGGGGCAAGAAGAAATATTTGTCCAAAATTAAATGCTTCATTTTTCATGAATTCAGGCACTATTCTAAGAAGTATACACACAAAAATGCGAGCAAGAAGACCTTAGGAGGAACAAAAGGTGAAGCCTTGGCTTCATAGTTCAAGCTTGAATTTACCCTTACCACATGCATGGCCAACATAGTGATGGGGAACGTGTGGTACTTAGACTCTGGTGCATCATTCCACATGACAGGTTGAGACTTTTTCAGTGACCTTGAGGAGAAAGATCTCCAGATGCACATCAAGCTGGGGGACGATCGGGGTGTTGAAATATGTAACTAGGTTTGGTATTCATAATGAAATATGTAATGTTCATTTTATGTATTCAATGTAAAGAGAAAAATACATTTATTATTATTTCTCTTGAGGCATAGTTTTCATGGTCAAGGAAAATTTATTTTAGTTCAATATCCCATTATGAGATTTTAGGATTTTTCATTGAGAATATAAAATCAAAAGAGTCATTTTCATGTATGAATAACCCTTCTTGGGCATGTTACATATTTTAATAAAATTATTTGAGTCAAATTAGAGTCAAAAGAACCTTCAAAACCAAGCCAAATATGCAAGCATCAAGTCAGCCTAATGGAGCAACAAGTCGGCCTAAGGACAAATCAGCCTAATGGGAGGCTTAAGGAAGCCTATATATAGGGCACTCAGCCTCATTTGGAGAACAAAACCTCACACACACAAGTTCGATCATAAGGACGAAAATAAGTGAAAAGGAGAGGAAAAATAAGGAAGGAAAAAATTCAAAGTTTTGGGTTTGCTTTTGGGCTACTTATCTCCACACGTGCAAAGGAATCAAGGCACATAGTGTTGAAGAAGTAAAATTAGGTCACCTGAAGAGTTTTTCTAGAAGTTGATTTCTCTAAGAAACAAAATCTAGCCTTGCAAAGAAGAGAAATTGCAGTCTCTAGGAAAGTCAAAGTTATACGTGCAATTGCAATTGCTAAGTAGGTTAAAGTTGCTGGAAGGAGAAGCTTTTCAAAGAGGAATCATTGAATTGGTCTTGGAGGGGTTCATGATTAGGGGTCTATAGCTTCAAATTTATGAATTGAATATTTTATAAGAAGAAAATTCTTGTGATTTTTCCTCTTAGATTGGAGAGGTTTTGGCCATGGCTGATCGCCTACATCTTTTGTCCTTTGTCTCATTTTTATTTATGGTTTGGTAGTTTTTTGATGAAGAATAACACATAATAATAATCAAGTACAATAAGAGCCTAATCAAGAAAAGTAAAAAGTCCTCACAAGAAGCTATCATTATAAGGGAAATCATCTAATATCTCTACTCTAGATTTATAAACATGGGGTTGGTATAGTCACCTTTCATAGGGAGTCAGGCTCCCTTATTAGGCTCAATGATGTCATGTTCATTCTGGGGTTAGAGAAAAATCTAATCTCTCTTGCACTTTTGGAAGACCGTGGTTATGATGTGATATTCAACAAAGGAAAATAATTCCTGATACACATAGCCACAGGACACGTGAAGCAAATCATGGTTCGTGTGAAGAACCTGTATAAGCTAGATGTGTAATATTGTGTTGGATTAAGCATGAAGGCGGAGAAGGTGCAGAGCCATGATGTTGGTGAAATTTAGCAAAGAATAATTTTCCATTTGCATCATTACACCCTAAATATTATGCAACAAATAACCACAGGCCTCCCCAAAGGAGCACTTAAGAAGCATGATGTATGCAAAGGATGTGTTATCAATCTATGATTTTTGAGGTTGAAAATGTAATTATAGATGTAACCACAAAACCACTTTGGAAGCTGGGATCTAGCCCTGCCAGCTTCAGAGAGGGATCTCTTTGTTAGATTTAGTTTTTTTTATATTGAGATATTATGCTGGTTATGAAAGTTCAGTGTTTATTTGATTGATTTGAATTGTTTGGTTTATTAATGTTTAAATTACCATTGGGCTATGGAGTCTATGACTTAAAACATGGATCTGTTTTAGCTTTTATATATAGATTTCACAGGGCAAGGCAGCCAAGCTAATTGGATTCTATAAATTTAAATGAAGTGAATAAGAAGAGATGAAAGAATTTCCATTAAGTAAATAGCAAATAAGAATTCATTTACATAATTTCAGTTGAAAACATTAAAATTATTCAGAGACAGAATTAGAGTGTGCATTGAAACAAATTATGTTCTTTAATTTACTAGTGAATAATTCATATTATGAGAATACATAAAAATGGTACACAAAGGAAAGTAACACATAAACAATGATAGGTGCACTTCACCAACAATTTGACACAAGAATCATGTGAAAGAGATTTTTGTATTACTAATAAGTCCACTTGAACTTGAAAATGTACAATAACCTTCTTGGATGCAAAAATCAACCTTTTATACTTTGAAATGAGAAGTATTTATAAGTTTATTTACAAAGTATTCCGATATAACAAATCATGATGTAATTTAGGAATATATAAAAGTAATTGCATCTATTATTAAAAAAATATAGGATAAGTTGAACTGCCTGGATTGCTAGCACTACTTTTGTGGAAACCATTGTTGATCTGCCCCTTGACTTGTGTTGCAATGTTTATCTTGTTGCTGAAAATAGAACCCATCTTTCAATCAAGTAACTCGCACAACTTGTCCCACCTATCTTCACTTGGGATGGAAAACTTGAGTAACTTTCTCTAAATTTCATCTACCTATGTGTTATCACCAAAAAAAATGAAACATAATTTGACAAAGTTAAATAGGTTCATGTGTCAATGGTAGGGTCATAGAAATCATTTTTCATTACCTAGTGAAGGGAAATTTAAAATTTTTCTTGTTTAAGCTTACCTTAAGGTATAAACCCACTCACTTTCAAATCCCCTCATGTCACATCACTCATAATTTTATGAAAAATTTCAATTCCCAAGATTTTTGTACCGAAATAGTCGTTTTAGCCAAGAAACCACAGTTTCGTAGCGAAATACACTGAGAAATGTCACTTTTCGCTACAAAATTGCTGATAGTTTCGTAGCGAAAACACCCATATTTACACTAGATACTCTACAAAAGCGTGGTTTCCTGTCTGTCTTGTCAGATTAGCTGTTAGGTGTCAGAATATCGTTGGGAAAGGGTAAGTTAGATACCATTTGAGTCATTGAGGGACAAGATCAAGGTACATGGTCAGGTTTGAAGTTATCATCACCATTTTAGGAATTTGTTAGTCATCATTGTGTTATGAGAAGACATCAAACTCCAAAATATTTCCTAATTCAGTCATTTCTCATTTCGAATTCCTTCTTTGTGTGATATTGAGCTCTGGAGAGCTATTGCATTGAGCCAAAGCTACGATTGGTTTTTTTTTAAAGGTTTACAAAGATCATTGATCAAGCGAGGCTGCAAATCATCAAGCGAGGTTGTGAAGACATTAAAGAAACCATGGCAGAAAAAAGAAGGACAAATAAGGGTGGACAATGTTTGATATATGAACCAGTAGATATGAATCTGATCAATGAAGACCCAACAATAGTAGAAGTCTTTAGAAGGACAAGTTTCTTACAATTTTGTGAAAGATTACAAGGCTTCCATGTACAGGTTTCCAAAGAATTTTCTTTAAATTTCAGTGGAACAACTACCAAAGTGGGAATGATTAATCCTTCCATCACACCAGAGGTTATTACAGTAGCTACAGGGATTCCAAGGGGACAAGAGAAGTGGTTCAAAGGTTTCAAGTTCAACATGGAGTAGTGAAAAGAGTTTATGAAGCCTAAAAATAGTGAAATGGATCTCACTAATGCCATTCCAAGGAGCTGCATGAAGGATAAATACTCAAAATTGTTGCTCATCATCCGAAAGTATTTTACTTGTGAAGGGAGATACCATAAATATTAGTCATATCATTTCAAGCTACTCCTACACTTTATTGGTAATATTTCCCTTGATTTACCTTTCTATTTACATAGAAGTTTGTCAAAAATGGCAGATACGGTCCAAGAAAAATCTGAAGGGAGTAAGACTTCATTTTTTCATCATGGTTTAATGAAACTGTTGGTTTTAGATGAACTCCAAAGACTAGGCAGAGACTAGTCTTCATTTTTGTTTGTTAGTGGTTTTGAGTTGGATGCTCTTACTCCTTCAAGAACTCCTAAACCTAGGAGAATTCCATCACCCTTAGTAGCAGAACAGAGTGAGCCATTGGTGGAAAAACCAAGTGAACCAGTAAGAGTAGAACCAAGTGAACCAATCATGATGGAAATAGAGCAATTGGAGAGTTTTGATACACCAAATGTCCCACCTGCAAAACGAAAACAAGCTATGAGTAAACAAGGAACCAAAAGGATGACAAGGAGTCAAACAATGGCCTTAGAAGAGAAAATAATGGCTGTAGAAGACAAAGCAGTAGCTAAAGGAAATCTAGAAGACATATTACATGCCATTGACATAGAAGAAACTCTTATAGTCCAGGCTGAGGACATAGAGGAAGGTAGACAGAAGCTAAAAAAGGCCAAATATGCAAAGAAATTAGAATTTGAAGGAGAGGATGCATGTTTTATGTTCCAAGCAAGAAATCATATGACAAGGCATGCTAGAAATCTATTAGAGAGTATTAAAGAGGTTCTTCCACCTACTGACACAATCCAACCACCACAAGACATCATTGACCTTTCATCACCTGTAGAGAAAGATACATTTAGAAAATCAAAGAAAGGAAAAGAGAAAGTGATGGAAAAAAGAGAGTTTCAACTCCTTGAAGAACAATTGAAGTTGGCCAACCATGAAATTTCTGTTATGAAGAAAGAAGAAAGGAAACACAATGTAGAGAAGGTTCAGTTTGAAAAGATGAAGGAAATTTTGGAAGAGCAGGTTGACATTGTTTCCAAGACTCTAGATAATACACAACAGCTTATCAAATGGACCATTCCATTGAGGAAAGAGGTAAAAAATGTCAGGAAAATGAACATACATTTGAAAGACACCAACAGAAAGTTGAAAGATCAGGTTAAGGACCTCCAGGAACGACTTTAACTAATCCATGATGAGTTGGAGAAAAAAGGCCTTAAAATGACAGTAATTGAGGAGCCAATTGCTCAACTCATCATCAATGAGGAAGAAACCCCTCAAGAATCATAGTGTGAGATGTTTTATGATTTTGAAGACTAATGGCATGTTAGAAACTGAGTTTTTTCACTTAGAAGGTATATTTTTGAAGCTACACAAAATTCTGGAATTTTGACTATTTTCAGTAGTTTCGTAGTGTGCCTAGGCTTGAAGAACAAAAAAACGCTACGAAACTATTGTAGCTTTCATTTTTGCATTTTGAACCAGTTTTTGGAGCTCCCAAGAGATGGAAATGGTATGGAAGATGCATTAATGCATAATGAACATCATGCATAAAGAAATAATAATAAAGGACGATGGAAAAATGCATTTTTGTAGCGCGACGAAAGTACGCTATGAAACTGTCTTACTTTCGTAGCGTACTATTTTGGAGCTTTATAAGCAGGTTTTTGGGTATTTTTGGACAACTGGATACTATCAAAGTGTTAAAGTACCATGACAATAGTTATTCAAGACTTAAAGACCACGAAATGAAGACAAACTACCAGCCAAACCATTCGTTGAAGATGAAGACCAGTTTTCCTATAAAACAGGGTTTATTTCCAGTTTTAGAGGAGGTCAATTAAAATTTCATGTATTGATGAGTCCCATCACACCATATTTGAACATGTGAAAGCATAGTTGTCAAGATGTAATTGTTTTTAGGAGATAAGGTTGTTAATGTAATAATGAACGATTTGAGTCCTATTAGGAAAAGGATTGTCAATTAGGATAACTGTCATTTTCTCAATAAATAGATGTTTTATGGTTATGC
This sequence comes from Pinus albicaulis, assembly GCA_034641835.2. Lineage (NCBI taxonomy): Eukaryota > Viridiplantae > Streptophyta > Pinopsida > Pinales > Pinaceae > Pinus > Pinus albicaulis. Next base: position 1,532,013,958 of record CM076579.1, read on the forward strand.
AAGGTGTCATTAGGGAAAAATTTGATGAATATAGCGAGGAGGAAGATCATCTCATCATGTAACAAGTTTATTAAAGGGAAGAGAGTAGAATTTTTCAAGGGTTGGAGATTTTTTGGCAAAACTGCAACTTTATGTAAATTGACTCTTTTCAGTAATACATAGATTGTTTCGTGACCAACCTGAGATTCTAATTGAGTTTTTAGTGCTTATCTTATGTATATATTTTATGTGTCCCATTTGCAGTGGTTTTCATCTTTAATACTCCGAATTCATTCGTGTAATGCTCTGACTTCCTTTATAGATGAAATGACTGTGTGATTTCCCGTTTCATGTGTGTGTACTTCTGCTAAAAACTCTTACCTGCCTCAAATTCCATGTCAAGTGAACTTAATATTGAATCACTGAAAGTGTCGACTCCATAAGCCCAATGTTTAAAGATTGATACTATTTTCAACCTATGCTCATCACAAGCAAGTTTTTTTCCAAGTAAATTTAGCCATCTAAATACATCTTTATTTAATATCATTAACCCCTTTGAGAGAGCCCTCTCAGACTGAAGAGGCTAAGTTTCAGTCACAAGATTGGTTTGAAATAGTTACACGATATTGTTTGATTAGCAGCCTATCAGATGCAATTTTGGGATAACACTATGTATATTTGGTAAAAGTGGTTTCACTGATAAAGATGTGTTTGATCTCATGCCGAATGTTTAAATCAAACTCTAGTGTTTCGAGGAAGGATTTCCCTGTGATACTTCCCTATATCCCTGCAAATTTGGAACTATCTTTGGAAATGAACATTTTTTTTTGGTTATAATTAGGCAAAGTAATTAATTTATCATTCAACACTAATAAACTTGGAAGTCCTTTTTTATTGAGAAGCTCAAATTTCTTAACGAAACCCTGCACACCAATCTCCAAGACTTGAAAATTTTCCTCCAATTTCAACATGAGATTTCTCTTAGTTATTAATTTATTAACTTCCAATATATTCTCACTTCCGTCTTCAATCTGCAATTCTTCTAACTCATACCCATTTTTGGAGTTGAGAATTTTGATGAGATTTGTGGCTACGTGGGTTTTTCTTCCAACTTTTCTCTGATTTGTTCAATGGATTCTCTGGATTTATGAATTAGCTCATTTTTTTTTGTTGATGCCTTAGAAATCCGTGGCAACAAAAAGGGGGATAACCACTCGGTATGGACCTTGAAGAAGTTCCTTTTTCATTTGGGATAGTGGCTCCGACTTGGGGTAATGGGACTAGTGTCCTAGTTTTGGGTTTTATATGATTGTTGGGTTTCTTTAAAATGATATGCAAGAAGAATAACTAAAAACTAAAACAACTTTATTCTAAGATGAAAAACTTTGAATTGAATCTAATCTAATCAAACTCGGGATAATACTGATTTTATGTGATCTAAAATGATATCTATTTAGTCTGTGATGATCTATATCAATCATAGACTTAATAGAATTAATAATTTTGTAATATAATCCTTTTGAGAAAATAGTTAATCAAAAGAAGATGTAAAACATATCGCATATATTCTGATGATCATATATAAAACAAATCAATTTCTATTCTGATATCATACAATAGTGTAATTGATACTTCAAATAGAAATAATTGATTTCATACATAATTCATGAAAGCTAGATTTATCACTAGTGTTAAAACATAGTTTAGCATACACGATAATAGTACCATATGTGTGATGTCCTATTCATCTGACCAGCGATAATAGGCCACAATCAATATTCTATCAATAATTCATTCAGAGAATACAAAAGTGCATCAACAGTGATCAACCAAGATGATATATAATTGAAAAGACCATGTTCCATTATCTTATCAAGACATCCACAAACTTATAATAAAGCATTCTTTGTAAATGTTCTTAATAAAAATCCCGGACCCTTCTCTAAATGCATGAGAAGGGTTTAAATACTATATTAACTACTTACAAAAATAGATTGTACAAAATATCTTATGAGGCGTTTCAAACAACCTTCCTCATTCCTAGTATCTAATCGCTAAAATTGAAATTGTCAAAATAGACTAACTCATGATCATGCTTGATGATAGGCTAGTGCCTACTCTGCTTTTCTGTTCACAAATATCGGACATTGGTTGAACTTGTGGAGGCTTCCCGAACTATGTTTTCATCTGTCCAGTAAATATAGCATCAAGTAAAAGTGGCAGAATTTTCTGTATGGAATTTAGAGAACAGTTCAATGTCATTATTTGACTATGAAGTTTAACCAAGAGTTGCCTGTATGCTTCCCAATTAGTCTTTTTCAGCTGTGCAATTGATTCTTCTCGTATTTGACCTGTATTTTTCCAAATTTTCTCCAATATTTTGAGATCAAGAATTGATTTGGGATTTCCTTCTTTAATTAAACCGGAGGTATGCAACATGTGGTTGATCATTTTAAAAATTCTCTTTTCTATGCCTGATGCTATAGCTATTTCCAATTTTGCTTGTTTTACCTGTGTATCCCAATCAGTAAAGATAATATCTTTATAGTTTTCTTTGATCTTTGGGAGATTTGACATTTTCCCTTCCTCTGAATCCTGCCATTCAATATAGTCTGAAATTTTGGTATTGAGTTCATTAAACTCAATTCTCTGGTCAATAACTGTATTATTCAATTGTTCATTGATTTCCAAAGGGGAACTATGTCTGATATTTGTAAGACAAAGAAGTCTTGCTGCTTTGAGAGTAAGGCATTCAATGCCAATGCTTCTTTAATGAATTCCTCTGTAGTAGGAATGCCTTCATACTTTATAAGATCTTCTCTCAAGTCTTTAATTAGTGTGTATTTGCTGGATAATTCATTTTCATAACTTATCTTAAGTACTTCTATATCTTGTTGAAATTTAAAGATTTGTTGCTCGGCCTTTTGATTCAGAATGTTCATTTCTTCATCCAGTTGTTGTTATAGATGCATTATTTTATCATCCTTCTCTTGAACCAAAATGGATACTTTGGCTGGTTTGTCCATTGTTGCGGTAGTATATGCTCCAGCAAATTGTGATAGCCGAGTTAGGTTTTCAATTGGGTTTGATGGGGTGTCTTTCCATACAACTTCCATAATCTCATTACTTGGGGGTGTTTCAATCCTCCTTCTCTTTCTCTATTTCCTGACTACAAATTTATGAAGAGGATTTTAGAATACATATAGTGGAGGGATATCAGTTACTTTTAGAATAATTTCATCAGTAGGAAATGCGGGAATAACTTCTGTATCTTGGGAGCTAGTCTGAGGACTTTCGGTGGTTTCTTTTGCTGAAACTATCTAACTTTGGGGGGTTTGAAATCCTGTATTTTTCTGTGTAGATGATCCCTCAGGGGTATCCATCAATGTATTACTAACTAAAGTCTAGAATTTATCTAGCTTACTTTCATTCTTTGGGTCTGATTCTTCTGTTATGATCACCTTTCTTGGTTCAATTATATAACTAGTAATCAAGATATTTTGCGGAATATGCTTGAGTCTTTGTTCTCTATACTCATGGAATCTATGTAATTCCTCCAGGTTTAGATTCAATCTGAAATTTTTTTGAACTTATTCGAAAGTTTCAACAGATTGCAAAACATCTTCAAATCTATCATCCGTGTGTATTGTTAGCCACTTGTAAAATTTGATTATACCAAAAGGTGGCTAAATCTGTTTTGAGCCTTCAAGGAAAAAAATTTCATTACTAAAATTTTTTGGCTCTTGAAGACTCTTGAAGGCCTCATGCCTCTGTCCAAAATCTTCATTGCTATTCCCATTTTATACTTGGAAATCCTGCTGAAATCATGAGAAGAAACTGCTGAAAGACCTTCATTTTCCCCCTTCTCAATCCCTCATTTTCTCTCCTTTTCTCCATATTTTTCCTCTATTTTTATGAGTTTCCTTCTTCCATTCATGAAAACCACTTTCGCGAAGTTAAAGACTCACTCTTTAACTCTATCGGAACCCTCATTTCCTTTAAAAAACATTGAAAATCATTCAAAACCCATTTTTTCGTATGTATTTGACTTAGGCCCTCGTGGGCTAAGTCCTAACCACTTCCCCACATGTGCCCTCACCATAAACACCAAGCCCTAACCTTCTTGGTGCTTATCGCATCGGAGAAAATCCAAAGCGCGCAAGTCTTTTTTCCTTGTTTGAAAAACTCCGATGCGATTGGCCCTTTTATATAAAGCCCCGGTCATATCATTCTCTCATGCGCCCTCGGTCCCGCAGTCGGGCACTTAGCCACATAATATATTTTCCGCCTAAAAATAATAAAACCTTTTTTTTATTATAAACTTTGAGTTTTTATTCATTTTATAACTTTTTCCTCCGGATCGAATTTCAATTTAATCTCCACCGTCGATCTAAAACCACAGATCTATGGTGTGGAGTTCATCTCCCCGTGGTCCCCACCGCTCGAAAGCCAGTTGCCCGAAACCAGCGGTATCCACCGCACTGCCTTCGGGCCAAAAACTGTTTTCTTCTGATGGCCAGTGATTCCATACGCTGCTTGACGCGCGTCCTGAGCACTGTTCCGGAAACTTCCATCCACCGCGTATTAAAGTCATCCATCGCGCGTTATCGTTCGGACCTAGACGTCCAGCGATATCGCTGTGGACCGTCTGATTTGGGCCCACTGATCCAACGGTGATCACTCACCGAAGTTTCTCGATGGTTAACGAAGGTGCGCGCGCGATAGCCGGGCCATCGTATAGCGGAAAATCAATCTCCGCCGTCGATATGATCTGCAGATCGACGACCCACAATTCATCGCCCGATCTCTCCGTTTGACTTTCCATTGCCCAATCCCGACCGTCGATCTCTGCGCGATCGACGGTTCAGATTCATCCTCCTCCTCTGACCACCTCGTTCAAATCTCGACCGTCGATCTCTGCACGATCGACGACTCATATTTAATTTTTCTTCCACCCATTTTATGATCTCCCCGATTAATCCCGACCGTTGGATGATGCCATCCAACGGCCCCGCTCCTTCCACACGCCCTCCGATGCATTCAACCTATAAATGCAGGATTTCTTAATAGTTTACGTATTTTGCAGGGTTTTTATCATTTTCTCGCAATTTTCGAAGAAGATTCAGAGGCGGAGGGTGACGATCCTCCCGTCTTCGATTCGTCAAAGGAAATCATTCACAGGGTAGAAATGCACGTTTCCTCAGTGTTTCCTCAGGCATGGATGCCTTATGAACCCTGCACAGCCCTGCATCGTAGCAAAGAACACAGCAAATTGGGCACAGACAAAGAGTATCAGAAACGAAGACCAGAATTAACCAGAACAGAGGAATAAAGACAGTTTTAATGGGATTACGACTAAGACTATTATCAAAAGCTTAACCCCCGATTTAAAAAATAGTTAAAGAAAAAAGAATGAAGGATTATCAGACAAGAAACCTCCACCGCCACATATGAGGTTAATCAATTTCTCCCAGCTACCATAGTGCCACCTGTTCCTCAAAGTACTCAATCAGGGGCCGAAGTTATTGAAGAAGATTAGATTTTGCCTCGACGTAGCCAAGAAGTTACTTCTGCAATGAAACTTAATGCAAAAGATATATGCAGAGTAACCCTAGCATCACACAGAGCCTCAAAGGTCAATAAAGCTCTCATCGAGCTTAATTCATAAGTGCAAATCAATTAATACAGTGAAACACCTGTACAGTTTCTTCATTGAGCCCCTCAAAGGCCAAGAAGTCATTAAGTCTGTATTAATTGTAAATTGAGATTTTTTATTAGATCTCACCTCCTCATTCTTCTATATATACTACAACAGAAGATGAGTGAGGGGTTGGTTGTAGAACTTTGATATACATTTGAGCAAAAAAACTTCTGATTGTACATAGTATTCACTGGCTCTTGGAGCTCTGCTGGTGATAGATAGGTTAGGCTGAGATGTGTAGATGGTTGCTGACCTAAAGCACGGGACTTAAAGCTGTAACTGGTTTGAAGCATCAATACAAGCTGATTTATGGGATCCTGGTCTATGTTGACGGTGATGTTTTCCTTATTGTAACCTATTATTTTGTTTCTGTTTCCATCTGTGTTTCATATTCTCTTATAAAGAACAACATGCACAGAGTTAGGACCTATTTTATATCAGTAACCTTCTCTGACTGAAAATATTTATCTGAATGTTTTCTTCTATCTATGTTATTTAGGAGTGATTTAATTCAGTTTAAGCATAGGAATGTTGGTGTTCCCTCATCTTATTGTCTTAGCTGAATGTTATTCTTAGATGTTATTTTCGGTATACGTTTCGTGAAGATGAACTGAGGAAGATATGGTGAGCCCTGGTCCTAGTATGATCCCACAGACTATCTGATTGTTTCCCTTTGAATGTGTCAAAAGCTGGCTATTTTCAAAGTACTTACCAAATCTTAGGCCATTCTGTTGTTATCTTTTTATTTGTCTTGAAAGTAACCACGTAAAGAAGAGCTAGGAGAGGATTTGTGGTGAGCCCGACTTGCTAGTTTCTAATCCAAAAGTTGCCTTCAATTTTCCCTCTGTTTTAAGATGTTTTCAATTGAAAGTGTATCAAAGGCTGGCTAGTTTCAAAGTACTTACCAGATCCTAGTTTACTTTTATGTCTTTCTTGAGTCCATGTCAAAGGCTGACTAGTTTAAAAGTACTTATCAGATCCTGGGCTGCTCTTGTTTCTGCATCTGTTTATTTCTCCTTCTTATTGTATCATTCCATTCCATAAATCAAATCTTCAAAGAGATCCTTAGACATAGATGACTTGCCCCATGGACCACTCTTGCCTCTTGCTGTTCCAATTAAACCCTATTATGACTCCATAGCCCAATGGACTAAAACCTGCAATTTTCTACCTTTTTGACCGAAGCTTACTTTGATTTCCTGCAACTTCTCACTTTTGAAACTTTTTGCACTTAGAACTTTTCACCTTGAACAATAATCATGCTCAACCATCCAAAAAACAAACAAACCCTTGGCCTTCATAACTATCCTAATATCATTACCCCCAAACTTCAAAGACAAATCCATATTTGTACATATTGGAGAGATCCCTCTCCGGATTCAGGAGGGCTAGATCCTAGAATCCCAAAGTTGGTTGAAACGATGCTGTTTTTGTAATTGGACTCTGCCAATCTTGCTAATAAATTACAGATCCCTAACATTTCTGGCGACTGCACTGGGGAACTGAACCCAGGATCATTTTTCATCTCTATAAATCTTGTGAGTAAAAAGCAGCCTTTTCAAGCACTACCAACAATTGGTAATCATGACGAAACTTGTTTGAATCGGTGACAATTTAGGTTAACCCTAGGATTCTCTTAAGAATTGATCAAACCTTGAAAAATCAGTTGGCTTAGCCATAAGAGTACACTGTCTTTGTCTCATAACCGTAGCTAAGTTTTGAAATAGAGTTGGGATATTCTTAAAAAACCACACAACTCAAAAATAACTCAGAAAAACTGAAAATACTTCAGATTGGTAGTAAAACACTTACTCCTACATTGACACTTACCTTTTGTTGTGTTTTACCCCATACTCTTAGAAAGAGTCTGGAAAGGGCCAGGTAGCTTCCGGATCTCATCCTCTTTTAAAGGTGAAATATCTGGTAAACACCCTCCCAGTCAATCTCTGGTTAGAGTTTGTTGTGTTCTGGGATATCCTTGAAAAGGGATATTTCACAAGCATGGTGGTGGACCATAAAACCTTTTACCACTGAAAGGAGCTAAAAACTTCCACTTGGCAACTCCACAATTCTGAACAGACCTTAAGACTCCACTGGAAATAACCCTGATCATCATAATATCATTCAAACTCAGTTAGAGGACTGTGGGATTGAAATTAAGGCAAACATATTAGTTAACCATTCAAAGACTGTCATATCTGGTTGAAATTGTCTTGTTTATTTGGGTCTGAAAACACAGCATAGTGGCTCCTAGAAATATTCACACTAGAGCCTATCTTGACCCTGACCCACTTGAAGTAGTTGATAACCCAGAAAGTATCCTTAGGAAGTCTCCTAAGATTAAATTATCAATTGTTTTCAGACCATCCTTGAGAGCTAAATCAGTTCCTGAAAATCTTTCAGCTCTACAACAACCACAAGCTGACTTAGTAAATCCATTTAGAACTAGGTCATTCAATGATATAATCCAGCTAGGTTCTGAGTCTTCACTTTCTTCTCCTGAAACTAGTGAGCATCTTGGTAGTAGAGAAACAACACCTCCTGATTTACATTTCCTCCACAACCTAGGTGTATCTCATCCACGATCAGCTCAGCAATCTACTGTTGTTCCATCCACATCCCTTCATCCAAAATTCACTGTCCAAACCAATCCACTCCAACCCACTCTCCCTTTTTTTAATCCACCCCCACCTCCTATCATGGTAGCATGGTATGCTCCCCTAGTCCTTCCTGCACCATTAGTAAATCTTCCACAGGACTATCAGTCCAAAATTCCATTATATGATGTTAACAATACTACAACTACATCACAACATGTGGATAAGATGGATGACTATTTTGACATAAATGAAATTGATGATGATTCTATCAAACTTAGATTATTTTCTCAAAGCCTGGGGGGGAGAAGTAAGAAAATGGTTTAAAGGCTTAGCCCCCCATAGTATCAATGATCTCCAAGGCTTCCATCAAACATTCTTGAACAAATTGGAAGTTAAAAATAATCCTCTCCAAGTCCTTTCTGATTACAAGAACCTTCATAGAAACCCCGAGGAAAGTGTCCAAGCTTATTGCACTAGATTCAATAGTGTGTATAATGCACTTTCCCCAGAGCTAAAACCTCCACAAGGCTCATATTTAAACAAGTTTCCTGAGGGGTTTGATTCTGACATGACCTATCAGCTGAGAGAGAGAGACTTTGAAACTCTTGAAGATATGCAAAGAGGTGTTGTTTCTGTAGAATTCAACCTGATGGAGAAAAGAGCAAGGATGAAAGCTGAGAAGAGAGTATCTTTTAGAGAGGAATCCACACCTTCCACTTCCAATTCCAAGATGGAAAGAATGATGGAAGAAATGATGAAAGAGATGAGCATAATTAAGAGAGCACAAGCAAGTCAAAACCAAATTTCTCCTCAAAACAGAAACCAGAACCAGAATCAGAATTCTAGAAGGAACCAACCTCCAAATAGACCTAGGGAAGATGATCAACAGATCACTCCTCCATTTCATCAAAATTATGTAAGTGAGGTTGAAGAAATGGATCAAATAACAGAGGAAGATGATATCAACCTATTTGGGGTAGATGATGATGACTTTGAAGTTCATTATGATAAAAAACAAGGTCTTTACACACCATATGATGACAAAAGACATGATAATGAAAATTATGATCAAAACATGGAAAACGCCATCACGAAACCTCAAAGAGAATATGACCTTAGAAGTAAATCTAGTCAACAAGCCCCCAACAACAAAACCCCTGATAAAGTTTCACAAAAAAGCACTGCAACCAAGCCTAAAGTGGTCAAACAAAAGGACAAAAAAGTGGCTGAAAATTTTGATAAAGGTAAAGGAAAAGGCACTCAAGAAAATGAAAAATAGAGTGCAGACATTAGTAGTACTAACACATCAGCTAGTACTCCTGTGAAAATAATTTTATCAAATGTAAATAAAACAAAACCGCAACCTGACATTGCTGATAGAGTGTCAGTTAATAAGGCTGAAACTAGTACTGTAAAGAGTCAAATTCCGTTCAGCTTGGAGCATGAAATTTCAAAGATTAAGATTTCTTTTCCCCTCACCGAGTTAGCTGCCCAACATGTATATAGGACCCAAATTTTGAAGGATTTAAATTTAGAAGACAACAATGACTCAGTCAATCTTAACGATGACCAACCAGAGCTTATTTTTGGTCCAAATATTGAAGGAAAATATCAAGAGGGACCTATTCCTCCCTTTTATGTAAGTTTTAATGTTCATGACAAAATATTGCATAACGCTATGCATGACTCAGGGGCCTCTCATAATATAATGCCTAAAGCTGTAATGGAGAGCCTAGGTCTATAAATTACCAGACCTTATAAAGACCTTTACTCCTTCAATTCTAGCAGAGTAAAATGTTTAGGATTGATCAAAGACCTCTGTGTTAACTTAGCCCAAATTCCGGCCAAATGCTTAGTCATGGATATCGTTGTGGCTGATGTTCCCCCAAAATATGGAATGCTTTTATCAAGATCTTGGGGGGCTAAGTTGTAGGGAACTATGCAAATGGACATGACCTATGTGACTATCCATGTTTTCAATCAAACTAGAAGACTTTACAGGGAGTCCCATATGCAGTACACAGTCACAAGCCAAGACAGACCACAGAACTCTCCTATCTATTCCGTCAATACAGGCCTTGATTCTTTTATCATGTTTAATGATGAAACACTTAGTGAACAAGTCACTTTAGCAGAATTAATGGCCGATGGAGAGGAGGAGGTAAATACCAATGAACGGTCAAAACATTTTGCTGAACCTTTAAATAACAGAAAACCAGATATGGGTCTTGAACTACAAGTCATGTGTCCCTTGCTTCTAAACATTGAGAGTAAAGGATGTATCCCTCAAATAAATGAAAATCTGGGGGAATCAAAACATCCACAACTCAGTGCAGACATTCAACAACAATCAGAAAGCACGATAGTTGAAGAGGACTCTAAACAAGATAAAACTGAGAAAAGTCCTCTCTGGAGTATGTATTTTGATGGGTCATGCACTAGAACCAACGCTGGTGCAGGTGTCTGGATTACTAACACTGAAAGCAACCACATAGAATGCATTTCATGCAAATTAAACTTTCAATGTTCCAATAACATAGCAGAATATGAGTCCTTTCTCTTAGGCTTACATCTTTTGAAAAAGTTAGGTGCCAAGAGAATCAATGTATATGGGGATTCTGAATTGATCATTAGGCAAGTAAATGGGGAGTATAACGCAAATCATCCCAGACTTAGAGCCTATTAGAATGATGTCATGGACCTTTTAAAAACATTCGAGGAGTCCAAAGTAATTTTTGTACCAAGGAAAAGAAACATTGCAACCCACAATTTAGCCTTTGCAGCTAGGACATGCTTAGCGCCATTTGAAACCAAAGACTGTACAACTGAAATAAATTTTAGACCAGGAGAGCCTGATAATAAGAAGTATTGGCAGGTTTTTGACAATGACAAACAAATAGAAGACTTCATGCAATTCATAAATGAATTCGAACTAAACAGTTCAGACTCAGACTATGAAACAGACTGCAGTGAAGAAAACTTTCTTGGTGAAGAAGAACTGTCTCCTGAGCCTGTCAATATTAACCTATTGTCTAGCAAACTTATGAACGAAACAGAGGAATTGGAAACTCTCCATACTAAATATGAAAGTTTGCCTAGAGGTCTAGCCCCTTTATAAGAGTTGTTCGATTTTGACAATGTGGCCAAAAAACCAAAAATGGAACCTGTAGAGACTGAAGTGGAGGAGTGCAATATAGGCAGTGAGGAAAAACCAAAGATGATTAAATTGTCTAAAACCTTACCAGCTCACATTAAACTCAACTATATAGAGCTTTTTAAATATTTTTCTGATGTTTTTGCATGGAGCTACAAAGATCTTAAATCCTATGACACTGAAATAATACAGCACAAAATTCCCCTTAAAGAAAACCAAAAACCATTCAAACAGAAGCTGCGCAGAATAAACCCTGTCCAGTTGCCTTTGGTTGAGAAGGAGATTAAAAAGATGTATGAAGCTGGTATTATTGTCCCTATTAGATACTCTGAATGGGTATCTAATCTGGTGTATGTTAGGAAGAAAACTGGAGAAATCAGGCTTTGTATAGACTAGAGATTTAAAAAAAGCTTTATTAAAAGACAACTACCCTCTACCCAAGATGGATCATATTTTACAAATGGTGGTAGGGTCTAGAAGAATTTCTTTGCTGGATGGCTATTCAGGGTATAATCAGATCTTGGTTTACCCTACTGATCAATTAAAGACAACCTTTACTACACCATGGGGCACTTTCATGTATGTGAAAATGCCCTTTGGTCTAATGAATGCTGGAGAAAACTTTCAAAGAGCCATGGACATAGCATTCTCGGAAGAATTGGGCTTCTTCATCATTATCTATCTTGATGATGTCACTGTGTTTTCAAAAACAGATGAAGAACACTTAGAACATTTGAGAAAAGTTTTCGAGAAGTGCAGAAGGTTTGGAATATCTTTAAACCCTAAGAAGACACTATTCGGTCTCCAGGAAGGTAAGCTTCTTGGACACATTATTTCAGAAGAGGGTATAAAGATAGATCCAAAGAGGATTGAGACCATATTGCAAATCTCTCATCCTCGAAACATCAAGGAGTTGCAATCTTTCATCAGGAAGATCAACTTTTTGAGAAGGTTTATCCCTAATTTAGCTGAGCTTTTTAGGAATATCACAAACATGCTGAAAAAGGAGTAAGGGGTAAAATGGACCTTGGAAGCAAAGCAATCCTTTGAACTGGTGAAACAAGCGTTGACCAAAACACCGGTTCTGATAAGTCCTGATTTTTCAAAAGATTTTTATATTTTCTCATTTGCATCAGAACATACCATAGCTGCTGTCCTTTTACAGAAAAACCCACAAGGACAAGAGCAGCCTATTGCATTATTTAGCAAGGCATTGAGGGATGCCCCTTTGAAGTATAACATTATGGAGAAGCAAGCTTTCGCTTTGGTTAAAGCATTGAAAGACTTCAGAGTATACATCCTTCATTCACATATTATTGCCTTTGTCCCAAATTCAGTTGTTAAAGACATTCTAACACAGGACCCAGATGGTAAGCGAGGTAAGTGGATTGCTGTTATTCTTGAATATGATGTAGAGATAAAACCCACTAAGCTCATCAAAGGCCAAGGTCTAGCTAGATTAATGGCTGAATCAAATTGTGAAGTTCTTGATATTCATATGATTAATGCTTTAGATGATCAAGAGGAAATCTCAACACCCATTGTTGAAAACCATTTTATGAATTCCTCTTGGTATGTTGATATTCTTTATGTTCTGCTTAATTTGAATACACCTCCTAGTTTGACAAAAACAAAGGCAAGGTTCCTAAAATTGAAAGCTGTAAACTATTGCATTATAGATAAATGTCTTTATTGGAAGAATGCAAGTGGTCTATTGCTTAAATGTTTGCCTAAGTTTGATGCAGAGAAGGTTAAGTACCAGTTCCATGAAGGAGAGTGTGGAGGTCATTTGTACTGGAAGACAACATCCAACAAAATTTTGAGGGCTGGTTTCTATTGGCCTACTCTTTTCCATGATGTACATAAGATGATCATAGCCTGTCATAAGTGTCAAATTTTTGAAGGCAAAAGAAAACTGCCACCCCTCCCTCTACATCCAATCACTGTTGAAGCCCCATTTCAACAATGGGGACTTGACTTTATAGGAGAAATCCATCCCCCATCTTCTGCCCAGCATAGATGGATTCTCATTGCCACAGACTACTTCACTAAGTGGATAGAAGCCATTCCTTGTAGGAAGGACAATGATTCAGTTATCATAAAATTTATGGAGACTAATATTCTCTCCAAATTTGGCTGTCCTACCAAGATCATTACTGATAATGCAACAACATTTGGATCAAAGAAGATGGTTGAGTTCTGCCATAGATATCAGATAACATTGGGGCATTCCACGGCCTATTACCCTCAAGGTAATGGACTTGCGGAATCCTCAAACAAAATCTTAGTGAACATAATCAAGAAACTGTTGGAGGACAACAAGAAGTCTTGGCACACAAAGCCGATTCATGCACTTTGGGCTGATAGATTGAATTTGAAGAAATCCATTGGTATGTCACCCTTTCAGCTAGTGTATGGTACTGATGCAATTTTTCCAAACAACCTTGGTGTACCAGTGATGAAGTTGATTCAAGAGTTGCAGACTGAAGATAATGACATGATCAGAAGGATAAATCAGACCATTCATCTTCAGCAAACCAGGGAGGAAGTGTATAACAAAGCATTGCAGAAACAAGACAACATTAAGAAGCTTTTTGATAGAAGAACAAAGGCTAGAAATTGCGAGATTGGGGACAAAGTTTTAAAGTGGGACTCAAGAAGGGAAGAGAAGGGCAAGCATGGAAAGTTTGACAACCTATGGCTTGACCCGTACTCTATTCATTCAGCTGCTGGTAACAACGCATTTTTCTTGCAGGAGTTGAATGGAGTGGAATTGTTTGGGGGTCCTGTCAATGGCAGGATGCTTAAACATTACTTCTCTTGATTCATGTTATGTTTTGAAGCCTTTTTTATCTTTTCCATTATAAATATTTCATCCACCATTGCATTCAAAGTTGTAAAAAACAAAAATACAAAAACAATGAAAAGAAAGAAAAGAGGGCAGATTTTGAAAACAAGCAAGGTATAGCCCCATACCAAAAAAAAAAAAAGGAGAGATAAATCTGAAAGTGTGCAAGCTCAAATGCCACTCCTAAAAAACACACTTCTAGTTAGTCAAACTATTTAATCTTGACTAATTAGCTTTAAATTTTCTGCTGATAGGATAGTGAATTTGATATGCCAAATGGTACAATCTTGGCTTATCAGTAGATATTTTAGGATAGAAATGAAAGGTTCAAACATGTTCAAAACCTAAACCTCAGTTTCCAAAGAGAAATGACTCAAATATATTCTATTTTCTGAGTCAAAGAGATGTAAAAAAATCTGGTTCTAATTAACTCAAAATATGAACCAGAGGAAAAGGAAGAAACAACTCAAACAAAGTTAAAACAGAGCTGTAGAAAAAAGGAAGGAAATGCTTCCAATTTTTCAGATCTTAAGCCTTCCATTTTGATTTAATTTTTGTGAAATAAATGTCTATGTGCAGCTTGTCTTTTATGCCATAGACCAGCATCAAGTTAGACCGTTCAATCCTAACTTGAGTGCTTTTCAATTTCTGTTTTAGAAATTTAGAGAATGAAAGTCTGTTGGACAGTTTAATCCCAATAGATAGTAGAATAGGTAGAGAAGCATCTGAACTCAACTATTTAATCTGAGTTCAGGGAGAAATAAGGAGTAGAAATAGATTAGATTTCATGATTTCAAAAGAATAAAATGTTGTGAAAAGAGTTTGCCAATCCAAGTGCACTCTAAGGAAGAAAAAATGTTAGATTTGTAGGATTGGGTAGGTAGAAATTTTTATTGATGAAGATCCATTGCTTGTATGGCTGCTAATATGTTTTCAGAGAAAATCATCCCAGCACATGAAGAG
The DNA here is from genome assembly GCA_034641835.2 of Pinus albicaulis. NCBI lineage: Eukaryota > Viridiplantae > Streptophyta > Pinopsida > Pinales > Pinaceae > Pinus > Pinus albicaulis. The sequence continues at coordinate 1,532,029,203 of CM076579.1, forward strand.
CAGCCCAATGGATTAGGCAACTGATCAGCCTCCCAGAGAACAATAAATGGATCAGGCACATGGTCAGCCTCCCAGGGAATGCAGGTCTAAATTCTTGATGCCTTCAAGAAGGCACCATCTCCAAGTGGAGCCACTGTTAGCCACCTGTAAAATTTGATTATACCAAAAGGTGGCTAAATCTGTTTTGAGCCATCAAGGAACAAAATTTCATTACTAAAATTTGCTGGCTCTTGAATACTCTTGAAGGCCTCATGCCTCTGTCCAAAATCTTCATCGCTATTCCCATTTTATACTTGGAAATCCTGCTGAAATCATGAGAAGAAACTGTTGAAAGACCTTCATTTTCCCCCTTCTCAATCCCTCATTTACTCTCCTTTTCTCCATATTTTTCCTCTATTTTTATGAGTTTCCTTCTCCATTCATGAAAACCACTTTCACGAAGTTAAAGACTCACTCTTTAACTCTATCAGAACCCTCATTTCCTTTGAAAAACATTGAAAATCATTCAAAACCCATTTTTTCGTATGTATTTGACTTAGGCCCTCATGGGCTAAGTCCTAACCACTTCCCCACATGTGCCCTCATCATAAACACCAAGCCCTAACCTTCTTGGTGCTTATCGCATCGGAGAAAATCCAAAGCGCGCAAGTCTTTTTGCCTTGTTTTAAAAACTCCGATGCGATTGGCCCTTTTATATAAAGCCCCAATCATATCATCCTCTCATGCGCCCTCGGCCCCGCAGTCGAGCGCTTAGCCACATAATATATTTTCCGCCCGAAAATAATAAAACCTTTGTTTTATTATAAACTTTGAGTTTTTATTCATTTTATAACTTTTTCTGCCGGATCGAATTTTGATTTAATCTCCACCATCGATCTAAGACCACAGATCGACGGTGCGGAGTTCATCTCCCCGTGGTCCCCACCGCTCGAAAGCCGGTTGCCCGAAACCGACGATATCCATCGCACCGCCTTCGGGCCAAAAGCTGTTTTCTTCCGATGGCCAGCGATTCCATACGCTGCTTGACACGTGTCCCGAGCACTATTCCGGAAACTGCCATCCACCGCATATTAAATTCATCCATCGCGCGTTATCGTTTGGACATGGACACCCAGCGATATCGTTGTGGACCGTCTGATCTTGGCCCACTGATCCAACGGTGATCGCTCACCGAAGTTTCTCGATGGTTAACGAAGGTGCTCATGCGATAGCCGGGCCATCGTATAGCGGCAAATGAATCTCCGCCAAAATTCATCGCCCGATCTCTTCGTTTGACTTTCCATTGCCCAATCCCAACCGTCGATCTCTGCGCGATTGACGGTTCAGATTCATCCTCCTCCTCTGACCGCCTCGTTCAAATCTTGACCGTCGATCTCTACACGATCGATGGCTCAGATTTAATTTTTCTTCCGCCCATTCTATGATCTCCCCGATTAATCTCGACCGTTAGATGATGCCATCCAATGGCCCCGCTCCTTCCACACGCCCTCCGATGCAGTCAGCCTATAAAAGTAGGATTTCTTAATATTTTACGTATTTTGCAGGGTTTTTCTCATTTTCTCACAATTTTCGAAGAAGATTCAGAGGCGGAGGGTGATGATCCTCCCGTCTTCGATTCGTCAAAGGAAATAATTCACAGGGTAGAAATGCACGTTTCCTCAGTGTTTCCTCAGGCATGGATGCCTTATGAACCCTGCGCAGCCCTGCATCGTAGCAAAGAACACAAAAAATTGGGCACATACAAAGAGTATTAGAAACGAAGACCAGAATTAACCAGAACAGAGGAATAAAGACAGTTTTAATGGGATTACGGCTAAGAATGTTATCAAAAGATTAACCCCTGATTTAAAACACAGTTAAAGAAGAAAGCATAGAGGATTATCAGACATGAAAACTCCACCGCCACATATGAGGTTAATCAATTTCTCCCAGCTACCATAGCGCCACCTGTTCCTCAAAGTACTCAACCAGGGGCCGAAGTTATTGAAGAAGATCAGATTTTTCCTCGACGCAGCCAAGAAGTTACTTCTGGAATGAAACTTAATGCAAAAGATATCTGTAGAGTAACCCTAGCATCACACAGAGCCTCAAAGGTCAATAAAGCTCTCATCAAGCTTAATTCATAAGTGTAAATCAATTAATACAGTGAAACACATGTACAGTTTCTTCATTGAGCCCCTCAAAGGCCAAGAAGTCATTAAGTCTGTATTAATTGTAAATTGAGATCTTTTATCAGATCTCACCTCCTCATTCTTCTATATATACTACAGTAGAAGATGAGTGAGGGGTTGGTTGTAGAACTTTGATATACATTTGAGCAAAAAAACTTCTGATTGTACATAGTATTCACTGGCTCTTGGAGCTTTGCTGGTGACAGATAGGTTAGGCTGAGATGTGTAGATGGTGGCTGACCTAAAGCACTAGAATTAAAGCTGTAACTGGTTTGAAGCATCAATACAAGTTGATTTATGGGATCCTGGTCTATGTTGACGGTGATGTTTTCCTTATTGTAACCTGTTATTTTGTTTCTATTTCCATCTGTGTTTCATATTCTCTTATAAAGAACAGCATGCACAGAGTTAGGACCTACTGTATATTAGTAAACTTCTCTGACTGAAAATATTTATCTGAATGTTTTCTTCTATCTATGTTATTTAGGAGTGATTTAATTCAGTTTACGCATAGGAATGCTGGCGTTCCCTCGTATTATTGTCTTAGCTGAATGTTATTATTAGATGTTATTTTCGGTATACGTTTCGTGAAGATGAACTGAGGAAGATATGGTAAGCCCTGGTCCCAGTATGATCCCACAGACTATCTGATTATTTCCCTTTGAATGTGTCAAAAGCTGGCTAGTTTCAAAGTACTTACCAGATCTTAGGCCATTCTGTTGTTATCTTTGTATTTGTCTTGAAAGTAACCAAGTAAAGAAGAGCTAGGAGAGGATTTGTGGTGAGCCCGACCCACTAGTTTCTAATCCAAAAGTTGCCTTCAAGTTTCCCTTTGTTTTAAGATGTTTTCAATTGAAAGTGTATCAAAGGCTGGCTAGTTTCAAAGTACTTACCAGATCCTAGTTTAATTTTATGTCTTTCTTGAGTCCATGTCAAAGGCTAAATAGTTTAAAACTACTTATCAGATCCTGGGCTGCTCTTGTTTCTGCATCTGTTTATTTCTCCTTCTTATTGTATCATTCCATTCCATAAATCAAATCTTCAAAGAGATCCTTAGACATAGATGAATTGCCCCATGGACCACTCTTGCCTCTTGCTGTTCCAATTAAACCCTATTATGACTCCATAGCCCAATGGACTAAAACCTGCAATTTTCTACCTTTTTGACCGAAGCTTACTCTGATTGCCTGCAACTTCTCACTTTTGAAACTTTTTGCACTCAGAAATTTTCACCTTGAACAGTAATCATGCTCAACCATCCAAAAAACAAACAAACCCTTGGCCTTCATAACTAGCCTAATATAATTACCCCCAAACTTCAAAGACAAATCCATCTTTGTACATATTGGAGAGATCCCTCTCCGGATTCAGGAGGGCTAGATCCTAGAATCCAAAAGTTGGTTGAAACGATGTTGTTTCTGTAATTGGACTCTGCAAATATTGCTAATAAATTACAGATCCCTAACATGTATGACAGGTTTGATTTTGACTGACTGAGTAAATTTATTAGCAATTTTCTCTGGGTCGAATTGCCTTGGCGATAAAATAGGGAGCTTTAAAAGCTGAATCTTGTAGCATCATTTCGACGCATGATTGAAATTGCTGAGGGAGAATGAACCACACTAAATTGGGAAACTTGGCCATAAATATTTTTTACTATCTTTTAGAGTTTTAATGAGTCCATTTTCGACAGTTTGGTAAGCCACTTCTCTTGCCATTAGTTTATCTGAAACATGCAAAGGAAGCACATGTGAATGAGTGGAGCTTTCAAATACTCTGATGTATGAAAATGATTCTTCAATGAAACATATTCCTATCATTTGGAGGTCTGTGATGGCTTCCTTAGTGAACCTGGGGCGCTCTCTATCAAACATTAACTGATGTAATGGTAACACAACCCCATAACATAATCTGTGGAAGTTTGGTACATAATTATGTTCCCATATCTTTTTATGACTTAAATGAATAGGGGTAGGGTCTTCGGGAGTCCATTTCCAACCCATAATTGGAAAGCTGGTAGAGAAAAAAATGGCATCAAAAACATATGCCCTCATGAAAAATTGGGGGATGGCTTTGGAAGAAGAAGATCTTGCCTGGCGATATTCATTAATCGCTTTAGCTAGATTTTTGGAAAGAATGGTTGCCCAATTCATGATGTGAGAATTAACAAAAGCATGAATCAAGGGAATCCAATTTATAGAGAAATTTGTGTTATCAGGGAGACCATATAATCTACATAGCATTGATGCTGCAAAATTTTAGGGATTTTCAAGTGAAGAAATAGGATACATACCTAATTTATCATGCTTAAACTTGTTATCCAATTTCCTCCAACCTTGAATCGTTTTGAAAGGGTCTTCATTATTCTTTGCAAATTTTTGAACAAACTTGTTGTCATAGATATCTTGTTGGTTAGGTAGTTTGTACATGACTTTCAAATCTTCAGCTCTAAAAGAACCTAAGGTGCCATTCTTAAAGGTTCTGAATTGTCTGTCTTTAATTGTTGAATTCTCAACAACCCATCTTATCATATCAGTATATGGTAAAAGGTTGGCCCTTGCTGCTATTTTGTGAAGGAAGGAGCATGCGGCATCTTTAAAATGTAAATATAAGGGCCTTGCATCATCAACATTTGCCTTGACCTCCACTACTTTAGGTTTTTCATCTTCGAGGATAGTATAGATGGCTTGCCACTTTGTAGCACCTCCATCTGCAGTGCAAACCATATCTGAGATTGTGGGCAACATTTCTGTACATTCAAATTCTGCAACAGTTTGTTCATCGTGTTTCTGCATTACTTTGTGTATGGACATGTCTTGAAGGAAAATCCCTATTTAAGACAAAGTAATGATCAAATGATGAGAAATATAGTGAAATGACCAATTTTAAAAGAAAAGATCCGGGAAGTAGCTGTACCATTAATTACCCGTTATAAAACAATAATTGTTTGCATTGGGATGATAAAACCTGTTTAATCATTTCTGACATGATTTATTTTCACATTAAAACTTTTATTAAACCCTGTCAAATCCATCGCATCGCACATTTTTGAACTAGTTTTTTGAAGCAAATTTCTTTAACAAGCTTTACGTTTATGTGATATGCGATTTCGCGATATTGCGAAATTGAAAAATCGCCCTTATCGGAATATCGCAACATCGGAACTTTGGTAAGTAATGTTTTAAGACTTAAACATATTTCTGCGATGTGCGATTTATGATGCCGCTTGCGAAGTTCAAATCGCAGATCACAAAATCGTGATTTTATGTTTGTGCTTAACTTTCAATGGGAAAAGATTATGCATAATGCGATTTGCGATAGGGTGATCATAAGAATATGAAAGTGGAATTTATTAAAATTTTTTTTATCTTTTTGTTTTTATTTTATAAAAACAATAATGTTTTTTGGAGTTTGATTTTTTATTTAAAATAAAAAAATACATTTTAAGAAGGGTCCCTATTTATATTATCAAAATTTTAAACTATTTTGAAAATGAAAATGGGGAGTTGTTGCATAACACAACAATTAGCGATTCACTTGGGAGAACCAGATATCTCTGATTGGTTTGTTTGATATTTCTAAACTTTCAAAACAAGAAAAAGTTTACGGGAATAAAAATAGTATGATTCGTGAATTAAACAATGTTTTTTCAAAATATAATCTATTCACTTATCTCATTTTTTTCTTAGTTAACCCCTTCAATGATAACACATAGGTGTCTGTATCAGTCGGTACTCAAATTTAAAAAGATAAAGTAGGTATTCTCTAAAAATTGGTTTCATAGATTTTTACTCATTTATCACAAATAGAGCCACTGTTGCCATCAGGAGTTTATAGCCTCGACAAGGTTATCTTTTAACCACTAATGATTCATGGTCCCATCTAAATTTGATTTCTTATTTCAAAATTTAATTTTAAAATATAATTGAATTTATTTTTTCTGACACATTCTCAAAGTCATTGTCCAGGTTTGGTGACCTGAGAGTGACAATGTCATTCAATGATCGTAATTTAGACTGAACAAGCTAGCTCGTGATAAGACCCCTTGTCTTTTGATTTTATAATCATTTAGCTATTACCCTGTTATTGTATGTAGTATTGGTAATATCAGTCTAAATTCTTTCTCTATGATTATGATAAACAAGCTCGTGATGAGACTTATTTTCTTTTGAGTTTGTATTTTGTATATATTTCTTTTCTTTTTTGAATTATACTTTGAAGAAGAAATTTTATCAGATGGGATGAATCGTTAGCTCGTTTAAGAGTTATGGATGATAATTATAGAGTTAGTAGATACCTTTTCATAGAGAATCCTTGCTAAGTTAAAGGTTCCTTTCCTGACTGATACATAACATCTATATTTTATGATATCAAGAGTCCTTTCGGAAAGTAAATGTCTTTAGTAAATTTCAAAATATTTCAAAAAAATAAGGTTTACTCAATTCTCATAGTTATAATTATCTTTTTACTTTACTTATTTATAGAAGTGAAATATCAAATAAATTTATCAGAAATTTTTAAAACTTTGAATCAATAAAAAATGATGCTATTTTCAACTTTTATTTTCTTAAAGCAAAGTAAAATTTAAAGCTTGATTCCTAAGAGAAATATTTTTTGAGAATTTGACCATTCATTGGCAAGGAGTCTTTCTTACGTAATAAGTCTTGTAACAAAAAGGTGGATAGGCCTATTTTTTCTATGATTTGAAATGGACCAAGCCATAATCTTTTGAATTTGGTATGCTTACCTTTTTCTTCATGTGCCTTATCCCATTTCAAAACAAGGTCTCCAATCTCAAAATATTTTGAGCTGGTAGATGATGTATCAAACGAGGCTTTAACTATTTGTTGATGATGAGCATGTATAGCTTTGGCTTTTTCTGTTTGTTCTTCCATTTTAAGAATTTGATCTTGTCTAAGTTGAAGGGAAGATGAAGGATTTTCATCAATGAAATGCACTAAAGCAAATGATGATATTGTTATATTTGTGGGTAGAACTGCTTCTTTCCCATAAACTAACACAAATGGTGAACTACCTATTGAGGATTTTTAGGTGATTATATCTACCCAAAGAGAAAATAATAGTGCTTTGTGCCAATTTTTATGATTTTGTTCTATAGTTCGTTTGATGATTCTGATAAGGTTTTTATTTGTAGATTCAACCAATCCATTACCCTGCAGATAATAGTTAGCTGAGTATTTTAATTTAAAACCTCTTTTCAAAGAAAATTCTATCATGGCATTTCCGGAAAAGTAAGATGCATTGTCAAATATCAAAGCTGATGGGAGGCCAAACCTAGTGATTATGAACTGATCAATAAAATCTGTAATATTTTTTGTATTAACCACCTTTAATGGGATAACTTATACCCATTTTGTGAAATAATTTGTTGGATTTAGAATATACTTATGTTGTTTAGAAGAGTTTGGAGTTATTTCACCTATGATATCTAACCCACATTGTTCAAATGGTCGTTAGATATTTACTGGTTGTAGTGGAAATGCTGCTTTCCTTTCTCTTGCTATTGTAGTTTGACATACTTTGCATTTTCTCGTATATTCATGTGCATATTTAAATAATGTTGGCCAATAGTAACCGGCATGCAATATTTAATGAGTTGTGGTGTTTCCTCTGAAATGACCTCCAGTTGGTCCATCATGTAATTCCTGCATTACTTTTTCAGCTTCAGTTTTCTCTAAACATCTCAATAAAATAGAATCATAATTTTTTCTAAATAACACATCATCTATGAGTTGATATTGATTTGCTTTAAGCCTTAGAGAATACTTTGCTGTGTAATTGAGATATAATGGAGCATATCCATTTTTCAAGAAAAAATTCAGATCAACATATTGTGACTGAGAATCGTTTAGGCTTACCTTGGACAATTGTATTTCATTTGATTGATCTTCTTCTATTGGTAAATGAGAGGCTCCAGTTAACATCCTACAAAGACCTTGACCTTTAACAGTTTTAGCAAGATGTATCTCTACATCATATTATTGAAGTGTAGTAACCCAATTTTCTCTCTTCTCTCCTAACTCTCGTTGGATTAATAATTTCCTTACTGTTGAGTAAGGTACTATTATTTTAGTATGTGTTTTTAGGAGAAAAGGTCTAAAATTTTTCAAAGCTTTAAACACAACAAAATCCTATTTTTCCACAGCTGAATAATTTAACTCAGCACCTTGAAGGTTAGAACTAAAAAACGAAATAAGTGCTTCAATGTTTTGATCATTTAGCTATGTCAAAACTGCTGCGTATGACGTATTAGAAGCGAATGTGTATAATATAAATGGATTAAGAAAATTGAGAGTTGTTAAAGAAGGAGCTTCGATGATGGCTTTCTTAATCAACTCAAAAGAATTTCTCTCATTTTTCCCCATTTAAAAAGTGAAATTTTCTTGATCATTGATTGCAAGGGTAAGATGATTTGGGAAAAATCAGGAACAAACCTTTTTACAAAATTAATTTTTCATAAAAATGATTGCATCTTTTTTTTATTGTGTGGTAGAGGAATGTTTTCGATTTCCTGAATCCTATAAGGGCCAATATGAATTCCTTTTTTGGAGACAATGAACCCTAATAATTTACCTTTTGATAAAGTGAAATAACATTTTTTAGGATTCAAGGAAATGCCAAATTTTCTACATCTTTCAAAAATATGTTTTAGGTGATTAACATGATTGTTTCTATGCTTAGAGTAGATAGTAATGCCATCTCAGAGTATATAACAATTGAGCTATTGATTAGTCCTTTGAAAGATATATCCATAACACTTTGAAATGTAGCATCGGCATTAATCAACCCAAATGACATATTTTGGTATGCATATGTTCCCCACTTTGTTTTGAATGTTGTATTTAATCTATCATCCGGATGTACCATGATCTGATTGTATCCTAAAAATCCATCGAGAAAAGACATCAATTCAGATCCTTCAACTGACTGCAATATCTATTCCATGGTAGCTAAAGGAAAATTATCCTTTTGGCAAGCTTTATTCAAATTTCTAAAGTCTATGCAAATCCCAATATCTCCATTATTCTTCCTAAATGGGACCATGTTTGACACCCATTTCGGATGTCTAACAGGAAAAATATTTTTGGCTTTGAGCATTTTGTTTAATTCAGATTTAATTTGAATTTCTATGTTTGGATGGATATTTCTAAGTTTTTGTTGAACAGGCTTGTCATCTAAGATCATAGGTATAGTATGTTGAATTATAGAAGTATCATATGTCTTGAGATCTGAATAATCCCATGCAAAGATATTTTTATATGTTTTCAGTAACTTAATGAATGAAATCCTTTCTTTAGGTTTTAAACCAAGACCTAAGTTAATGTTTTGAGGTTTTTATGGTGAGCCAAGATTAATCAATTCAAATTTTAAAGTAGAACTCTGGGTTTTCGAATTGGTAATCTTCTTAAACCTATATTTAAAATCATAGAGATCTTCCATTTTGACTACAGATTTGGGAATTGGATTAGCATTTTGTTTATTTTCAATCTGTAAGTCATGTTCATGTTCATCTACGATTTGACCCTCGTAAGATCCGTCTGATGTAAGAAAGTCTACTATATTTGTATCATTATTAAATACTCTCCAATTCGTTACGTTGTCAGGAATGGAAGGCCTAAAAATTAAGTCAATTGAAAATCTGTTTGGGCTAAATTTTTCAGATGGTATAAGTTTAGATGCTACATTAGCAAGTAAATCAACACTTGCATTTTTTAATCTAGGAACTGTGGAGATATTGAATGCAGAAAAAAAAAATGGGATGTAAGGCATTGAGCTAAAGCTTGATAGTGTTTCAAATGTCCAGAAATATAGTGAATCGTGTTTCTGACTTGTCTAACAATTATCTTAGAATCTCCATATACCTGCAAATATTTAACATTTAATCCAATAGCTTTATACAAACCTTTTATCAATGCTTCATATTCAGCGGTATTATTCGTGCATTGAAATTCGAGTCTAGAAGATAGCATTGTTTTCTCTCCTTGCAGATTAATTAAAATGCAACCTTCTCTTGCACCATCTTCTGATTTTGAACCATCAAAGTACAAAGTCCAAAATAAGGACTGTTTTGAAATTTTATTGCTAAGATTAATACATTTAGAAGTGTCTGTTTGAGAAAAATTTTCAATTTGAGAAATAGCAGTATTTATTGAAAAAGGTGAAATCTGGGCATTTAACGATCCAAGAAACGATTCAGCTGAGTAATTTCCAATAATATTATTAGTGAAAGCTATAGGTTCATTTGTTTCTTCAAGTTCAATGACTGTATGTTTCATAAATTTTTCGCGATCAACTCTGATTTGATTTGGTTTACCATTGTATGGTAACCACATATGTGACCAATTAGTATCGAAATATCCATGTAACTTTTCAGACCAATCCCTGCTTAAAATAAGACCATAAAATTCAGGGATATTTGCGACAAAGATGTCAATTACTTGCAGTACCTTTTGATTGGATGATAATCTAATAGATACTGACAAAATTTCTCCAATGACCTCAAATATTGTTCTATCTAATTGAACTATATGTACATCATATTTTTTAGGAGTGACATTCAGTTTTGTGCACACTATTCTTGGCATGATGTTTGAAGAAACTCCTGAATCAATAAGATAATTATCAACATTTTTGTTGAAAATCTCATAAGTCAAAAGTAAAGGAGGAGTGTGAGAAATAGATCTATCACCAATTAAAACAAGATCATCGATATTTACTTTGTTTGAAGATGACGGAGGTTTTCCCATATATTTAGAAGCTTGGGCTATAACTATTGGTTGTATAGGATCTATAGGGATTGCCTTGAGTTCTCTGAGTAAACTTTTCTGGTGTTGTTTGAGTTTGGGCATTTCATGTAATGAAATGTTTTCTTTGGTATTTTTCATATCTTCAACTATATTTTATTCCACTGTATCTAAAACATTAAAGTTTTGGAAGTTTTAAGATGATCTAGTGAAATAGGATCTGTCTGAATAGTTTTAGATTTCTTGTCTACTGTTTTCTCCTTTATGGGGAGAGATTTATGTTTCTGATTTGACATAGTTGAATCAGAAGAAGATTTAATTCTTGTAGAAACAGGCATAGCTTCTCGTTCTTCTTTTGTAGGGAGAATGCAATCCCATAACCCATTCAATTCAACTTCTTCTTCAGACTCTGATTCATTTTCAGATGGTGAGGTATCTTCAATATCTTGATCAGATTCAACATTTGAAATCACATTTGGAGGCTGAGATGTTGAAGACGGGTTTTTCTTAAATGGGCGATATGATTTCTTAGGCACTGATGTTTCAACAACCTGTTTCTTTATCTCAATCATGTCATTTGACATTGTTTTTAACACTTTTTGAATACCTTCAATATCGAATGGGTCTTTTGAGACTTTCTTTTTGGAATCTTGACTAAATTTCACTTTCTTTGATTTCCTGTCTTCTATCTCTGATTTTTTTTCCAATGCTAAGATTCTTTTCTCTATAGCGAGAGATTATTTCATGTTTTCTAAAAGGGTAGCTTTACCAGCTCTATCTACAAAAATAGCTATATTGGAAGGCAAAGAAGAAATATATGACTCTATTTGTACATCAACAACAAGCTTGGAAGTGGTTGGGATTTTGTTTAATAACTTATTAAATCTGGAGTTGAAATCTTTGATCCTTTCACCTGAGTTTGTTTTTAGATTGGAAAGAGCATTGATTAAAGATGCAACAATTCTATCATCTCCAAATTTTGTAAGAAAAAACTTATTCAAAAGTTGCCCAATTTGTAATAGATCCTACTGGAAGTGAAAAGTATCAGGATCCAGTAGATCCTTGTAAAGTATAAGGAAAAATTATTGCTACAATATCTTCATGAGAAACTCCATTAAGATTCATGGCTAACATAAAATTATTGATATGTTCTTCAGCAGGAATACCATCATCTGGATTATATTTAGGTAGCCATTTTTTTGGATGATCTGGAAGAGGATTTGGATTTGCAATCAATACAACACCAAGATTAGTCCAAGGCCAATTGGCCATAATTGGATTTGAAGTTTGCGAAGATACATAAGTAGATCCAGAAGTAGGGGGAATGGAAATAGAACTTACAACTGGAAAAATACTACTTATGATAATACTGCTTGTTTGAGTAGAGGAAATGGAAGAATATGAAGATGTAGATTGAGTAAGAGGATGTGAGGAAGTAACTAAAGGGAAATATGACCTGAATTTACTCCTATCTGACTTAGATATGGATATAGAATTTTTTTTGTGATATGATTCTATTGGGAACTCAAAAGGAGGAATTCCAAGTTTCTTGCTTTTGGATCGGGTTAATATACCAGTTTCTTTAAATAGGGAAGTAACACTTTCTTCAGAAGTTTCGAGATTAATAGGATTTTCAATAGAAATAGATATTCCTTCTAATTTCTGAATTAAAGACTAAACTTCAGGAGACTCAGGAGTAAATTATGAAGCATATGATTGTCGAGATATTTCAGGGGATGAGGGGAATGTTTCTACAATTTTTTATTTTTGAGTTGGTGATTTAGAGTTTGATTGGGAAGATGTAGGATGCTTTTGGGGAGATCAACTCTTATGAGGGCTTCTAGTTTGAGGTTTAGATTTGTATGTCATTCATAGTCAGGCCCTCCTTCTAGCACCAAAAATGTTGAGGCCTCAAAAATCTGTGACAACAACAAGGGGGATAACCACCTGGTCCATACCTTGAAGCAGTTCCTTTTCTGTTTGGGATAGTGGCTCCAACTGGGGGTAATGGGACCAGTTTCCCAGTTTTGGGTTTTATATGATTTTTGGGTTTCTTTCAAATGATTTGCAAGAAGAATAACTAAAAACTGAAACAACTTTATTCTAAGATGAAAAACTTTGAATTAAATCTGATCTAATCTAACCAGGGATAATACTGATTTTATGTGATCTAAAATGATATATGTTTAGTCTGTGATGATTTAGATCAATCACAGACTTAATAGAATTAATACTTTTGTAAGATAATACTTTTGAGAAAATAGTTAATCAAAAGAAGATGTAAAACATATTGCATATATTTTTATGATCATATATAAAACAAATAAATTTCTATTATGATATCATACAATAGTGTAATTGATACTTCAAACAGAAATAATTGATTTCATACATAATACATGAAAGCTAGATTTATCACTAATGTTAAAACAGAGTTTAGCATACACGATGATAGTACCGGATGTGTGATGTCTTGTTCATCTAACCAGCGATAATAGGCCACAATCAATCTTCTATCAATAAGTCATTCAGAGAATACAAAAGTGCATCAACAGTGATCAACCATGACGATATATAATTGAAAATACCATGTTCCATTATCTTATCAAGACATCCACAAACTTATAGTAAAGCATTCTTTTTAAATGTTCTTAATAAAAATCCTGGATCCTTCTCTAAATGCATGAGAAGGGTTTAAATACTATATTAAATACTTACAAAAAATAGATTGTACAAAATATCGTATGAGGCGGTTTAAAACAGCCTTCCTCATTCCTAGTATCGAATCGCTAAAATTGAAATTGTCAAAACAGACTAACTCATGATCATGCTTGATGATAGGATAGTGCCAGCTCTGCTTTTCTATTCACAAATATCAGACATTGGTTGAACTTGTGGAGGCTTCCCGAACTGTGTTTCCATCTATCCAGTAAATATAGCATCAAGTAAAAGTGGCAGCATTTTCTGTATGGAATCTAGAGAACAGTTCAATGTCATTAATTGACTATGAGGTTTAACCAAGAGTTGCCAGTATGCATCCCAATTAGTCTTTTTTAGCTGTGCAATTGATTCTTCTCGTATTTTACCTGTATATTTCCAATTTTGCTCCAATATTTTGAGATCGAGAATTGATTTGGGATTTCCTTCTTTAATTAAACTGGAGGTATGCAACATGTGGTTGATCGTTTTGATAATTCTCTTTGCTATGCTTGATGCTATAGCTATTGCCAATTCTGCCTATTTTACTTGTGTATCCCAATCAGTAAAGAGAATATCTTTATAATTTTATTTGATCTTTGGGAGATTTGAACTTTTCCCTTACTCTGAGTCCTTCCATTCAATATAGTCAGAAATTTTGGTATTGAGTTCATTAAACTCAATTCTCTGGTCAATAACTGTATTAGTCAATTGTTCATTGATTTCCAAATGTGGAACTATGTCTGATATTTGTAAGACAAAGAAGTCTTGTTGTTTTGAGAGTAAGGCATTTAATGCCAATGCTTCTTTAATGAATTCCTCTATAGTAGGAATGCCTTCATACTTTATAAGATATTCTCTCAAGTCTTTAATTAGTGTGTCTTTGCTGGATAAGTCATTTTTATAACTTATCTTAAGTACTTCTATATCTTGTTGAAATTTAAAGATTTTTTGCTTGACCTTTTGATTCAAACTGTTCCTTTCTTCATCCAGTTGTTGTTATAGCTGCATTATTTTATCATCCTTCTTTTGAACCAAAATGGATACTTCGGCTGCTTTTTCCATTGTTTCGGTAGTATATGCTCCAGCAAATTGTGATAGCCGAGTTAGGTTTTCGATTGGGTTTGATGGGGAGTCTTTCCATACAACTTCCATAATCTCATTACCTGGGGGTGTTTCAATCCTCCTTCTCTTTCTTTGTTTCCTGACTACAGATTTATGAAGAGGGCTATAAAATACATCTAGTGGAGGGATATCAATTACTTTTAGAATAATTTCATTAGTAGGAAATGTAGCAATAACTTCTTTATCTTGGGAGCTTGTCCCAGGACTTTCGGTGGTTTCTTTTTCTGAAACTATCTGACTTTGGGGGGTCTGAAATCCTATATTTTTTGGTGTAGATGATCCCTCGGGGGTATCCATCAATGTATTACTAAATGAAGTCTAGAATTTATCTAACTTACTTTCATTCTGTGGGTCTGATTCTTCTGTTGCGATCACCTTGCTTGGTTTAGTCATATAACTATTAATAAATATATTTTTTGGAATACGCTTGAGTCTTTGTACTCTATACTCATGGAATCTCTGTAATTCCTCCGGGTTTAGATTCAATCTGACAAAGTTTTGAACTTCTTCGAAAGTTTCAACAGATTGCAAAACATCTTCAAATCTATCATCTGTGTGTATGATAGGTTTGATTTTGTCTGACTGAGTAAATTTATTAGAAATTTTCTTTGGGTCGAATTGCCTTGGCGGTAAAACAGGGAGCTTCAAAAGATGAATCTTCTGGCATTCTTTCGACGCATGATTGAAATTTTCGAGGGATAATGAACCACATTGAATTGGGAAACTTGGCCATAAATATTTTTTACTATCTTTCATAGTTTTAGTGAGTCCATTGCTGACAGTTTGGTAAGCCACTTCTCATGCCATTTGTTTATCTGAAACATACAGAGCAAGCACATGTGGAGGAGCGAAGCTTTCGAATACTCTGATATATGAAAATTATTCTTCAGTAAAACGTCTTCCTGTCATTTGGAGGTCTGTGATGGCTTCCTTAGTGAACCCGGGGCTCTCTCTATCAAACATTAACTAATGTAATGGTAACGCAACCCCATAACATAATCTTTGAAAGTGTGGTACATAATTATGTTCCCATATCTATTTATGGCTTAAATGAATAGGGGTAGGGTCTTCGGGAGTCCATTTCCAACCCATCATTGGAAAGCTGGTAGAGAAACAAATGGCATCGAAAACATATGCGCTCATGAAAAAATGGGGGACGGCTTTGGAAGAAGAAGCTATTGCCTAGCGATATTCATTAATTGCTTTAGCTAGATTTTTGGAAAGAATGGTTGCCCAATTCATGATGTGAGAAATAACACAAGCGTCAACCAAGGGAATCCAATTTATAGAGAACTTGGTGTTATCAGGGAGACCATATAATCTACACACCATTGATGCCGCAAAATTATAGGGATTTGAAAGTGAAGCAATAGGATACATGCCTGATTTCTCATGCTTAAACTTGTTATCCAATTTCCTCCAACCTTGAGTCGTTTTGAAAGGGTCTTCATTATTCTTTGCAAATTTTTGAACAAACTAGTTTTGATAGATATCTTGTTGGTCAGGCATTTTGTACATGACTTTAAAATCTTCAACTCTAAAAGAACCTAAGATCTCATTCTTAATGGTTCTAAATTGTCTGTCTTTAATTGTTGAATTCTCAATAACCCATCTTATCATATCAGTATATGGTAAAATGCTGGCCCTTGCTGCTATTCTGTGAAGGAAGGAGCATGCGACATCTTTAAACTGTAAATCTGAGGGCCTTGCATCATCAGCAGTTGCCTTGACCTCCACTACTTCAAGTTTTTCATCTTCAAGGATAGTATAGATGGCTTGCCACTTTGTAGCACCTCCATCTGCAGTGCAAACAGTGTCTGAGATTGTGGATGAAATTTTTGTACATTCAAATTCTGCAACAGTTTGTTTGCCATGTTTCTGCATTAACTTGCGTATGGACATGTCTTGAAGGAAAATCCATATTTAAGATAGAGTAATGATTAAATGATGAGAAATATAGTGAAATGACCAATTTTAAAATAAAATATCCGGGAAGCAACTGTACCATTAATTACCCGTAACAAAACAATAATTGTTCGCATTTGGATGATAAAACCTATTTAATCATTTCTGACATGATTTATTTTCACATTAAAAATTTTACTAAACCCTGTCAAATACGTCGCATCGTGCATTTTTGAACCAGTTTTGTAAAGAGAATTTCTTTAACAAGCTTTACGTTTATGCGATATGCGATTTCACGATATCGCTAAATCGCAAAATTGCCCTTATCGGAATATCGCAACATTGAAACTTTAGTAAGTAATGTTTTAAGACTTAAACGTATTTATGCGATGTGCAATTTATGATGCCGCTTGCGAAGTTCAAATCACAAATCGCAAAATCGGGATTTTATGTTTGTGCTTAACTTTCAATGAGAAAATATTATGTGGGATGTGATTTTCGATAGGGTGATCATAGAATATGAAAGTGGAATTTATCAATTTCTTTTTTTTGTCTTTTTGTTTTTATTTTATAAAAACAGGAATGGGTTTTGGAGTTTGATTTTTTATTTAAAATGAAAAATAAATTTTAAGAAGCGTCCCTATTTATATTATCAAACATTTAAACTATTTTGAAAATGAAAATGGGGGGGTTGTTGCATAGCACAACATGTTCAAATATAATATGTATGGATGACCATATTTCAGTCATGGATTTGTTGATATCTATCCATATATTTTCCTTAACCTGGGCTAAGGTTTGAGCCATGGAAGTTTCCTTCCCAAATTGTTGTAACCTTTGAGTGAGTATGTGGGATTTATGTACCTCGGTGAGACGAGAGGTCTCAATCCTAGCTTTCTGTTCTTGTAGGGTCTTTACATGTTCTTTTAACCTCTTGATTTACTCTCTTTGTATAGACATGTTTTCCATAGATTTTACCAGTTTACTAGAGGCATCTGAAATTTTTTCTGAGGGAATTGTTGATGTAGAAACCCCTTCTATTTTTGATGTAGCCATTCATGTTTGTGTTATCAGTGTAAGGGGTACTTCATCAAGTGGGACTATAGCTAGTTGTGCATTTTGTTCTTTTTCGTTGACTATCTTTTCCATCTCTACTTCCATGTCCCTTATATGTATATTGTGCTCCATAATTAACCTGAGCATATCTTCTTTTTGGCTTTCTGTCTCCCCCAGTTCTTTAGTTTGTGGATCCTCAGTTCCTGACAATTTCAATTGTTTTCTGAGTGTTTCTATGTCAACATTCTTCCTTTTAATTATTTCTTCTGTTTCCTTAAAATTACTTGGGTCATATCCAATTTTTATGACCAAGCAAGGATTTTATTTTATTATCCTTTGCTAAAGAAGAAATATTTTCAATCTTCAATTGGTACTGGATATTGGTGAGGGGTACTTGCAATTTGGAAGCAGTCATTACAGTGTTTGTCAATGTAGAACATATCATTTCCCCTGTCTGCATGTGCATATCCATATGATCAATAGGATGGATATCTTTTGAATCAAACTCAAATGTAGTCTTCTTGTAATCAGTTTTTGATTTAGGATGGGGGACCTGTGCCTGCAAGAATTCCATCTGCATTCTTCCTTTCTTGGTGTCAAAGGCTAAACAGAGCCTATGCTAGGTTGTGGTAGGTTGTTTCCAGAACTAAGCATAAGTGTTGACTTTGATGTTTGAGTTGTATCTGGATTACCTTGTGAAACTGAAGATGTTGGCGATCCTGTAAAGATGCTATCTGACTTTGCTGAAGAGTGTGGACCCATCAGTAGTATTTTTCTCTCTCTCCTCTTTTAAAAAGTCTGTTTTAGGATTTTTTTATTTTTATTTCTTCCTATAAATCTTGAATTATTTGGTTGAAAGCTCTGTGACTGGAGAAGAGTCTTCTTCCATTGTCCTTTTCCCAACTTTTTCCTAAGGTGTGGGAGTTTTTGAAGTAGCTGTAGATAGAAGCTGCTCCTCTACTTCTTGTAAAGTATTTTCTTCCCATTCAGCTTGGTTCATTTACTTTTAAATTTCAGCCTTTGAATGTGAACATATGGAGTGGTTTTTTGTTCCACTCTTAGTTTGGAAATCATACCCAATGGGTCATCTGACCAAGTGAAACTCAATGGGAACTTCATTTTCTTTAGGAGGGTATATGCCTCCTCACCTGCTGGCTTACTGTTGCAAATAAAAGGTCCTATTGGAATTTTCATCCTAAATTGTGATTTATTCATGTCTAAGACAAAATGAAATTCATCTTAGTTTATCATTTTCCTGATGTACTCCAATGAAAAAATACTCATTGGGACATATCTAGGGAGCATGTAGGGTGGCATTTCACACCCATTTACTCTTATTTCAGTATAATTATGGTGTTGGGTGCAGGAATTGCGGTTAAAAAGACACCTTTAACACTTAATTATCAACTTGGTGGTTTCGTAAAACTTAGAGGTGAAGCACAGGAAATTACAGAAATGATATGAACTTTTCCTAACTCTATTCCTACTTCCTTAATTATAGTCTTGTAGAATCGAAAAGAAAGATCACATGGAAAATAACACCAAAGGAATTCTAGTGCTAGAATATGAAAGAAAGTACTTTGAAAAGAAATAAATAAAAGGAACTCTCAAACTTATGCAAACAATCCTGATTGATGGAATGGATATTTATGTTTATCTTCAGTATAGTTGTATGACAGATTGATAATTGGACCCTTGAAGATGTCGGTCTTCTTTAAAGTTATTCCTTCCTGCACAAAATTGTCATTCTTGTACTTTAGAAATGTTCTTACACCAGAACTTATGCTTGTACTGGAATCAAGTTTATATGATGGAAGTATATTTTGTACTTGTACTGGAGATTTTAATCCTCATGCAGGGGCTCTAAATCTTAGGACTAGAGCACTTTGTTCCTGTATCAGGGTATCGATTCTTGTACTGGAATAGAGATTTCTGCACCAAGTTTTCAGATTACTTTTAGAAAAGAATAAAAAGTGTGTTAACTAAGAAAAGGATTAGCAAAGGTGAATAGAACTCTGAAATAGATTCGAAAATCAGAAATATGCTTCAACCAAACTTAATCTCAAAACAAGAATTAACTTTGAAAGTCAAGGCACATTTTTCTTCAAATAAGGAACTCTTTCATGCAATTAAAGAAATCATTCAATTATGACACCAGGCTTATTCCTGTGATGGCTTATTCATATAGATAAGATCTGTCTCTTTAATATTTTTAATTCAAAAGGTTCACTTAATAATTTAATATGAAGTTCGATCCTTTCCTTAAGAGTGTAAAGTGCAGGTATAGATCCTTGCGTTATAACATCATTTATTCATTATTTATCAAAGCACCTTTAATTCTTAAGTTTTTAATCTTATATTAAAAATACTTCTATCTAGAAATGAGCACTCACTTGAAGAAATGCATCAAGATCTTATGAGAGAAAAGAAACAGAAATAATTTATTGGAATGAACCAAAGGAATCGAATTGCAGAGCAAAAAATGCATTAGTACAGGAAAACGTGCTTGCATGATTCTCACGGAAATAAACTAACATTCGAAAAGGAATAATTAAACAAGTTAAAATCAAACTTAGTTTAGAATTCAAACCACAGATCCGTCACACAGTAACTGCAAATGAAATTGAACTTGTACTTGTGAAAGAATTGAAATAACTATTTAATTAACACTTTGCATTCAAATGAAATTAACACACCTTTAACGAGAGGGAAAACGAAAGGGAGAATGAGTTGGGTTGGCTGGGCCCTAGCCAACCAACTTGTTTCCCTATTTAATAAACATGGAAACTCAGCCTTTAGCAACACATAATCATAAAGTTTAAAATGCAGAATTGAAACAACATGGTGCAATTCATTTATATTGTATTTCAAATAAGAAAATGTACATAGTGAAGTCAAATCCAGCCCACAACAAGGGCGATACCAGAAAAATTACAGTCACCAAAATTACAGTAGCATCGCTAGCTACCTCTATCCAAATTCTACATCATATACAACCCTTTAGGCCAGCGGCCATAAAAAAATTACAATTGTGTTACAAACTAAGTCTTTCGGCTATAATGAAATACTAATCTA
This sequence comes from Pinus albicaulis, assembly GCA_034641835.2. NCBI lineage: Eukaryota > Viridiplantae > Streptophyta > Pinopsida > Pinales > Pinaceae > Pinus > Pinus albicaulis. The sequence goes on from CM076579.1 coordinate 1,532,049,997, forward strand.
AGCATTTGGCTGGTGTCCTAATCTCTAACATCTTGCCGATTTATCTCTACTTCCAGCCCAAATCGAGATGATTGATTCTGAACTAGATATTTGCGTAGGTAGTGAGCTGTCACGGGAGTGTAGGAACTGCCAGTTGTGCAAGAATCCTACCTGCACTCGAGCATACTAACATAATGATTAATATGTTGCTTACCAAATAATTTAGGAAAGAAAATATTATTTGAAAGATAAATTAAAGGTATAAATCCATAAAATAATTAATTAAGTCCATGACAAGCCCTAAATATGAAAATACAAAGCTAGTGCAGGAATGGACATGATTCTTGGAATAGTACAGGAATGAAGAGGTTCTGAGGTTAAAATAGAGGTATTAGGTCATGATTTTAAAGTAGGAAAGGGGTTAAAAATAAAAAAATTAGCCTACTAACATCCTTCCATCCCTATGTTGTTGTGTGTCCTCAAACAACCTTTACCTACTGTAAAAAAACCAAAACAAGGGAGCCTTCCTTCAGTCCTGAAATTGTATGTTGATCCCTGCTTTCACTGTCTTCACCTTCTTGCCTCGAGCCTTCTTGAGTTTCTTGGTCACCTTTTTAAGACTTCCATAGAAATTTGATGCTCGAAATTTCCATATCTTTACTTACCTTCTCTACTCTTTCACTTCCTCTACTAGCTCTACACTTTTCTGCTTCTACACTGTCCCCTGCTCTTTTGTGGTTTGGTTTAGTATCTCTAGGTTGTAAGTACGCTGCTTGAGATATTCTATCTGATTGTTCAAGTAGAGGATGGAGTTTTCTTCTCCCAATTCTTCTATTGCAGGCATATTCTTGGTAGTTGATTCTAAACATGTGCTGACATCATCAGGATCAAGGTTACCCTGGCTACCAAGTTCCTGCATTTTGATATCGTCAAGGGCTTCAGTAACCTGAAATTCAATGTCACCAAGGGCCTTAGTACCTTGCATGTCCATCTTACCAGGGGTTTTAGTACCTTGCACTTCAAAGTTACTGAGGGTTTCAGTACCCTGTGCCTCAAAATTACCGAGGCTATCAGTACCCTACACTTCATCTTCCGTTTGACCCACTGTCGATTCTTTTCTTGCACTTGTACTGGGTGTCGGCATCATTTTTATTTTCTTCATATTTTCGAGGAAGACCAACAAGAGTGTGTCATCTTCCTCCTCCACATAGCCTTTGTTAACCACTGTATGGGTCACCGCCTCAGTAAGGACTGAGAGGTTGTTGTCACCTGGTGAAGTAGGCAGTGAGTCATCTAATTGTATCGAGGAGGTCGACTGAACATGACCCTCCCTTGAAGAGGTTGTCCTCTTCTTGGCCGAACTTTGGGTTGTTATTTTTAATAAGGATGGGGTTTCAATGACAGTTCTTTGCTCCTATGCCTACGCCAACTTCTCTTTTCTCTTAGTCTCAATAGGGTGCGGGTTTAGGGTTTAAGGCTTTCCCTTCCTTCTTGCACTCTTCTTCTTGGACGACTTCCCTATGCCTCATCCTTGAAATTCCTTCAAAATCCTTTTCAGGTCATATTCTTGACCTCTAAATCCTTTTTAATTAAAATTGCGATCAGCCTGTGGTGGTATAACTTGCATGCAACTTGGCTAGTCTTACCCTTATGAATGCCTTTCGAAATTTTCTCCAAGCTTCTGAGAAGATAATAGGGGAAATTAATGAGCTTACCCGACTCAAAATGTAGCAGCAGTCGTATGTGATACAAAAAGGTCAGTGAATAAAAACCCTTGCAAGTAAGGAATTTCTGCAATATGTATAGCAGGTCCTTCCATTTCCATTGCATAACGTTACGCTGGAGACCTTTCTTCCAGTCCACTTTTTTTCTTTCGGTTGACCAAGAACTGATGCCACAGATTCTTCTCGATATTTTCCTTATTAAACCACTTCTCTCCCACTTCTGCTAAGCTCGTGGCTTGAGATATGGAATCCTTCGTGACTTCTAATTCCAAAAAACCCACCTTGCCTCAGCTCCCATCAAAATTTCGAGCGAATTATAGCGCCACAGCCGATTCAAATCCATCAATATTTTATAGAAACAGGAGGAACTCGGATTCCTGCAATATTGCAAGACTATTCCTATACTCGGACATTTTCTATACCTCCTTCATGGACCAAGGCTCGATCCTCACAGGCACCATTTCTCTATTTGAATTCACCCAATATCTGTCTAAAACCTTAGAAGGATGTCACAAACAAGAACTCAAAGGCTTTGTCGAAATATATTGTGATAGCCGAGCTATCCATCCACCGCTATATTGGCCACCTTCCAACCTTCACACTCCATCATTAAAATTACACCCTTGGTATGGTTGCGGTACAGATTGGTTCAAGTATAAGCAAGAAATGATTATAGGTGAAGGGCAGCAGTTAAGATAGTGATTAAATGTAATAGTCACACGAGGTCGGATATGAGGTAAGGTCATCATTAATAGGTGATGAGATTTTTTTTCAAAAAGGTAAGTATTGGATTTCGAGAGAATCGTACCATCCCACAATCACTTCATGATTTCACACAAGGTGTACACGACACTTATTAAAAGAATATTATTTCATAAAATAAAATATATTTGTACTTAAAATATTTCTCTCCTACTTTAGTAAATGATAAAACAAAGTTTAACCATAATACAAATTATTGAATGTCGTGGTCTAAAGGTGGTGCAGTCATTCTGCTTGTATAAGAATTTTACAAAAAAAAAGAGCTTTTCAATACACATTCTTGCACCAGGTATTCATGCATTGTATCAAACATTTTTTCACTGAAGACCATTTATCCTGCACCATAACATGTGTTTTCATATTTCAGCGCGCTCAGTAGTGCGGATTCCTGCTCTGAACATGCATGTACTTGAACGATCCTGCACTGAACATGCCTACACTTGAACTATCTTTCACTTAACATGCCTGCATTTAACACACATTCTTGCACCAGGGATATTTGTAGCATATCTGAAGAGAGAAAGGGAACCATTTTTTTTTTGATAGAATATAATTCATAGGTCGGATTTGAAAATTTCACTAAATATACAAGGGAGGTCTTATTTGCCAGTCTTTGGTGTTAATGTATGCCTTTCGATCTGACTTGTAAGTTCACATCGGGCCCTGCAATATGATCCATGAGGGATAAAAGAAGTGGGAAAAGGGGAAAATTTTTAGAATGGGAAGGAAATTATGACAGGTAATTCAAGAGTGAAACCACCAAGAGGGACATATGGAAAAAAATGACTTGGGAAAAAATTTCAGGGGAAAAGAGGGAAATACGAAATCAGATAGGGAAAGTTTCTTTTGAATACAGGGATAGTAAATCATGGCATTAAAAGAAGAAAAATAGAGGGAAATTTAAAAAATGGGAATAGAAGAAGGGCATAATTTTACCTTGAAAATCTGCCCGAGTAGTGCTAAATCCAAAATAAATGCAATGGGAATTGAGCGTTGTTTGTATACAAATTTCCATGTCAGCTATCCCAAACTTGGATAAGGGCTCGATTCTTGTACTTAAAACCTGCTTCTTCTTGGAAACAGTTAGCACATATAAAGATCAAGAAACATTCCCATTTTATTGAAATTTTATCTCCTTGCCAGCATGTTGGTTTTAAAGTTGATCCTTCTATGATAATGTCAATAAAATGAATTTCATGACCACAGGAAAAGATTTATTTCTTTCTTATTTTTATTTTTGTTTTTAATTTTTTAATTTTTGATTTTATTATTATTTTCTTTATAATTTATGGAAAAGAAAGAATCAAGTTTCCAAAAGGTTGGCATAGCCACCTACCATCCCTTCTTCGGATTGTTGTTGTACTTGTTGCATAAAATATTCTTTTGTGAGGGGTTGAAAATATACCTTAAGTCTATGCCCATTCACAAGGACTATTGAATCTCACCCATCAATAGTTTTGATTTCTACCACTCCATTTTCAAAAAAATTAACCACTTCATAAGGTCCCATCCAGTGTGTGTGGAATTTCCCTTTGAAATGTTTAAATATGGAATCATAAAGGAGTACCCAATCACCTGGTTGGAATTTCTTTTTCTTGAGAGACTTGTCATGCCACTTATAAAACTGTTGTTGAACCAATATATTTTGTTGAACAACATCCCTTCTAAATTTGTCTAACCCATTCAACTATAGTAGACGTTGCTTCTGTGCCTTTGATATATCTAGTCCCAACTGAGCCACAGTACGAAATGTCTTTATCTGGAACTCTATCGACAAAAGGATTTATTTCCCATATACCATCTCATATGGTGTATTTCCCGTGTTGTTCCTCCAAGTGGTTCGATATGCCCATAAGGATTCTGGAAATCTGCTAGCCCAATCATTTCTATGCATGTTCACTATTTTGGTGAGGATGGACTCAATTACCTTAATTGTAGATTCCACCTGGCCATTTGCTTGTTATACGTTGTAGATTTCCTATGCTAAATTTTGTATTGATTCATTACACCCTATACCAGATTAGAAATAAACCGCGGCCAATTGTCAGAAACAATTTCTCTAGGCACACCAAATCTATTAAATATTTCGGTAAATAAAAAGTCTACAAAAACTCTTTCAGTAGCAAAAGAAACAACTTTATCTTCTACCCATTTTGTAAAAAAATATGTACAAACCAGTATATGATTTTTATTTAAATATGTTGGATTTATGGGTCCTACAAAATCAATAGACCATTTTTCAAAGGGCTCAATCATAACCTAAGGACATAAAGGCATTTCATTACCTTGGTTCAGTTGGCCCATTCGCCGACAACTATCACATTGCTTAACATATTGTTTGGCATCCTTAAGCAAGGAATGCCAAAAATAATCAGATCATAGAATCTTTTGTGCAGTTCTCTTATCAGTGAAATGACCTCCGCAAGGTTGATCATGAGAAAATTTCAAGATTTCAAACACTTCATCCTCTCTTACACACCTATGGATAATAGAATCTGGTCCAACGTAAAAGAGGTATCCTTGAACCCAAGAATATGCAACACTCTTCTGTATGATATTCTGCTTTTCACGAGCAGACAAGTGAGGTGGGGTCTTTCCGGTGACTAAATAATTGGCTATGTCAGTGCTGATGGGAAAATTAGTCCGGCCAACAGTAGGGGATCTCCCCGATAGAAAGTCCCTATTAGACCTTGAACCGTTTGGAGTAGGGATCCCATCCGGGGTGTGGGTCCGGCTACCGCTTATGACGCCTTCCCTTCGGTCTCAAAAGAACCTGATTGAACCTGCGGACATACACTTATTCACATGATACAGAATATAGGATTGATGCATTAAACACGAATTAAACACTATGCGTAGCAAGATCATAAATAAAGCATGTACACCTTAGGATATGTCATTAGCAACACATCTTTGGGGGTAATGCTTATAAGGTAGTCTGACCACAAAAGAAATAGTTCTTTATGATGAGATATCCCTTTACTTTCTGAAAGATAAAACGAAATGCTAACAAAATAGTTCATTAACATTCATTAATAGAGCAGATGATAAATTGAACATCATTGATACAACATAGATAGCCATGATGCATAAATGATGACATGAAGAGTGCAGCTTCATTAATCATAGGATGTTCTGAAACTGTACAAGGAATACACACAGTGTTCGCACAGCAAAACACATCATAACCATAGGGTGTTTTAACAAGAATCTGTATTCATATGCACAAGAGTATAATCTTTCGATACAACGCCATGTAGCTCTTGAGTTTCCAAAAAGAAAAAGCCCTTTTTACAAGCTCCTGTAGGAGTATTTATAATGCAGAAACTGCCCTTCGGGCTTCCTTGATCTTTCATCTTCCTGACCGTTGGGCTGCCTTGCGACCTAGTCCTTTTTCCAACCTGCAACCTGAGCCGCTGTTGCGACCTACGACCTGAGCTGCCGTTGCGACCTGTGACCTGACTGCTGTTGCCACCTGCGACCTGAGCCGCCGTTGCGACCTGCGACCTGTATGCTGTTGCGACCTGCGACCTGACTGGGTCGCGGGGTCGAAAGTTGTAATAAAATGAGATAATGCGACCTTGCGACCTTGCGACTAGGTCGTTGGGTCGCTAGGTCGCAAAGGTGAAAAAACCGAAGGTATGCGACCTTGCGACTAGGTCGCAGGGTCGTAGGGTCGCAAGAGGTGGAAAAATGAAGATATGCGACCTTGCGACCTTGCGACTAGGTCGCTGGGTCGCGAGGTCACAAAGGTGAAAAAACCGAAGGTATGCGACCTTGCGACCTTGCGACTAGGTTGCTGGGTTGCGGGGTCGCAGAAGGTGGAAAAACAAAGATATGCGACCTTGCGACCTTGCGACTAGGTCGCTGGGTCGCAGGGTCGCAAAAGGATGAAAAAACAAAGATATGCGACCTTGGTAGATCTGCGACTTGTAGCCTTCTTTCGGTGGACGTGGTTAGGTGCTCTTCGAACATAAAGTGCTTTCTTCGAAGATTTATGAGGATGTACTTGTTTTTAAAAGGTCCCGCTGTTTGCTGAGGAAAACCTTTGCTCTTTGTGCAAACCCAAAGGTTCTTCCTGCAAATAAAATAACATAGGTCACAGATTGAAAAATAATAATGCTAAGGGCATTTTAATTAATTTGCAAAAGAGAAAACAATGAATTTAGACCCCTGTGTGGTCAAATGTTATGTCGCAGCGTGGTCCTTATCAAGTTCTTATGGGATCTGAATGTTTGTAGTGAAAACCCATTGATGAGGCAAAGGGCTTTTGCTTGTGCCATCTCCCACTGCATGTGATGCATTCCTGGTTCCCAGCTTTTGATTTAGTAGGGGACTAGGAATAACCAACACATATGCCATCAGTGTACCAACTCTCTCGCTTGCTAGGAAATGCTTTGTTCCTCATGCCAACCAAAAACGTCCACCATTATGTCATCGGAGATACTGGAGATACTGGCTCGAGTAAGCTTTCCTTATACCGTCTTCAATTACCATGATGCAGATTAGCATAACTATGGGCCAATTTTGGAATGTAGGCCTAATTGAACAGAAGTGTTGATTTGGGTAACATGCTGCTTGTGTTCTCCACAACGAAAACTATGTTGGGCTCTAATGATACTTTCGCCATGTTCGAAAGTTTGCGCCAAGATCTTAATGAGGGAACGCCCCTTCGAAATGGGGTTGATATGAGCGATGATTAAATGAAAAGTCATCTGTTAACTATGAGGAGTGATCCTTCGAACGATAGTTCCCAAATCTTGGAAAAGAGCTCACGAGTCTGCATGCTTTCATGACGAATAAAGGTGAGGGCGCTGCTCCTTAGTGAAGTTGCAGGGTTGCACCGTAGTGGGGCCGCACTGCCGGCTCGTTGCTGAGCTTATGCGACCCAGCAACATGTGAGGAAATGCGATTCAGAGCTGTCCTGTGAAAAGCGAATTTGCAGAGGTCGCACAGTCGCATTGCGACCCATTCCTCAGTGCTGCGACCCAGCGACCTCTGAATAGTGCGACCTATTGGTTTTCATGAAATGGAGAACGTTCATTTTCTCAGAGTTCTTACTTGCCGTGCTAACGAAACCAAATCGACGGGGTCCAAGCTTCTTTCCATATGAAAACCGGTCACGTCGAGCATGGTCATTGCATGCCAGAGTTGAGCGGTGCAACGGCTGTCATATCCTTGCATGTCGGGCGCAGAGCTGAATGATTCCTAAAAATCTGTGTATCAGCGATATTTTCGATCAGAAACATCTGTCACTTAACATCCTCTTTTAGAATGCGCCAGCCTTCATCCTGTTCCGCATGGCCTGAAATCACGGCCTGCTGAGATATGATAGACATGCCGTGCGTTACATTTGCCTCCTCCAGCGTGTGTGTCGTCTGACTTGGCATCGGTGGTGAGCTCGACCTGCTCTATCACCCATTGTCCATTTAACAGTTTTTTCATAGCTAAAATCCGGTGGTTAACGAACCTGCATCAATAATCTCCATCCGACATAGTTTAAAACTAGCGTTGCATGTATTTCTCAAATGGAAACTGTATAATTTTGATAACGGACGGACGGGCCTACGATAAACATGTGCCTAAATGCAGCAAACACATCATTGATTTCTGACATGCTTGTCTAAAAAGAATGTCCTATGCGCCATCAGTGAAACCCAAGTTAAGAGTATCATCCTCGTAGGAGTCGCTCTCCAAGACACCGGAGTTACAAACCTAAACAGAGATGAATTACCAGCTTGTTAACTCTACTTCGTCGTGATCGTCGAGCTTCTTCTTATGATAATGGGATCGTTGTTGAAGTCATAATCGATAATGTTCTACCTACATGTTGAATTGTTTAAATTCAATTGCAACGGTGCAACTGTGCCTAAAACCATGACTCGGCATCGTTCAACATATTGTTTTACAATCCTGCTCTTGATTTTACTGTTATGGCGCTGCAGCATTATACACGCCATCATGGTTTTATTATCTCGCTCGTATTTTTAACATGCGTTCCAAAGACTAGACTTCGGTCAAAAGCATTAACACTCAATTGGCAACGTGTTCACATGGTTCTGCGCCATGTTTCCAACGTAGAGTCGACCAACGTTTCCATGCAGCTCCGTTCCACATTTTATTGTGAGGTTGGACCGCTATATAATACACGTCAACGAACATTTGCACCCATGCAACGTGCCATGGTCATTTCTGCGCAAAGTTGACCGCTGTATAAATAGACCTGTCCCACATGTTTAATCATGGATTAGAACTGCTCTATCGTCCATTTGTGATGCCTCCCTAGTTCTGCGTTTCTGTCGATTATAATCGCTCCAGCTATTTTACCATAGTTTGAAACTCCATAATTGAAATGTTTGCGTCAATTTGTACGTGTGGGCATAGTTTTGCTCTACGTTTTAGTCGAAAGGTTTGACCGCCACGTATGCATATAAAAATTTCATTTGGCTCCACGTAGATATTGCATGTTGGACTTGATGTTTAAAAACGCTTTTTTTTTTTTTGAGCAAATGTTTTATATCTTCTCTAAAGGATAAACTTCGCCCCATGCTTTAAGTATACGTTTAATTACTATGTCCGCCGCGGAAATATTCAAGCCCAATTGAAATGTGTTTTCCATATGGTTTCGATCCGCCAATTATATATGTTTTAGACACTATATTATTTTGTGCCTTGGTTTAAATGTGCAACATCACTTTGGTCCATGGGATGTGCGCTCCTTGTAATGTTTTCACATGGTTTTACTCCAAGATAACTTATGGTTTTAAAACCCATGTGCTTCGAGCTTAGTTTTAATTTGATCATTTACTTATCCCCATGATACGAAGGCTTCTCGTTTTGAAAGATCGAAAGTCGAAATATACTTCTCAAGCCACATTGATATCCCTTTTCATATTGACCTTTTCTACCCGGCTACCAAAAGCGTATGCATTTCAACATGACCTTGTAGGTTCAATTTGAAATTCCCCATTTCTTATGGTCTCATTTAAACAACTTTCAAGAGCAAAGAAGGCTAGGGTTTTAAGGCCTTTTCATTCCTCCATATTGTACTCCTTGCATCATAGATAAATCCACACTATGTGGCTCAGGATTAATAAATGTTGCTTTTGAAAGGAGCGTTCACATATTTGAAACTCTGTCGTTGGCTTGCCACACCACCCTGTGTGTTTTTTTAGCACTGCTGCCCGACGCGAGAATGCCTCGAATGAGATTGTCATTGTCTAGAGAAATCTTTTGAGTTCGCTTTGTTTACCGGGCTATACTAGACTCATCGGAGTGGCGAAAGATATTTCTTTGCGTGTGCCCATCGACATTGAGATGGTATGATGCAGGATCCTTGATGTCATGATATGACTGAGGAGTTTGTCACCGGTGGGGTCGACCTGTGTGGAACATTACGACATCATAATTATTCTTTGATAATGGTGACCATAGATAAAACATATGAGACTAGCAAATGTAACAGAGGCATTCAAACCGCATGCTTAATGACCTACGGCGACAGGGCCTTTAATTGTTAATATACAAAAGTTTCCCATTTAAAAGTATGCATGGCAATCTCATTACACATGACGCGACTGTGATAAGAGTGTTCGATCGTACGCTGGATGATCCTTCCCACATATGGCGTGATTGCAACAGCGACATTTGATCATGATGGCGAGACAACTCATGAGGGGTTGGGGATAGGTCGCTGGGATGTAGTTGATTGCAGATTGGGTGGAAGACTTTAACGCCTAAGCGAGCAGAGGGGGAACCCGAAGTTTTAAATATACCCAAAATTTTGGGTGTTGTTGTAGCGGCTACAACAAATGGCGAACCACTGGTAGAATCCAGCATCTCTGTCAATATCACCACAATATTTTGAGTCCGGATAATGATGCAAGGGAATATTGAACCAGTTCCGTGGGTATCCTTTGTATTACTTTGGCCCTTTACAGGTATGCCTAATCCTTGTGCCTCAACTAAGTCCCGCTAATCAGAAACACATCAAAGAGAAAGCTCACAGATGCCAGTAGCTTGATGATGATGTGAGGAGCAAGGCACTGGGTTCATTATTCTCAGGATTTTTAAAGTAAGCTTTTGGTGTTGCTCCGCTGCCAGCAGGCCTGGACAGTACCCCGGCGGAGTCACTTCAAGAAATCACAAATGTTGCTCCGCTGCCAGCGAGCCTGGTCAGTACCCCGGCGGAGTCGTTGCATTACCTCTCTGCGCAGGAAGCCTTTCTCGATCCTTTACCCTTATTTGTTTCATGTGCTTACAACACTTATTTTCATGTGCTCGTGGCACTTATTTTTCATGGGCAGATGAGGGATCCCGACTTATTTTACGAGCAAGAGAGGTTGTTTCTCGTGTTACAGAAACTGAAAGATATCCTGATTTGGGTTTGCCCTTGTGTCGAACCTTCACATCCCATCTACCACAATAGGTGAAGCGTGCAAAACAGATCATTAAGATGTCCAAGACTATGCTGGGCACAAGGCTTAGGCTACGGGTAGGGGTCATTCGAACTCATTAGGTCTCCCATAAGCAACCGACTCGTATCTCCCTAGCTAAATGAGTTTAGACTCATAGGCATCTTGTCGATAATGTGACTTCGATGACTGGTCCTAAGAAAACGCTGTCTCTTGAGGTAGCCACCGCAACCTCACACAAAACAATGGGGTTACTGTTTCAGCAATCGGGGAAAAACAAGACTGCAAGGCAATAGGTTTGCAATGAGGGCTCATGAAGTGGCAGGCGATATGACAAAAATGATGTGAGGGAGAGAGAGTACGACGCAATGTAATAAGCGAGGCTCAAGGTGCAATGCAACGCCATGTGCGAGAACGATCAACCAGTTGTAGGTGGAAAAGAGGTGCAATACAAGCAATGATTATTTATGCAGCAACAAGCAACTGAAAAGGAAAAGAAAGAAAATACTCGTAACATGATGTTGCCTAAGATATTAATCGTAAACAAAATAGCAAAACATACTTTTAAATCATGAAGAAAAATTCAGCAAGTAAACCTAATTAAAACTTTGAACTAACAAATTTTATTAACTGGTCCTAGCTAGCCTACACCTAAAACCTAGTTTAACCAATGATGCAGTGAGGCTATGTAAAATCAGTTTTCTAGTGCAGCCACCGCATTAGTTCCTAACCTGCAAGAACAACAATGATCAGGATCAGAGCTAGTATCCAAAAAAGTGCAGCAGCAACCAATCTTACCTGAGGAGCAGGTGCCATGGAAAAATGATCAGATATACTTACCAAAGAACATGCTAGAACAGATTGTGCAAGATGAGTCCCACTCTCATCTTGATATATAGCAATATGTTCCTGAAACTCAACATTTATAAACGACCCATAATCATTCATGCACAATCCTAGGTCTGACGGGAGGGGTTTAAGATATTTCCTGTTTGCAAGCACATCCACCGAATAGGTTTGGTCGAGTTGACCAGCAATCTCATCATGGTGTTGAGGACCATCAGTTTTAAGGAATGGAAACAATAAGCAAGTGCCAGGCGAATTATAGACGCACGCGCATCCAAGCATAGAAACCCTAGTTTCGAAAACCCTAGCTCGAGGTTGCCCTTGGGTTTGGTCAAGGGTATGAGGATCTGAATCCACTTTCAGTGTAGGCTGCAATTCCTCACCGCCTTGAACAAACTTTGGACCTTCGAGCGGAGGGCTTCCCAACTTTGATGGTTGGGCGAGATCAACAAGCGACTGGATGTGATCATGGATTGTGGTGAGTTGCAAAATGTCAGTGGGCTTGGTATCAATTTGGTCAAATTTTTGCGCGCTGATAGATTGATAGATTGATATATCAGATTCTTTAGATTTGCCGGGGTGGGGTGGATTTGATGCGGTTATGCTGGGAGGAGCATGGTATTTGGGGATCGTCATCTCAGAAATAGTTGGCAAAAGCTGAAGCGCTTCGACTTTCTGATGGGTACTTGAAACTTCCCAAAGTGCATCATCGATTGCTGGTGTCTCCATATGGTCGGAAAAAAGATGTGAGTGACAATCCTCAGCGATATGATTGAATATGTTTTCAGATAAGGAGTGATCGCTACAACCATCGATGTGGTCGAGTTGGGCACCTGGCGTGTCAGGCTCCCCGAGAGTTACCGACTGGGATGGATCAATAAAGAGGACATCTTGAGGTTGCCCAATTAGATAATTGCTCCCATGGCTGTCTAAAGATTCCGAGTGAGAAAGATTAGATCTAGAAGATTCATCGATTTTGATCTGCGATGGTGGAACACCATCTGCGTGCTTATGATTGTCGCCAATACCAGTATAAGGAAATTTTGAATGTCTCGAAGAAATTACTGGTGTGCCGGGATCGGGAAACCAACCGGGGAGTAAAGAACGAATAGATTGAGTCGCAGGGGCGTTAACCATACGAGGCTTTCCGACCTACGCATCCGTGTCATTCAGAGAAAACGATGATCTGGCAGACCTTGTAAGGGAATCAACTTTATGTGGGGCAGGAGTCGATTCATAATCCGTATGTGAACCAGATTCATAGTCCGAATATGAACCATATTCATCATCCGAATCTGAACCAAATTCGTAATCCAAATAAGAACTAGATTCATAATCCGAATGTGAAACAGATTTATAATCCGAATGTGAACCAGATTCATAATCCGAATGTGAACCAGATTCATCATCCGAATGTGAATCTGATTCATAATTCGAATGTGAAACAGATTTAGGACTAAGTCCAGGGAGACATCGAGGGGGCTCGGGGTAGGTTTCATGAGCCAAAAGAGATAATGAGCCACTGGGGTGTTTAGATTCGACATGGTACGTGAAAGACTCAAAGTCAGAACAACCGTTGACTTGCGGGTTGTCATAGGGAACACTAGGCTCAGGTCGGGTTGCTAACTGAAATGGTTCAAGGGAAACAAGAATCGCATACGCGAACTATTCTCTTAACAACCTCTAATCGACATCCTTTTCAGGGAACTCAAAAAAATAATGAACAAATCTGATAGAGAACTCATCTAAAGATTCCTGAGGTTCCATTCTGATGTCATTTATCTTTAGTAAAACGTTATGAAAATCATACCTGTGAAAAGCTTGTTGTAATTCACTGGCGAGTTGTTCAAATGAATGGATGGAAGATTCCGGCAAAGTGCAGCACCATTGCTTAGCGGGACCTTCGAGAGTGAGGAAGAAAAGCAAACAAATGAAACCTTCATTTTCAATTTCGTAGCACTCACCAAAGTCGTCGAAATCTAAAAGGTGTTGGGTTATGGGTACCCCATTTTCACCATCAAATTTTAACTGGGACAAGTGATACATAAGTTTATCGGGGATGAAGTATCGAGGCTCATAAAACTCCAACAAACATCTCGGGAGAATGATTTGGGAACGAGACATTACAGATATGAGATTAACTGCAGGCTCTAAGGGCTCATCTTGTCATCTGGCCCCCCTTCTTGTTAAACATATGGTCAGAGGTTCAGGCCCTCCTCCTAGCGCCAAATCTGTTGACAGGAAAATTAGTCCAGCCAACAGTAGGGGATCTCCCCGATAGAAAGTCCCTATTAGACCTTGAACCGTTTGGAGTAGGGATCCCGTCCGGGGTGTGGGTCCGGCTACCGCTTATGACGCCTTCCCTTTGGTCTCAAAAGAACCTGATTGAACCTGCGAACATACACTTATTCACATGATACAGAATACAGGATTGATGCATTAAACACGAATTAAACAATATGCGTAGCAAGATCATAAATAAAGCATGTACACCTCAGGAGATGTCATTAGCAACACATCTTTGGGGGTAATGCTTATAAGGTAGTCTGACCACAAAAGAAATAGTTCTTTATGATGAGATATCCCTTTACTTTCTGAAAGATAAAATGAAATGCTAACAAAATAGTTCATTAACATTCATTAATAGAGCAGATGATAAATTGAACATCATTAATACAACACAGATAGCCGTGACGCATAAATGATGACATGAAGAGTGCAGCTTCATTAATCATAGGATGTTCTGAAACTGTACAAGGAATACACACAGTGTTTGCACAGCAAAACACATCATAACCATAGGGTGTTTTAACAAGTATCTCTATATTCATATGCGTAAGAGTATAATCCTTCAATACAATGCCATGTAGTTCTTCAGTTTCCAAAAGAAAAACCCTTTGGCGAATTCCTAAAGGAAGCATTTATAATGCAGAAACTGCCCTTCGGGCTTCCTTGATCTTTCATCTTCCTGACCGTTGGGCTGCTTTGCGACCTGGTCCTTTTTGCGACCTGGGACCTGAGCCTCTGTTGTGACCTGCGACCTGAGCCGCCGTTGCGACCTGCGACCTGACTGTTGTTGCCACCTGCGACCTGAGCCGCCGTTGCGACCTGCGACCTGTATGTTGTTGTGACCTGCGACCTGACTGGGTCGCAGGGTCGCAAGTTGTAATAAAATGAGATAATGCGACCTTGCGACCTTGTGACTAGGTCGTTGGGTCGCGAGTTCGCAAAGGTGAAAAAACTGAAGGTATGCGACCTTGCGACCTTGCGACTAGGTCGCTGGGTCGCTGGGTCGCAAGAGGTGGAAAAATGAAGATATGCGACCTTGCGACCTTGCGACTAGGTCGCTGGGTCGCGAGGTCACAAAGGTGAAAAAACCGAAGGTATGCGACCTTGTGACCTTGCGACTAGGCCGCTGGGTCACGGGGTCACAAAAGGTGGAAAAACAAAGATATGCGACCTTGCGACCTTGCGACTAGGTCGTTGGGTCGCAGGGTCGCAAAAGGTTGAAAAACAAAGATATGCGACCTTGGTAGATCTGCGACTTGTAGCCTTCTTTCGGTGGACGTGGTCAGGTGCTCTTTGAACTTAAAGTGCTTTCTTCAAAGATTCATGAGGATGTACTTGTTTTTAAAAGGTCTCGCTGTTTGCTGGGGAAAACCTTTGCTCTTTGTGCAAACCCAAAGGTTCTTCCTGCAAATAAAATAACATAGGTCACAGATTGAAAAATAATAATGCTAAGGGCATTTTAATTAATTTGCAAAAGAGAAAACAATGAATTTAGACCCCTGTGTGGTTAAATGTTATGTCGCAACGTGGTCCTTATCAAGTTCTTATGGGATCTGAATGTTTGTAGTGAAAACCCATTGATGAGGCAAAGGGCTTTTGCTTGTGCCATCTCCCACTGCATGTGATGCGTTCCTGGTTCCCAGCTTTTGATTTAGTATGGGACTAGGAATAACCAACACATATGCCATCAGTGTACCAACTCTCTCACTTGCTGGGAAATTCTTTGTTCCTCATGCCAACCAACAACGTCCACCATTATGTCATCGGAGATACTGGAGATACTGGCTCGAGTAAGCTTTCCTTGTACCTTCTTCAATTACCATGATGCAGATTAGCATAACTATGGGCCAAGTTTGGAATGTAGACCTAATTGAACGGAAGTGTTGATTTGGGTAACATGCTGCTTGTGTTCTCCACAACGAAAACTATGCTGGGCTCTAATGATACTTTCGCCATGTTCGAAAGTTTGCGCCAAGATCTTAATGAGGGAACGCCCCTTCGAAATGGGGTTGATCTGAGCGATGATTAAATGAAAAGTCATCTGTTAACTATGAGGAGTGATCCTTTGACCGATAGTTCCCAACTCTTGGAAAAGAGCTCACGAGTCTGCATGCTGTCATGACGAATAAAGGTGAGGGCGCTGCTCCTTAGTGAAGTTGCAGGGTTGCACCGTAGTGGGGCCGTGCTGCCAGCTCGTTGCTGAGCTTATGCGACCCAGCAACATGTGAGGAAATGTGATTCAGAGTTGTCCTGTGAAAAGCAGCTTTGCAGAGGTCGCACAGTCGCATTGCGACTCATTCCTCAGTGTTGCGACCCAGCGACCTCTGAATAGTGCGACCTATTGGTTTTCATGAAATAGAGAACGTTCATTTTCTCAGAGTTCTTACTTGCCGTGCTAACGAAACCAAATTGACGGGGTCCAAGCTTCTTTCCATATGAAAACCGGTCACGTCGAGCATGGTCATTGCATGCCAGAGTTGAGCGGTGCAACGGCTGTCATATCCTTGCATGTCGGGCGTAGAGCTGAACGATTCCTGAAAAGCTGTGCATCAGCGATATTTTCGATCAGAAACATCTGTCACTTAACATCCGCTTTTAGAATGCGCCAGCCTTCATCCTGTTCCGCATGGCCTGAAATCACGGCCTGCTGAGATATGACAGACATGCCGTGCGTTACATTTGCCTCCTCCAGCGTGTGTGTCATCTGACTTGGCATCGGTGGTGAGCTGGACCTGCTCTGTCACTCATTGTCCATTTAACAGTTTGTTCATAGCTAAAATCCAGTGGTTAACGAACCTGCATCAATAATCTCCATCCGACATAGTTTAAAACTAGCGTTGCATGTATTTCTCAAATGGAAACTGTATAATTTTGATAACGGACGGATGGGCCTACGATAAACATGTGCCTAAATGCAGCAAACACATCATCGATTTCTGACATGCTTGTCTAAAAAGAATGTCCTGTGCGCCATCAGTGAAACCCAAGTTAAGAGTATCATCCTCGTAGGAGTCGCTCCCCAAGACACCGGAGTTACAAACCTAAACAGAGATGAACTACCAGCTTGTTAACTCTACTTCGTCATGATCGTCGAGCTTCTTCTTATGATAATGGGATCGTTGTTGAAGTCATAATCGATAATGTTCTACCTACATGTTGAATTGTTTAAATTCAATTGCAACGGTGCAACTATGCCTAAAACCATGACTCGGCATCGTTCAACGTATTGTTTTACAATCCTGCTCTTGATTTTACTATTATGGCGCTGCAGCATTATACACGCCATCGTGATTTTATTATCTCGCTCGTATTTTTAACATGCGTTCCAAAGACTAGACTTCGGTCAAAATCATTAACGCTCAATTGGCAACGTGTTCACATGGTTCTGCGCCATGTTTCCAACGTAGAGTCGACCAACGTGTCCATGCAGCTCCGTTCCACCTTTTATTGTGAGGTTGGACCGCTATATAATACATGTCAACGAACATTTGCACCCATGCAACGTGCCATGGTCATTTCTACGCAAAGTTGACTGCTGTATAAATAGACCTGTCCCACATGTTTAATCATGGATTAGAATCGCTCTATCGTCCATTTGTGATGCCTCCCTAGTTCTGCGTTTCTGTCGATTATAATTGCTCCAGCTGTTTTACCATAGTTTTAAACTCCATCATTGAAACGTTTGCGTCAATTTGTACGTGTGGGCATAGTTTTGCTCTACGTTTTAGTCGAAAGGTTTGACCGCCACGTATGCATATAAAAATTTCATTTGGCTCCACGTAGATATTGCACGTTGGACTTGATGTTTAAAAACTTTTTTTTTTTTTTGAGCAAATGTTTTATATCTTCTCTAAAGGATAAACTTCGCCCCATGCTTTAAGTATACGTTTAATTACTATGTCCGCCGCGGAAATATTCAAGCCCAATTGAAATGTGTTTTCCATATGGTTTCGATCCGCCAATTATATATGTTTTAGACACTATATTATTTTACGCCTTGGTTTAAATGTGCAACATCACTTTGGTCCATGGGATGTGCGCTCCTTGTAATGTTTTCACATGTTTTTACTCCAAGATAACTTATGGTTTTAAAACCCATGTGCTTCGAGCTTAGTTTTAATTTGATCATTTACTTATCCCCATGATACGAAGGCTTCTCGTTTTGAAAGATCGAAAGTCGAAATATACTTCTCAAGCCACATTGATAGCCCTTTTCATATTGACCTTTTCTACCCGGCTACCAAAGGCATATGCATTTCAACATGACCTTGTAGGTTCAATTTGAAATTCCCCATTTCTTATGGTCTCGTTTAGACAACTTTCAAGAGCAAAGAAGGCTAGGGTTTTAAGGCCTTTTCATTCCTCCATATTGTACTCCTTGCATCATAGATAAATCCACACTATGTGGCTCAGGATTAATAAATGTTGCTTTTGAAATGAGCGTTCACATATTTGAAACTCTGTCGTTGGCTTGCCACACCACCCTGTGTGTTTTTTTCGCACTGCTGCCCGGCGCGAGAATGCCTCGAATGAGATTGTCATTGTCTAGAGAAATCTTATGAGTTCGCTTTGTTTACCGGGCTATACTAGACTCATCGGAGTGGCGAAAGATATTTCTTTGTGTGCGCCCATCAACATTGAGATGGTATGATGCAGGATCCTTGATGTCATGATACGACTGAGGAGTTTGTCACCGGTGGGGTCGACCTGTGTGGAACATTACGACATCATAATTATTCTTTGATAATGGTGACCATAGATAAAACATATGAGACTAGAAAATGTAACAGAGGCATTCAAACCGCATGCTTAATGACCTACGGCAACAGGGCCTTTAATTGTTAATATACAAAAGTTTCCCATTTAGAAGTATGCATGGCAATCTCATTACACATGACGCGACTGCGATAAGAGTGTTCGATCGTATGCTGGATGATCCTTCCCACATATGGCGTGATTGCAACAATGAAATTTGATCATGATGGCGAGACAACTCATGAGGGGTTGGGGATAGGTCGCTGGGATGTAGTTGATTGCAGATCGGGTGGAAGACTTTAACGCCTAAGCGAGCAGAGGGGGAACTCAAAATTTTAAATATACCTAAAATTTTGGGTGGTGTTGTAGCGACTACAACAGTCAGCAAACCTGTAAATTTATGTAGATGTTTTATGCTTGATGCAAATTTAATTTTTCTCCAATATCAAACAGTAATCATATAAACAATAAAGTAAAATGTTGATAGAACATACCAGTAGATGGACATAAGACAAGCCATAAATATATAAGTGTGTTGGTGTGTTACGGTAGTCAACAGGATGCTTCAATCAACAAAGTCTCAATATGGTCAGCCTTTGGGAGATTTTCGGGTCGATTTGACCTTGCGTTGACCAAAGTCAACGCTGGTCAAAGTTTGCTGCAGAAACCCTAGACTGAAATCAAAAATGTGTTGCTACTAGAAATTTGCCACGTGTGGAGAGAAGAGCCACCAAGGACATTGAACCAATCAAATGAGGGGAGAGAAATGTGTGAGGATGAGATGAGTGAAAATTTCCTCCAACATTGACCAATATACATCCATCAATGAGGGTGTGTGACACAATAGCTGGGGCACAAAACCTTAAGGCCAACCTGCACATATTTTGAATAAATTCAAAATAAATGTTCTGCTCATCGAATTAAGATGATCTTTAGATCAATCTTGCACCTCTCTGAAATAGGAGTCCAATAAAAATATTGGTATCTTCATCTGAGCATCACAACATGAATTTTGGACCTAGTTTTCCAAAATTAACACTCCCTCTCAACTAGGGAGAACTCCATCCACCCATGCAATCCAAACATTGTGCGTCATCCTGCCGTAACTTTCTTTGCTGGCTTCTTTATTTCAGAACAAAATTGGGTCAGTCACAAAGACATCATTCTCGGCTGAAAGATTTAGCCCAGAGGTCTGAAACCTCTATAGGACTCACAAAGAGTCTCATACTAACCCGAAGTTGGTTTACTTGACCCGAAGCCAGTAGGAGGTCTGAAACCTCACTTGGACTTAAGAGAGTTATATAATAACTCGAAGTTAGTTTCACTGACCCGAAGTCAATTGGAGGTTTGAAACCTCTATAGAATTGATCCCAGATCAAGTGGTTGGACCGTGCCATCCTAGATAGAGAGTATGACAATATTTGATGCGTCCATCAGTCTTTGATACTAGTCTCTATATTTTCCCACTTCACTGGCCAAATGAGAGGTACTTCCCATGAGTTTGAAACTCAAATGGGTAGGATGCATACGGGGCACAAATAATGAGAGGTGAACCAACTCAATCATCACAATAATGGGACAGAAGCACACCAACAAGGTTTGGCAAGGCTAGCCCTGTGGTTGCTTATAGCTTTGAGAAGCTATCCCTAAAGCCCCCCAAAGCTCCAAGAGCTCATCATCCAACTGGACCCTTAGAATAGGGTCATTCCACAATTCTAAGATTCTCACGAAAGGTTAGGAACATGACCTTCCCCAAGGGCATTGTGAGAATATTTGCAAACTACTCATCAGTTCCTATATGATCGAGCCTTATGGCACCTTGCTGTACCATATCCTGGATAAAGTGGTACCAGCCATCATAATGCTTGGATTGATCATGGAACACGAGATTCTTTAACAAACGAATCCCCCTCTAGTTATCACAAAGGATAATGGTGGCATCTATCACATTCTAAAACAGCTCACTAAAGAGCTTTCGCAACCAAGTGACTTCACAATTTGCCATACATGCTGCAATGTATTCGGCCTCAGCGGTGCTGAAGGCTACCGACTTCTGTTTCTTGCCCAAAGCAGATCTACGTGTGAAGTAGCATCTAGATGTGCTCTTGCTATCTACCACACTGCTAGCCCAATCAACATCAATATATCTAAGGAGTGTCATGCTCCTGACAGTTTATCTCAAACCATGGTCTATCTTGTCATAGAAATATCTCAAGAGTTTCTTGGCACCAACCCAGTGAATGTTATGATCAACCATGTGTTGACTCAAAGTGTTCACTACACAACATATGTCTGGACAGGTGTTCACTAAGAACATCAGGGCCCCTACAAGTTGACGATACTCAATAGGATTTGATAATATGTGCCCAAAAACGCTACCACTCAACTTATTAAAGTTTACCTCCATCGGTATCGACACGGACTTACAGTCCACCATACCAAATTTTTCCAGAAGCTTCACAATGTATTTTCCTTGAGAAAGGAAAATCTCGCCATGTCTCTATGAGACCTCCAGGCCTAGGAAGTAATGCATCAGTCATAGGTCCTTCATCTCAAACTTAGCATCAAGCTCTCTCTTGCACTGATGAATGAGAGGGTCAACATGTGTTAGGAAGAGGTTGTCCACATACAACACCAGAATGAGAGGCTTCTCTCTATCAACCTTGAAGTAAAGGTTCGGATCAACATTACTATGAGTGAAGCCCAGCTTCATCAAGTAGCTATTTATCCTCTTATACCAAGCTTTGGGTGCTTTCTTCAAGCCATAGAGGGCTTTCTTCAACCTGCAGACATGGTGTCCCGATCCTAGACTTCGAACCCCAGAGGTTGCTCCAAACACACCTCTTCCTTTATCGCACCATGCAGAAATGTGGTCTTCACATCCATCTGATGAAGATTCCATCCTTGCGTAGTAGCAATGGCTATGATAGATCAGATGGTGGTATATCGGGCCACAGGTGCAAATATGTCATCATAGTCTATGCCTTCCTTTTGAGAGAAGCCACGGGAAATGAATCTTGCCTTGAAATTTTCAGTACTAACATAAAATCAATGCTTGATCTTGTAGAGCCATTTCGAGGTGACAACTGCTTTGTCCTTCGATCTTGGAACCACATCCCAGACATCATTCTTCAATATGGAATCATATTATTTGTGCATAGCATCCTTCCAAACTTGATGCTTTACGACTTCTTCAAAAGATCCAGGCTCAGATTGTACAATAGTACTCATGGCTGCTAGATACCCTTGGTATCTATTCGACTTCTTTCTTTCACGAAATGTCCCTCTTGGGGCCATATGTCCCTCGACATCCTCAAGAGTGTCCCTGAGCCATGATGGTCTCTTCCCTATTGAAGGAGGTGGATTCATCGAGTCCATCAGTCCTTCAGCATCAGGCAACGTCTCATCCTTCTGTTCTTCTTGATTTCTAGGCCTTGCTTCATGATATTCCTCAGATCTTGAAAGATTGACTAGTTTCCTCAGGGAAGCATCTTCGTCAAAGGTGACATCGTGGCACATCTCGACTTCCCTTTGACCAGACACATAGACTCTATAGGCCTTCAAAGTTTCGTTGTAGCCCACAAACATTCCCTTCTTTCCAAAAGCATCCAGCTTGCTCCTCTTCTCTTTCGACACATGAAAATAAATAAGACATCCAAAAAATTTGAAATGTGAGATGTTAGGTTTCTTACCAGAGAAAACCTCTTCGGGATTTTTGGAGTCCAGAGCAGAATGCGGGCATCAGTTTTGTATGTACACAACAGTGTTTGCAACTTCTCCCCACAGAAACTTTGTTAGACCCTGGTCACATAGCATGGCATGGGCAACTTCCACAATGGTTCTATTATTTCGTTCAAAAACGCCATTCTGCTCAGGAGTATAAACCGTTGTGGTCTTTCTCTTGATGCCAAATTCTCTGCAAAAGTTCTTGAACTTGTTCATCTCATATTCATTGCCATTATCAGTCTGTCGGATAGTATCATGTGTCATTGCTCCCAGTGGACTTCCTCCAACCTGATAGAGTGTATCAACTCTAAACCCAATTGTGATAGCTTCCTTGAAGCTCTTATTCTAGATACACACCTTCCCATCAATGAATGCCACATTGAAACATTTGTCTTCCATGGCCAATATAGATACAAGGTTCTTCTTCAAATCAGGTACATAAAGTACATCCTACAAGCGGAGGACTTGACCTTGAGACAAGTGGAGGGTCACAGTCCTTGTCCCTTTCACGGGATATGTGGAATTATCTCCAAGGACAATTTCCAGATTAGTATCCTTCTCAACCATATAAGAAAGTGCTTCCTTGAACCCAGTGATGTGCCTTGAGGCACCACTATCTATCAACCAGACACCCACAGTGTCGGGTGGAGATGCAGCAAAGAGGGAAGCTACAAGAATGAATTCATTTCTTTTATCAACAACATTTGATTCCTCATACCTAGAATTTCTTGAACTTTTGAAAGGTTGACCATTTCCACCGGAGGGAGCATTCCTCTTCCCCTTGAACCTGTTGTTCCTTTTATTTCCATTCCTCTGGTTGTTTTTGTTGTCATCATCATCGGAAGAATCCTTCTTGAAAGGGAATTCTCTAGCATAGTGACCTAGGCTATGACAAGTGTAACACTTGCCTTTCTTTCCTTGGGCCCCTAATCTTCCCTTGTTCTTTGGACCGCCAAAGTTATTCATTATAGAATGATAATCATAGGCAAAAATTCCTTCATTTTCATACTCCTTCATTCTTGTCTCTTCTTGTATGCATCTCGATAGTACTTTGTAAAATTCAAGTATCACATTTTTGTTGAGAATGGTAGTGCTGAACACATGCCATTCGGATGAGAGCCCTCCAAGTGTGGTAAGAACCATCTCTCGATCAACTATTGTCTCCCTAGTAGCCAACAGATTGTTCCTGATCTTGGTCAGCTTCAAAAAGTATGATTGAACAGACTCATCCCTACCTTTCTTTAGATTCTTCAATTGATTCTTGAAGAATAAGAATTGATTCACATTGTTGGTCTGAACATGTGGACCAAATTATCATACATTTATTTGGATGTGCCCAGCTCAGAGATGTAGGCAAATAGACTCTTGTGAATTGAGTCCCTGATCATTAGCTTTTCTTTTATCTCTCCCTTCTTGTACTTTATTTTGGCAGTAGCAATAGCAGTGGATGGAGGCTCTTGGATTTTTCCATGCACATAGTCCATGACATCTTGGTCTTCCAAGTTAAGATCCAATTTCATCTTCCAAGCATGGAAGTCATCCTTCCCAGTCAATTTGTCAGCAGCATTAAAGCCATTGTAGTTTGAGGAACTCATCCTCTTCTTCGGTGATTGCTACAAACTAGGGATTTGTCTTCACCTCAGCTCCGATACCATGTAAATTTTTGTAGATGTTATATGCTTGATGCAACTTTACTTTTTCTTCAATATAAAACAATAATCACATAAACAATAAATTAAAATGCTGATAGAACATACCAGTAGATCGAAAGAAGACAAGATAGAAATATATAAGTGTGTTGGTGCGTTACAGCGGTCAACAGGATGCTTCAACCAGAAAAGTCTCAATATGTTCAGCCTTTGGGAGAGTTTCAGGTTGATTTGACCTTGCGTTGACCAAAGTCAATGCTGTTCAAAGTTTTCTGTAGAAACACTAGACTGAAATCAGAAATGTGCTGCTGCTGGAAATTTCCCACGTGTGGAGAGAAGAGCCACCAAGGACATCAAACCAATCAGATGAGGGGAGAGAAATGTGTGAGGATGAGATGAGTGAAAATTTCCTCCAACATTGACCAATATATATCCATCAATGAGGGCGTGTGACACAACATCCGAGGAACAAAACCTTAAGGCCGAGCTGCACATATTTTGAATAAATTCAAAATAAATGTTCTTCTCATCAGATTAAGATGATCTTTAGATCGATCTTGCACCTCTCCTAAAGAGGAGTCCAATAAAAATATTAGTATCTTCATCTGAGAATCACAACATGGAGTTTGGACCTAATTGTCCAAAATTAACAAAACCACAGGGATTTTTTTGACACAACAAAAATATGTTCATCAGGGAAATCATCATCGACAATAATTACTTCACCAGGATTATTTAATCTAGAAATATAATCAGCAACAACGTTATACTTTCCTGGTTTATCAACAATAGTAACATTAAATTCCTGAAGAAAAAGTAACCACCTAGTCACTCTACCACTATTCAATGGTTTATTCATAAAATATATTATTGCAGAATGACCTGACTGCACAAAGACTTCATATCCTATTATGTAGTGTCTAAATTTATTAATAGAAAAAATCACTGCTAAAAAATCTTTCTCAGTCACAGAGTAATTCAATACAGTGGGTGACAAGTTTTTACTGATGGTAGATAACATAGGATTGTTTGTTTTCTTCTTGTCCTAAAATTGCGCCAATAGCAGTGTCTGAGGCATCATAGGAAATATGAAATGGAAGGGACTAGTTAGGTCCTCTAAAAAATGGTGCCTATACTTAATTTTCCTTTAAGGTCTCAAAATACTGTTGGCAAGCTATGGACCAAGAAAAGTCATTGTCCTTAGCTAATAATTGAAAAAGGGGGGCAGCTATCCTAGAAAAGTTCTCAATGGATCTTCTATAGTAGCCCGCATGTCCCAGGAATCCTCTCACTTCCCTTTGTGTTTTGGGTGTAGGAAGACACAAAATAACCTCTATCTTAGTTGGGTTTATTTGGATACCTTTGTTAGAAATGAGGTGGCCAAGAAATACTCATGATTTTCACATTAATCTACACTTTTTTTCACTCGAAGCAAGGTGAGATTATTCGTAATGAGAAAGCACTTTTTCAATATTTTTGAGGGCTTCAGAAAATGAATCACCAAATACCGAAAAGTCATCCATATAGATTTCTACACACTCAAGGTCAAAAAAAATAGCCAACACTTCCCTTTGAAAGGTGGTTGGGGCATTACACAACCCAAAGGGAAGCACTCAGTATGCAAATGTCCCCCATGGGAATGTAAAGGTGGTTTTATCTTGATCCTTAGGTGAGATATGTATCTGGTTATAACCACTAAAGCCATATAAAAAATAAAAATACTTTTCACCCATTAGGGTATCAAGAACCTGGTCGATGAAAGGAAGGGGAAAGTAATCCTTGAGAGTGGATTTGTTCAATTCTCTGTAATAAATGCAAATGTGCCATCTCCCATTTTCTTCGGGAATAACATCAACGGAGAGACCCACTGGCTATCAGATATAGGATAAATAAAATCATCATCTAAGATTTTTTGCAATTCTTCCTTCAAAACTTCTCTTAGAGCTGGGTTCATGTGTCTTTAGGGTTTTCAGACAGGTCAGGCTCCCTCCTAAATATAAATGTGATGAGTACAAGTTTCAGGAGGAATGCCTTTCATGTCATCACATCCCCATGCAAAGGCATCAAGATGGTTTTGAAACAACTTTACAAGCTTCTCTTATTGGGATGCATCCAGGTCTGAGCTAATATGTAAGGATTTGCATGGACTAATCTCAACAAGAGTGGTTTCTGGCTCAAGAGTAAAAAGAGGTGCTGCTAGAGATTGGAGTGGGGAATGTTGGGAATCGTGACTTTCTTGAAAATCTAGACTAAATATTTGACATAATGACTCAAAACTAGGCATGGTATCTAGATTGTTCAAGAAGTCTCGTATCTCACCCTTTTTATTTGACTCAGTATAATGATGGATCATCGAAATTGACTGAGTCTCCTCATCACTACTATAATCTAGCCATAAGGTATCTGAAAGATCCTGGATAGATCTAGCAGGCAGATATAAGGTGACTTTCTTCCTAGGATCTCCATGGGAAATGTACATGTCACTAGAACAACATCCAATGTAAGAATCGGACATAGCAATACATGTTCGTCCCAAGATCAAGGGATGTCCTCCCATAGGATTATTTGGCTAAAGCACAATGAAATCTGTGGGATATTCCCAAGAGTCTATTGAAACAACCACATCATCCAATACTCCCTCTGGCTTGATTTTAGATCTGTCTGCCATTTCAAGCACAGTAAGAGTAGGACGAATGTGGAACAACCCAAGTTGATCCATGGTTTACTTGTTCATAACATTAAAGGCTTCCCCTAGGTCTATAAGAACATTGGAGACAAGGACATCACCTATCTAAATAGAGACAATGGGGTTTCCAAGGTCGATATATTTTTCCATTTACACACACCCTGTCATTAACTCTTCTACTCTTCCAAAAAATTGGATGGTTTGAGGTTCTACTCTTTTCCTTCCTGACTTCTTGAGACAGAGTTCCCTAATGATTTTTGTAGAGATGGGGATCTCCTTGATAGCTTGGAGCAAAGGGACCTTAATGAAAATATTCCTAAGCTCATAAGCCAAACTAGACTCAGGAACGGGGTCACTCCTCTCCACAACTAGCCTCTCTCGATAGGGAGGTCGGTTTGAAGAGGATGCAAAAGGCTTTGAAGGTACGGAGATGGGCTGAATGGTGACATCTCTCCCTGAATAGTTAGGAGTTTCGACCTCATTTTTATTTTCGATAATCACAATGGGATGCTTTTGTTTTTCTGATGTTACTACCTTCCCTGATCTTAGTTGGAGATCATTGACCCCAACCGACATAGACTGATAACTAGGTGGAGAAGAGTTTTAATATAATGGATCATTTGTACCACTTTATTATTGGGATTTGGCATGGGTTGAGCAAGTAGTTGAGGAGGTTGGAACGGTGGAGGTAAAGGTAATGGTGGCATTGGTTTACTTAGTTGAGGCAATGATGGTTGCGGAATTGGGTGAGGTGCATATGTAGGTGGATATGATTACATAGGTGTAGGATAGGAATTATGTGAATGGTTTGGCCCTCTCCATCCTTGTTGCTAAGATTGGGAGGGATTTCCACACTGAAATTGGTTCCCATGTTGCCATGATTGAGAGTTATTAGTGTTATGATACGAATATGGTTGTGCAATATAACCAAAAAAATGTGGAGGAAGTTCAGGAGCCATACCTGCACCTACAAGAGGCCAGTTTCTTCATGCCCCCACAACATGCAATGACTTAGGTTTGGGTTTCCCTCCCTCGAATACTGCTTTCAATACATTTATGGAGGGGCATTTTTTGCACAAATCACACATTTATTAGTTCCTTTAACATCATTAGGACATTCTCTTAAAGGATGCTTTTTCCTACACTTTGGAAAAAAAATAGACAATGACTCTTGTTCTTCTACAGGTTTTTGTTGAAATTTTAAAGAGTCTATTTTTTTTCTAACAATATTCATTATTTCAATTTTCATATTGCCCATTTTGTTCTCCAACCCTATAATCATAGCATCCATAGATCCAACTTTTTTATTCCTACTTTGAGTTCCTTTACCATATCTAGACTGATTCCTTGAGAATTTCCTACACAAGACACAAATCCGATCAAAATGTTTCTGAGAAATATCCCCTTGTCCTAACAGATTTAAGTTATTTCTAGTGTCATCAATAAACCCATGTAAGAAAAATTTTCTAATAGTACTTAGATCAAGCTTGTGTTTTGACCTTTAGAGGATATAAAAAAATATTTCCAGATAATCTTCCAAGGTCTCATCATCACCTTGCACAATGGTGAAGATTTCATCATGCATCTCTCTAGTTTTACAATATTCCTGATATTTCAATAAAAACACTCTATTCATCTTCTCCCAAGAAGCTATAGTGTTTCCTCCTAATCCCATGAACCAGCGTAGTGCTGAGAACTTGAGAGTCGCAGGAAACAACTTTAACTTCTGAGCATATGAGGAGTAATCATAGCTTCTACATAATAGGTCAAACTGAAATAAGAAATAATTTGGGTCCTCATGTAGCTTACCATAGGAATGATTAAGAGGTGATGGAGGAATACTCTTCATTTTCACAACTATGTCCGGATCCACAATCGGAAATCCGAAGGTGGATTGTTCCTCATTTACCTATTTTTCTCTACTCCCCTCATCATGGTCTTCGTGATCAGCCATTCTTGTACCTCCAAATGAACCGCTCTCAACAGGCTGAGAAGGCCAACTATGAGTTGATTTACTTTGAAGTCTGACAATCTCCTTCTTCCCCTTCGTTGGTTGTATCACACCTGAACTACTGTCACCAGAGTCCAAGTGGAAAATTCGTGTGTGATGGGTCTTCGTCTGTTTGGAATTTCTGCCTGCAAGAGAAGGTCCAATATGAGATTTATTTATTTATTTATCAATGTTTCCTCAGCCCCTATTGGGCTTCGGACCCTTACCCATTTTAGGCATTCATCTCAAAAAAAAATGACAAAGAAAAAACTCAATAAAATGCTGCAATTTAAAATAAGAAATCAACACCTATAAAATCCTTCAAACAATAGAAGCACACTGCAGAAAAAATAAAATTTCTTACCAATTTCAAATCGCCTCCCCGGAAATGGCGTCAAAATGTTGGGTGCAGGAATTGTGGTTCAAAAGACTCCTTCAACACTTAATTTTCAACCTGGGGGTTTCGTAAAACTTAGAGGCGAAGCACAGGAAATGCTAGAAACGATATGAACTTTTCCTAACTCTATTCCTACTTCCTTAATTACAATCTTGCAGAATCGAAAAGAAAGATCACATGGAAAATAATACCAAATAAATTCTAGTGCTGGAATATGAAAGAAAGTACTTTTCAAATAAATAAATAAAAGGAACTCTCAAACTTATGTGAACAATCCTGATTGATGGAATGAATATTTATGTTTATCTTCAGTATAGTTGTATGACAGATTGATAGTTGGATGCTTGAAGATGTTTGTCTTCTTTAAAGTTATTCCTTCCTGCACTAAACTGTCATTTTTGTACTTCAACAATGTTCTTGCACCAGAAATTAAGCTTGTACTAGAGATTTTAATCCTCATGCAGGGGCTCTAAGTCTTAGGACTAGAGCACTCTGTTCCTATATCATGGTATCGATTCATGTACTGGAACAAAGATTCCTGCACCAAGATTTTAGATTACTTTCATAAAAGAATAAAAAGCGCGTTAACTAAGAAAGGGATTTGCAAATGATAAAACAACTCTGAAATAACTTCCACAAGCAGAAATATGCTTCAAACAAAATTAATCTCAAAACAAGAATTAACTTTGAAAGTCAAGGCACACTTTTCTTCAAACAAGGAACTCTTTCATGCAATTAAATATATCATTCAATTATGACACCATGCTTATTCCTATGATGGCTTATTCATATAGATCAGATCTGCCTCTTTAATCTTTTTAATTCAAAAGGTTCACTTAATATTTTAATTGGAAGTTCGATCCTTTCCTTAAGAGTGTAAATTGCAGATACAAATCCTTGCATTATAACAACTTTTATTCCTTATTTATCAAAGCACCTTTAATTCTTAATTTTGAATCTTAATATTAAAAATACTTTTGTCTAGAAATAAACACTCACTTGCAGAAATGGATCAAGATCTTATGAAAGAAAATAAATAGAAAGACTTTACTGGAATGAAGCAAAGGAATTGAATTGCAGAACTAAAAATGCACTAGTATAGGAAAACATGCTTGCACGATTCTCACGGAAATAAACTAAGCTTCGAAAAGGAAAACTTACACAAGTTAAAATCAAACATAGTTAAG
Organism: Pinus albicaulis; assembly: GCA_034641835.2. Taxonomy (NCBI): domain Eukaryota; kingdom Viridiplantae; phylum Streptophyta; class Pinopsida; order Pinales; family Pinaceae; genus Pinus; species Pinus albicaulis. The sequence continues at coordinate 1,532,080,401 of CM076579.1, forward strand.
CATGCACACCACAAATCCATCACACAATAACTACAAATGAAATAGAACCTGTACTTTTGAAAGAATTGAAATAACTATTTAATTCATGATTGGCATTGAAACGAAATTAACACACCTTTATCGAGAGGGAAAACGAAAGGGAGAACAAGTTGGATTGGCTGGGCCCTAGCCAACTAGCTCATTTCCCTGTTTAAGAAACCTAGAAACTCAATCTTCAGCAACACATCACCATAAAGTTTAAAATGCAGAATTGAAACAACATGGCGTAATCCCTTTATATTATATTTCGAATAAGAAAATGTACATAGTGAAGTCGAATCCATCCCAGAACGAGGGTGATACGAGCAAAATTACAGTCACCAAAATTACAGTAGCATTTTTAGCTACCTCTATCTGAATTTTACATTATATACAACCCTTTAGGCATGCGGCCGTAATAAAATTACAATAGCATTACAAACTAAGCCTTTCGACTGTAATGATATACTAATCTAAGAATTTTGTCGACGTCCTAATCTCTGACATCTTGCTGATTTATCTCCGCTTCGATCCCAACTCGAGATGAATGATTCTGAACGAGATATCTATGTAGGCAGTGAGTTGTCATGAAAGTGCAGGAACTGCCAGTGGTGTAGGAATCTTACCTACACTCGACCATAATAACATAATGATCAACACGTTGCATACCAAATACTTTAAGAAAGAAAATATTAGTTTCAAAGATAAATTAAAGGCATCAAAACCATAAAATAATTAATTAAGTCCATGACAAGCCTTAAATATGAAAATACAAAGCTATTGTAGGAATGGACATGATTCTTGGAATAGTGCAGGAATGAGGAGGTTCTAAGGTTAAAAAAAAGTTCTTAAGTCATGAGTTTGAAGTAGGAAAGGGGTTAAATATAAAACAATTTAGCCTGCCAACATATGGGACAAGTACCAGTCACCTGTCTTGACCTGTTCACTGAGGTGTAAAATATTCTGAATTTTAGCACTGACCCTGGGTTCTGTATCACTGCTCAACAAACATGTAATTGTATGGATAAACTGATCAATGAAGTCTTTGAAGTTGCATTCCTCGGAATTCCTTATCACTAAGTAAGTCCAAAGAATAACTGAGTGTGGATTTTCCTGTTCATTCAGCTTTTGTACTGCAAATGGAAACCTATTTGCTTGATAAAATAGAAACATATAAACCAAAATGGAGGCATATATGAACATTCCTTCAGTTGGAAACTTAAGGAATTTTTCATGCATGTTGTTAGAAATAAATTGGCTAAAGTTGAAAATTACTGAGGGCTTTTCTTCAGTGGATAAAATGGACAGAAAACCTAGAATATATTCATCTACCCATTCATCTGAATAGTATCCTAGTAAACATGAGAGCGGGGAAATGATTTTCTTATCCTTATCTAGAAAAATGGAGGGATATGGTGGATTATTTTTTGGTAGTTGGGCATCTTCATGTTGGAAGAATTCAAAAATATTGGCTCTTTAGGAAAAGGTTATTTTATGATATAATTCATTTAAGGCTTCTACTGAGAAATGAGTGGTGGAGTCATTTTGAGGGATCTACAACATTTGGTCAATTGTTTGAGGGGTAATTTTAAACATAATTTAACCATTGTGGGATAAAATTTCTCTCTGAGTTGGTAAATATCCAACTTGGCATTTGAGGACAAATTCATGGAAATAATGAGTTTGGGGAAACATGTACAGGGGTATATTGGATTACTAGAGCCCAATATCATCGCTTTGGTCATGGAAATTGTCTTTGAACTAGTAGTGTAATTCGAATAAATCGAATTCACACTTTGTCTATGATATTTTGTAATCTCAATCAGCCACAAGGATGTGATCAAGATCAACATGTTGGAGAATCATGGGATTGTCGGAATTGCCACTGTTCTTATCCTTTGGAGCCATTTTTGGGAAATTTAAACAATGGAAAAGGTTGAGCTGTGGGGTAGGTGGTATATGGTATTGAGCGAGGGGTAGGGGGGGGGGGGGGGGGGCGAAATAACGTAGAATTGACACATAGTGTGGGGCTAGAGGGAGCAAAACATCTTTTCGCCCCCCACCCCCCCCCTCCGCCGATAAAGGTAGGAAGGGAAGGGGACTGAAACATATTACAAGTTGTTGTTTTTGGGTGAGAATTTGATCATGGGTTGGATCATGTATGAAGGTTAACCGATACACGACAAATGACTCTGTTGTTTCTTGAATTTATAATGCGGCGCCAAACGTTGAATAAAATTTATGCTTCTTTCAAACATGAAAATATTATATTTTTCACACTTTATATCCTAATTATTTCAAAACCAAGGCTTATTTTCATCAATTAAGGGTGTATTAAAATGTGTAAACCCTTCATATTTTTTCTTTGAAGGAGATATTGTCCTAATCTAGATTCTAACCTACAAATTTATCTAATTAATCTAGCTTAAACAATTGGATTAATTTCTTCACCTATCTAACTAATTTTAACCAAGTTTAAACAGTTTGGTTAAATTATTCTTTAACCTAAAAGCAGAAATTCAAATGTGTTTGACCATGATTAGACTATATGATTCAAACAAATATTTATAATTATGGCATTTTAAACAAGCTGCACATAAACACTATTTTATTTTCAATGTAAAAATTGCCTTTATTTCTAGTGGAATTTGATTTTTCTCACTTTTACACTTGTTTTATTTTCATGGGGTCCTTTTTATTTTTCATTTTCATTATTTTATTCTATTTTTTCTTTTATATATCCTCTTTTCATTATATATATATATATATATATATTGGAAACCATTTGCAGAATGAAATATTATTTACAATTTTAAATGACTGGAATAAAATATCCAATCACCATTTGATCCTATAAATTATAGGACCCCAACAGTGGCTCCAACTAGGGCTGAAACTCTCCCTGTGACGTGTCAAGAATTGTATATCATTAGCCTTGAATCGTCCTCTTCCATATTTGTTCTTCATCTGAATTTTTTTTATTGTTGTTGTAGCTATATTTCCAAATTGATTAGGAGCTTAGGGCCTTCTCTTCGGGCTTCAACTTCTGATATTAATCACCCACTCATGAAAGTACAAAAAAAAATTATATTTACAATGATTTTAATAATAAATTCTTCTATTCTTATGAAACATAATGTTTGAGCATTCTGCCATTGACAGGTCCACTAGGCGACTCTGCTCCATCCATGTCTTTTAGGAAAAATGCATTATTACCTCTGTAAGTATGAATTATGTAAGGTCCCTTCCATAAATTATCAAATTTTGCATGCTTACCTTTGTCTTAATTTATTGAATCCCATTTCAATACACTGTCTCCTATCTGAAAATCATCAACGTTGGTTCTTCTAACATATATTTTCTTAATATTTTCCTAGATAACGTGGGTTTTGTTATAAATATCCTCTCTTTATTGTTGAAGATGTATTGTCTGATTTATTCTCCTCTGGAGGTCATTAGGCTCTACTTGTAATTCCTGTAGTATTTTCAAAACAAGGATACCTAGAGAAGTGGGAAAAATAGCATCCATCCCATAAACAAATTGGTATGGAGACATGCCGATTGATTCTTTAGTAGTGAGTCTGTCAGCCCACAATGCATTGAATATTTTCTTATGTCATGATTTCTTGTTATCCTACAAAAAATTCTTGATAATATTGACCATAATTTTTTTGGAAGACTCTGCTAATCCATTCCCTTGGGGGTAATAGGCTATAGAGTGTCCTAAAGTGATTTTATACTTGCTACAAAAATCCACCATCATCTTTGATTTGAATGCTTCTGCATTATCAGTGATTATTTTCCTGGGCATCCAAATCTTGAAATAATATTAGCTTCTAAAAATTTAATAATCACTGCATCAATAGCTTGCCTTGTGGGTATAACTTCAATCCATTCGGTAAAATAATCAGTGGTTGTAAGGATCCACTTGTGTTGGGCTGAGGAAGAAGGATGAATTTCTCCAATGAAATCCAAACCCCATTATTGACAAGTAGTTTCAATTAATATGGGCTTTAAGGGTAGGGGCATCAATTTTATTTTGCCTTCAAAGATCTGACATTGGTGATATGAGGTGGCTTTCTTGTGGACATCTGGAAATAAGTTTGGCTAGTAAAAACTAGCTCTTAAAATATTGTTGGCAGTAGTATTCCAGTACAAGTGTCCACCACAATATCCTTCATGAAATTCCTACATTAATTTTTTTGCTTCATCGTTCAACAAGCATTTTAGTAAGATTCCTCCAGCATCTTTCCAATACAAATTATTTTCTAAAATACAAAATTTCATAACTTTGAGTTTAAGAAATCTAGCCTTAGTCTTGGTCAAATCAGGAGGAGTGTGTAAATGATGTAAGACAAAAATAAGGTCTGCATACCATGGGGAGGTTGCAAAAGCTTCTATTACTTGTGGAGTTGTCTGCTCTCCTTGTTCATAAAGTATTTATATCCAAAGCATGAAAATTTGATTTATTCATTAATTTAGCTAATCCCCGTCCCTTAATGAGTTTGGTAGGTTTTATTTCAATGTCATATTCTAAGATAATGAAAATCCATTTACCCCTTTTCCCATCAACACGATTTTGGGTCATTATGTATTTCACCACAATGTTTGGAACAAAAGAAATTATATGTGAATGAATAATATAAACTCTAAACTCTTTAATTTATTTTACTAAAAAAAATGCTTGCTTTTCAATGATGTTGTATTTTAATGCAACGTCACTTAAGTCTTTGCTAAAGAAAGAAATAGGTTGTTCATGTCCTTCATTATTTTTTTGTAAGAGAACTTCTACAATAGTATGCTCAGATGCAAATGAGAAAATGAGAAAATACTTTGTGAAATCAGGGATGATTAACACAGGGGCTTAAGTTAAGGCTTGTTTCACTTTATCAAATGATTGTTTTTACTCTAAATTCCATTTTACCTCAATTACTTTCTCAACATTTTTTTTATATTTCTTATAAGTTCTGCTAAATTAGGGATAAATAATCTTAGAAAAATGATTTTTCCAATGAAGGATTGGAGTTCTTTTACATTTCTAGGAGGACCTATCTTTAAAATAGCTTCAATTCTACTAGGATCAATTATGATTCCATCTTTCGAGATGATGTGTTCTAGAAGCTTGCCTTCTTCTAATCCAAATATTGTTTTCTTTGGGTTGAGGGAAATACCAAATTTCCTATATTTTTCAAAGACTCTTCTTAGATGAAGAAAATGTTCTTCATCTATTTTTTAGAAAACAATGATATCATCAAGATATATAAATATGAACCTGCCTATTTCATCTGCAAAGGGAATGTCCATTTCTCTTTGGAATGTGGCACCAACATTCATTAAGCCAAAAGGAATCTTCACATACATGAAAGTGCCCTAAGGTGTAATAAATGTTGTCTTTTTTTGGTCTTTAGGATGCACTAAAACTTGATTGTAACTTGAAAAATCGTCTAATAAATAAATTCTTCTAGATCCCACCACCTTCTGCAGAATGTGATCCATTTTAGGCAGAGGGTAGTTATATTTTAGAGAAACTTTATTACGATTTCTAAAGTCAACATGTAGTCTGATCTCTCCAGTATTTTTCCTAATTGGAACTAAGTTTGACACCCATTTAGAATATCTTAATAGCACAATGATCTTGGCATCATACATATTTTTGACTTCCTTTTCAATTAGGGGCATAAACATTGTGTTGATCCTCCTAAGTTTCTGTTTAAAAGGTTTTTGGCCTTCTTTTATAGGAATATTATGCTATATAATGTTGTTTCGGGGAAAATCACCCTAGAGGTTTGTTACGAAACTTACGCAGGGCAAAGTGCTGGTCTGTATGGACTCACAATACAAACGAGACGGAATGCAAAAACGGATAACAACGATACAGTAACTCACCTTTAGTCCTATGTTCATGTATCACAAGGGGTCCAAAACTCTAAATAACCTTCTCCTTCAACTCCGAAACAAGAAAGAGGAAGAACATGCACCGAAACCTAGTTGTACAACATATATTTCTCCCAAGTGTTAGGAGAACGAAAATGACAATTATAAAAAACAAGAAAGGAAGTGCTAAAATGATAATCTTTTCACACACAAATAGATACGCAACATGAAGTTAGTATCAAGAGGGTTTTTCATTACTAAATACGATGTATGTATGACATCATAATGTGAGGAATATGATCTTCATGCCCTGTTAGTAGACTGGCCATCCCATCATTCGTACCCTTGCCTCGCTAAGAAACTTTCAAGACTTGTGCACTCGAGATGGCATATAAATGGATGAACATCTCCAGGAAACAAGGGTTTCCTGTATAAATTTGGGAAAGTGCAGGAGGCACGGGGAATCAGACTTGAATTGGGATTCCAACAGAGTATAATGTCTATAAAATTTCTCTCTCCCTTAGGCCATACACATGAGGGGCTTTTATACTCCCTCAAAGTAGTTTCAGTCAATTGGAAACAGTTGGCCACGTATTGGGGTGGTTGAACTACTAGAGTAACCATCAACCCAGCCCGAAAATAGGGAACTTTTATATATTTTTTAATGATTTTAATGACATACGTGGAAAAGTACATGTGGACTCGCGTATACACACGGAAAAGTTTGGGCATACCCGCGTATGGGAATTTTAACACTGTTTTTTAGTGAATTTATTCAAGTCTGTAGGAATGGGTGCCCAAAGCCATAAAGACAATCATGAATCACCTGAGGGTGAAAAATGATGCTATAACAGATGCCCTCTAATATATGAGGTCAGAAGGGGTACATGATGGCCGAAATGTATTATGCACATAGAAAGAACTTCGCAAGGACAAGAGAGGACTTCACCAGATTTCAGCCTGCCAAAAACCAATGAAATAAAACAGAGAGTCAACTCATGCTGAGGCGGGCATACCCATGCTCAGTAAAAAATACATCATACGGAAAGTACATAATAGATCCAACATGTATACAAGTATAGCTGAACTGAAAGTACATAATGAATCATCTGAGCATGGCCCGGAAGTATAAGTCTGAATCAATGTCCAAGTAGCACATATAGAAAGCTGATGAATGATGCTGAAACTGGATGTCTGACCATATAAGTAACTGAATCTCCAAGTACCAAATCATAAGGGGTGGAACTCATGGTACAGTCACGCAACTCGGGAGCCAACATATAGGATGCTGCTGTGCTGGACTGCAACATATAAGGGTGAACGGTATCACTGGCAGAAACTGAATGGACTGTCAAAAGTGAATCGAGAAATGCTAATGCAACCCGAGGTCTTCACCGATCACTATGGCACAATTCTACACAATGGGAATAAATGAGCTGAAGTCTACCATGTGAGAAATCGTTGGATTACCGGTCAATGATGTATACCGTTAACCAATGCGAGACAACCCACCAATAATGAAAATGAGTGTCAAGGTGCCCCAGTACAATCTGACAAGTGTGAATGAATGAGTTGAAGTCGAACACTTGAAAGAATCTACCAATCAGGAGGCAATGATGAATCCCCACTGTCGATAGCGAAGAGTCTGCCACTGATGACTGCAAACCCTAAGGTACCGACAAAAAGACTCTAGACCTTATTCCCAGAGCAATGAGTCGGAGTCGATGGGAAAAGATCTGCTGGAAGGAAGGCATTAAGGCATCCCACATCAGTCCACCGCGAGTGTAACCCGCAGGCCAAGATTTGGAAGGAATCGGACGAAGGAGAGTGATGGAACCAAAACCGAAGTACGTTTCCGACGTGCACAAGATGAAGCTAGCGCATGGAAGAAACCCTCTGAACCAACCAATAATGAAAGCTGACACAGAGGCGAGAAATCCACCGATAGGGTCAAATGGAAATCAAGGTACTGCACGAATCCCAAGTGTGATAATGTATGCTGACGTCGAACACAGGGGAAACCACTCAGTCAAAGACCCATAATGATGATCAAATGCCGAGCACAAGGTCACCTATCAATGATGGAAATAGGGCCAGGGTGCGGCTCTAGGTTTGCTCTCAGAGCAATGTGTCGTAGTCGATAAGAGACAAACCCGCCAGCAAGAAGTCAATGGGGACCTTCTCAAACCAGCACGAGTAGAAGACCAAAACATCTGATGTGATAGAACAAGATACTGACAAGACCGGGAAGGCCGACTGAATAATGAGTCAAGAGACACCGCAGAATGGCCGACTCTGGTTAGACTTCCCTTGAACAAAAGCACAACTCGTGATGACCATGGCAGTAAAAAGTGACACTGTATAAGTCTATTATGCAGGAGGCAGAACAAACTCTCCATATGATTGGAAGAGATAACCAACCGGGGGAGGACTGACAAGTGAAACAAGGTAAACGCTAAACCTAGGTCAAAACTAAAACCATCCACAATGTAGGAAATATATATAAGTATATGTGCTTTGTTCAAGGGCGACAAACTGACTCTGTACTGCCACCAAACAACGAAGTTACATCCCGTTCCCGCTCTTTTTGTTATATTTGATTTTTTTTGTCTTTTTCATATAATAAGCCTGAAAAAGAATAAAATAATGCTATGATACAATGGATAGAACGAGTATCAAGAAACAGATGCACTAGTTCCTAGGATTGGAACGATCCTATGCTCAATGCAAGGTGGCGGAAACTGGTAAGCGACACTCAGAGGAATGTTCCATCCATAGGTAAAAGGGTGTCAAGTCGCGATAGCTAAGTGCATGCAATGGTTAACTTGTACAGATAGTCAAGGTCAAAATTTGGCTTAAACATTGAGTCCAAACGAAGCTGGCTAAAGGCCAGGATAAACAAGTAGCCAATATGCAATGCAGTAATACAACTCAACAACACCAGGGCGCCTCTAGGGTAAAAGCCAGAAAAATGATAGTGAAGAAGAAGAAGAATGAAGCTTCAACACATAAGTCATGGCAGGACTAAAGAGGACTCCCGAGCCTACATAAAACGCAGCATGGGCAACAAGTGATAGCGAGGAACTAACTAGGAAGCCCATGTAAAGGAAGGCTCTACCACCAAGCCATGATTAAATAATCGGCGAGTGAAATGGGTGTAATACTCATGACCTAATGGGATCGACCCTATGGCAAGTGATCAGTATGGAGGCTAGTATGCAAAATGCAACGGAAAGTGGATTCCCTAACCTATATGCCAGTGAAGATCATATACCTGCCATGATGAGTCAGTAGTCATGGATCAGAAACGGGAAAAAATCTCAAATTCGTCAAAATGTACCTGAAAACATACCAATCTGGGCACTTCCAAGCATCCGGGTTATGCAGCTTAAGATAGATTGAAAAAATAAGAATAACAATTTTTTGCGAAAATTTTCAACTTTTTGTGCATAAATAGACAAATTACCTCATATTTGGTTCATTGTTTCATTGTTGATTTGGAAAAAGGTGCTCTGGAGAAAAAAAACTTCTTTCGTCAAAACAGGAGCAACCGACCGTCAAATTGCACCGAATTTGTCAGGTAAGCTCATAAACCATCCTTGCTATTCATTTTTTCCGTTCATAAATTAAAATTTAGGAATTTTCACCGTAGAATATCTTGCTAAAAATCACGGGTTTGCGCATACGCGGGTTGGTAATGACCAAGTCGCTTATACACATGACTGTGCACAAATAAAGTCACGTATGCACAGCCCCAAATGAAAAATGCGTAGCTAATGAAGGAATTATTGAAATTTTTTAGGATGACCATATCATGGAGAGAGCGTGAACACATTGCTATTGATCAAGAAGTCATGCGGGATCGAGCATCACTAAATATTCTCCGGAATTGCGGATTGCTCAAGTTTTTTAAAATGCCAAATATGAAGAGTAATGTCCGGTTGCTCGAAATGCTTGTGAACTATTGGGAACCGGAAGAAGACTGTTTCATGATAGATCAGATGCCCATACGCATTGAAGTGGAAGATATATATTTTATTACTGGACTCTCCCAGAGGGGGGAGCCAGTAGACTTGCACGGTAAGCCTTTGGGAGGGCTAACCGTGGAAGATTACATCCACGTGTACTGCGTAGAGGGTTCCAAGAAAGTTGGAACTCAAATTTCTATCAAAGATCTACGAGAATTGCACATAAAAATCCTCCTTTTTACCATTGGGAGAGTAGCAAGATCAGTTTCTCTACACCAGGCATCCAGGATGCAAATGAGTATAGCAGTGGAATGCTTAACTCATTTATATGATTGGTGCACAGCTCTACTGATAAACATGAAGCAACAATTGACTTCAATCCGAAAGGCAAAAACAAAACATTTTGGATATGGTACAATTTTGATGACATTCTTCTTCGAGAAGATGCCAGCATTGAGACCCAAAGTGATCTCTACCATCAGCAGCCATAGAGATCCAAGAATTGCCCGCTGGGCAGACATGATGAAGAGATTGGGGGGAAGTGAAGTTCCCCGGACCACTTGGGATGATGAGTTCTTCCTTTGGTGGGGAGAAAAAATCATCGCTGTGGACGACTATCCCTATGCCGGGATGGACTTTCGTGGCGATCCAGATCTTTTCCTTCCACTAGGTGCGGCATGGGGTGCAGTCGATAAGTTTGCAATTTTTTGACTTATATAATTTTTGGATTTTTTCAGATATGTATGAAAAAATGGAAAACAAACATGTTTTTGATTGGATTCATAATGACTTACAATTTAAAAATGATCATGATACAAATATTGGACCAGTTCGACCTGAGGGTTTCCCGCGACACAAGCGTCGCAGAGGCGAAGCGGATATAGTGGATTCAGACAGGACCCTCCAGGCTGTACAGAGGAACTTGGAGGGATTAACCCACAAATTACCTATGGCTGCAGTGGAAGATCTGCCGGAAGCCATCCATAGATGGGTGGTAGGAGTGCCCCGAGACTGGGTACGGTTATTCCACCGAGTTGCCACCGTGATCGTGTTTTATAGGAACACAACTTCTGGGCAGGGACCTCAGGAGTAGATAGATAGGATGTATTATATGACTGTATATTTTTTGAGACTGAACATGATCGGGGGCATAAGCCCAATTTTTGTATGACTTATGGATCCAAATTTTGTATAGTTTTTTGAACACTCTGATGATATATATACAACGATGTTTGATGTGATGTGACAAATGTATCAAAATGTATGATTTTTTTAATGATTAAATTTTATTGTATAGAATGATTAATATGCCAATCCAGTGCTTGATTAGCTAATGAGTCTGCCAACCAATTTTCAGCTTGAGGAATATGAATGAAAGTTAAAAATTGAAATGATCTTTGTAACAAATGTACCCTCAAGAACAACCGGAGTAAAAATGGATCTCGAACCCGATAAGTACTGTTCAACTACGACACCACCAGCTGAGAGTCCAAGAAAACTACCAACGAATCAACACCCAAAGATATTGCCTCCGAGAGTAGATAAACAACTGCAGTGTATTCTGCTATGTTATTGGAAGTAGGACCAATGCAGATCCCTCTTGATACTAACAGCTGACCAAATGGATAATGAAGCACCCAAGCCGTAGAAGCTAAGTTCCGGGTGTGTCTACTAGCACCATCAGCGAAACCAAAATGACTCATGACATCTGACACAACCTGCCAAAGCAGATCAAAAACATCACCAAACCATCAAAGATTGAAAATCAACCAGATATGTACAAAGAAAAACTACTATATACAAAAGCAAAATGTCAAGCCAAAGCCTAGGCATAATACTTCTTCAAATAGAGCCCATTTCTGGGCTCCAGCAACTCGTTCCCTTCAAAATCAACCAAGGTATATGCTCGTTTCTTGAGGAATTTTTTGATGATAAAGGGGCCATACCACATAGACCTAAACTTTCCTGCCCCCAGGGCATCTTTTTCTTGGGCATAGACCAAAACAAGGTCACCTTCCGAAAAAACCCTAGGTTTGACCACCTTATCGTACTGAACTTTAACTCGGTTTTTATGCGCTTCATTCATCGTGGCGGCATCCCGACGCTGCTCATCAAGATGTTCTAGATGAAGGAGATGTTCTTCAAGACTAGAAGTGTCAGGAAGAAGTTCAACAGCTAATTTAAGAGAAGGAATCTCACATTCAATGGGAAATACGGATTCCAACCCGTGCACTAGCTGAAACGGAGTAAAGCCAGTTGCATTTTTCACTGACGTCCTGTATGCCCAAAGTGCAGGATATAGCATAATATGCCAGTTGGATATAGCTTTATCAATTGTCCTTTGAAGAATTTTCTTCAAGGATTTATTCACGGCTTCCACTTGCCCATAGGCTTGAGGATAATACAGAGATGAATGCTCCTGCTGGAAACCCAATTTGAGAGCCAACTCAGCCATCATGCTATTCTGAAAATGACTGCCATGATCAGTGAAAATCTCTCTAGGAATACCAAAACGAGCAATAACTTGGTTGAAAAGAAAAAGAGCTGCAGTCTCACCATCATTCCCAAAAGTAGGCATAGCCTCGACCCACTTCGTAAAGTAGTCTACTACTACAATAATGTACTTGTGACCTTTAGCCGAAGGCGGGTTACAAGTAGTATAATCAATACCCCACTTTGTAAAGGGACCGACAGTAATGACTGGAAAAAGCGGAGCTGGATGAGCGCACATTTTTCGAGTATAAACTTGACATGGATGACACTTTTTGACCGACTCCATACAATCTTTGAAAATCAAAGGCCAAAAGTACCCAGCACGCAAGATCTTTTGGGCTGTAGCAAGCCCAGATAAATGACCACCACAAGCTCCACTATGGGAATCATTCAGCACAGCCTCAGCTTCTTCGAGAGTTAAGCAACGTCTCAGGATTGAATCAACCCCTCGACGGTATAAAGCATCACCAATAATCAAGTAATTCTTAGCCAAGTGACGCAACTTACGACGCTCATATTTCGAAAAAGTAGAGGGAAACTTCGCAGTCTAAAGATACACAATGATATCTCCATACCAAGGATCCTGTGAAGAGATAAGAAACAAATGTTCATCCGGGAAGGATTCATCATAGATCATCTCCTCCCCACAGGGAAACTCGGAGATCAATTCCGCGAAAACCAATGATTTCTTGGATTTGGCAGACATAAACTCAAGATCAAATTCTTGCAAAATCACAATCCATCTATTTTATTTGCCCCCAATCACTCGCCTACTGAGGACAAACTGAAATGGATTGGCTGCTGCCAAAACATAAGTTTTTCGTAGAATAATGTAATGCCGGAGTCGCTGCACAGCATGAACAGCTGCCAAAGCTAACTTTTCTATCGGAGTGTACCAGAGTTCAGGTCCTACCAAGCCTCGACTAAGATAGTAAATAACATGCTCTGCAAGAGCATCATCTTCCTGAACCAGAACCATACCAATAGTAGATTCTGCTGCTACCAGATACAAAAGGAAATCCCTGCTATAATCAGGTGGACTCAATAAAGGAGCAGAGGTCAATGTTTTTTTCAAAGCATCGAATGAGCGTTGAGCGAAGTCATCCCAAAGAAATGGAACTCCCTTCTTCAACAATCTCATAAATCCCTTGGTAACTTCAGCATAATTTACGATAAATATCCGAAGAAAATTAGACTTTCCTTGTAGACTTTGAAGTTGACGAATAGAGGACGGGGGAGGCAACCGAAGTATTGCCTCAACCTTGAAGGGATCTACCCTAATCCCTTCCCTAGACACAATAAATCCCAATAACCGACCGGATGTAACCGCGAAAACGCACTTGTTCGGATTCAACCTAATCTTATAGAAACGACATCGTTCAAATATTTGATGGAGGTGAGCAGGATGATCCATCCTCTTTCGAGAATGAGCAGCTAAATCATCCAAATACGCCTCAATAATCTTTTTGATGTCGTGGAAGGCATATGACATGGCCCGCTGAAACGTAGCCCCAACATTTTTAAGACCAAAAGGCATCTTCTTGTATGCAAAATTACCCCAGGGACAAATAAAGGCAGTCTTATGCTGATCTTCAGGACGGATAGTAATCTGATTATATCCGGAGAAACCGTCCATGAAGGAGAAAATCTCATTACCGGCACACTCATCAATGATCTGATCGATAAATGGTGTGGGGTAATTATCTTTAGGACATGCTTTATTAAGGTCTCTGAAATCAATGCAAACTCAAATTGTTCCTTGTTTTTTATCTACGGGAACAGGGTTTGAAACCCATTCAGTCAAAGGAACAGGGAAAATGAATCCCGCCTTAAGCAGCTTCTCCACCTCAGCTTTGATAGCTGCTGCCTTCCTAGGATTGACCGGACGAAGTTTTTGCCTCACAGGCTTAGCGTTTTCATAAGTCTTGATCTCATGCTGGACAATAGATGGATCTATACCAGGCATTTCCTCATAAGACCAAGCGAATACATCCCTATACTCTTTAAAGAGCTCGGTGTAAATCTGAATCTCTTCACGGGAACATTCAGCTTCGATGAAGACATTCTCAATAATATTGGGATCCCTGGAAATGTTCACCGGGATAGTAGGAGAAATCACAGCCATGTTCCCTTCAGCATAAACCTGTGTTGGTGCTAAAGGGATCAGGACTGGGTGAACAGGACCAGGAGACTGAGGACTTGGAAAACTTTTCTCAACTTCGCTTAAATCAGGTAAAAAGTAAGACCGATGATGCAAGTCATCCCACGGTCTATCTATACCAGTCATAGCTTCTAGGATGGCCTCTTCAGATGGAAGAGTGGTATCAAGGCAATCCTGGGCAGAAGAAGAACTAAGTGCCCAAGCCGGAGCCACATCTCCATCCAACTCTTCCGGTGAGAGAGGAGTTGGGATGGATTCTGTAGAGTCAACAATAGACTGATAAGAAATCTCAGCTGCAGACATAGGAAATTCCATTCCACCCACTTGACCTTCTGCTAATGTGGCGGTAGGGGAAGGTAAGGTCCAACGGTCCGAAAAATAATGAGTTCTGAAGAAATCTCTTCGAAGAGGAGCCTTGAAGGATGAAATTGCATTAATATGAACCATAGGAGGAGGAATATCGAAAGTACCCATCAAGGAAGAATACATTCCAACTCCTAAATTCTCCAAAAGCGGCTTAGTATTATCCAACTTTGGAACAGATGAGTCAGTAGATGCATTCGGGTCTACAAGAGGACAGTCCAGTTGGTCCACTGTAACAATCCTCCCTTCGTGAGGAAAACAAATAATCCAAAATAATGAGGATGCAATGGCATCCATCTCATAAATCCAGTTTCTCCCCAACAGAAGGTTGTAGTCCAAGCTTGCATCCACTACCTCAACCTCTATATTCACAGTTTTCCCCCCAACACAGATGGGCAAAGCTGGGACAATACCATGCGGTCTGTGAGAATGACCATCAAACGCAGTCAGAAGAGTGGTAGATGGAACAGCTTTGGGAGATCCAATCATCTTCCAACATGTGAGAGACATCACGCATGTGGAAGCATCCTCATCAACAACCATCCGAAAGATGTTGCACTTCCGGTACGATGATTTAATATGAAAATCCATATGATGGGGGAGTCTCTTCTTAAAATTAGTCATATCAAATGTAATCAGAAGAGAATTTTTCGGATCAATAGCCCCAATGGCAGTGAGCAAAGCACTGCGCTGAGTCGGACAGGACTGGAGCACCTCTAAAGCCGACATGGCACAAGGACTCTGCGCCAAATCTTCCACAATAGAGTAGTTCTGGGCAGCCCTAGCGTTTGGATTAATCATCGAACGCTTAGTGGATGCTTTGGGCATCTGAGTCATAGGCTCAACAGTAGGCCTTGTAATGTGAAGCGGCTCAGTAGCATCAGGAGTATCCTTAGCTTTCGAAGACTCTTCTCCGCCATAGTCACGGGATCTTGTAGAGACATCCACGTGAGCACTCATCATGAATATGTTCGATGGAATTTCCCCTTCCTGGGTGCCCCCAAAGGAATCCCCAGGATTTTGATTCGCGCCAAAAACTAGCTGTTGCCCTTGGGGAAAAGGGTTTGTTAACACAGCCAGGGAACTGGAAGAACCCTGCTGAGCTAACAAGCGCTGTGCATCCTAAATTTTAGGGCAAAGGTGTGTAATATGGTCTCCAGCACACAGCTTGCATGGAAACTTCACTTTATTTTTATCCTTTTGACCCTCACCAACATGCTCGTTGGTTTTATTCGCATTACCCTTCCCATTATTGCCCTTTTTCTTATTATTTCATCCCTTCTTCTTCCCTTCGGATTGTTGATTTCCTTTGGGATCAGAAGCTTGGACAACATTTATCGACAAAGATTGGGAAGGCGATGACTCAGCAGGCACAGCCTGACTAGAAGGAGTAGATTGCAAAGACAACTGCTGCAATTGAGTAAACAGGCTGGCTGCACCACTATTGATCGACCCAATAAGTCCATCACCATGAGGACCAGGCTTAGTTTTGGATAAATCTAATTTGGAGCGAGGAGCATTGGGCAAATATTTATGAAGGACCCCAGACTGAGAATATATCAGTTCCAACTGCTGGGCCCTAAAAATGGCTTGGTCCTCAGAAAATACCCCAGATAGGGATACATCCTTAGAAATTTCTGACTGCAGAGATTTCAGAAACCATTCCAAAAGGAATTCTCCTGGAATATGAGCTTTAATAAGCCTCTTCCTTCTCCGCCATTCCTGAATGTGGTCAGAAATGTGGGTTGCGTCGTCCTGCTTAAAATTAGCTAGGAGTTCAGTCCCAGCGTCATATCGGACAGGCAACTGGAAATGGTTTAGAAATGTAACAGCCAGTTCTCCAAATGTAGCAAAACTGCCCCCAGTTAGCTCAATATACCATTTGGCAGCATTTCCAGTTAGGGTGCGTTGAAACAATCTCAACCTAATCGAATCATCGATTAGGGAGTTAGAAGAACACCATAAATGGAACGTGGTGATGTGGTCAGCCAGATCCTCTCCATTCTTGCCTTCAAACTTTGGAATGTCTGAAAGTAGTTTGGTCGGGACCGGAGGCCAACCCGGACTGTACCGGATCGGATCATTCGTCAGTTTCGACAGATCTGGCAAGTTTAACGTTGACAGAAAAGGTAAACGAGGCGGAGCCTGAGGATTCCATCCTTGATAGGATGAATTCCCAACATTCTGAAAAGAATACCCTGGATTTGATGAGGCACCAGGTTGCCAGAAAGAACTCGTAGCAAAAGGAGAAGAACCTCCTCCCCACACCGAGTTACCAAAGACTGGACCAGTTCCCCCGCCCGAAGTATTAAATGAAGAGGAAAGCCCCTGATAGGGGTTCTAGGCATTAGATAGAGGGGAAAAAGTCTAATAAGCACTCGATGAAGGGAAAGAAGCATTCCCTTGGTGACCAGCGTAAAACTGATTTCCTGCCCCCGCTGTAGTGAATACAGGGTTCCAACCTATAAAAGTAGTTGAACTTTGACCTCCAGACCAAGGGTTGAAACTCTGGGTCTGAGAAGTAAACGGAAAGGACCCTAAAGAAGGATTCGAACTAGGAATATGTCCAGTTCCGAAGGGGAACCCTTGAAAAGAAGTTGATCCACTAGCCATGGAAGACATGGGTGTAGATCCAGCTGCAGCAGCGGAAAAGGAAAAAGAAGGAATCCCACTAGTGGGCATTCCAAAACAAAAGGGACCAGATTGAGAAGCATGTGCTTGGGTGAAACCAGAGCCAAACACAGTAGTACTAGAAGCAATCGAAGATATAGCAATAGTGCCTCCTCCTTCAACAGAAGCAGGAGTCTGAATGCCTGCAGCACTCACAGCAGAAGCCGCGTTCCCAGTCGTGGCCATCGAAAGGTATGTATAATACGGAGGATCTTCCGGTCTCTCTGACTCAGGTCCGATGTATTCAACAACGAATGGATAATCAGGAGGAAGAGGAGATGGAAGTGACACAGAGGGTTCAGGTACTTCCTCTATTTGAACTTCTTCTTCCTGCGGAAATAAAACTCGTGAGGTGAGCGGAGCACTCCTCTCGGAACCAACACCAGAATCAGTTATGAAACCTTCAGACCCTTGTGGAGGATCTCTCTCCACTGCGTCAGACGTCATAGGGTGGTACCCACCTGCTAAATCACTCCTACGCCTTCTTGAAGAAGGCTCTGAACTCTCGGGAGATAACCCCCGGATTCTCCTCGATCGACGAGGCGCTTGATCAGCCACTTTAACAAATTTTAATTAGACTCAAAAAGTATAAAGCTAGGCAAGCTAGGAGCAAAGAGCACTCACTACAAAAAATAATCCCTGAGATACAATCAAGCAAACAACCTTCAGGTATTTCCACTCCGGGTGATGAGGACCGGACACCAAAATACAAGAAAGCGAAATATAGGACCTCCCGAAAGTAGTCTGGGATAATTACGGCCCAGACCTACTAGCGAAGGTAACAGAAACAGTTACGCCAACCTCCTAACGACAGGCTTTTTCGGCACAAGTACCCAAGCTTCGCAAGGGCGCCCCCCAGAAGTACTGCTGAAAGTGATACGACGTCTGCCTCAGGTACCACAGGTATTCCCCCCCGCAGTCACCTATGTGGAACCTAGGAGTGGCAACTATGGGCACCAATCCGTGTCAGAAGCCGGGCGGAATGGTCTTGAGGTCAGATTCAACAAATCAGAGAGGGGGTATCTCTCTTCTCAGCCTTCACTTCTGCTTGCTCTTGACTCTCTGGAGGAGAGCTTTCCCGGTCCACCTAACGGAGTTGGATTTTTCTCAATTAATCAACTTCTATGTTTTGTTTGAGTGGCCTTGGAGAGGTAACTCTCCACTCACCTAATCCAAGGCCCTACAACCTAGCTAGTTGGTGTATGACACTTAAAAAACTTGCTAGTTGATTTTAAATTATATCGCTTATTTTAATCGGCTGTTATGTTAAGTCAAAGGGATACGGAAATGAAACTTGTGGTGTTTTGACGCAGAAAAGAAATTAATAAAAACCAAACTACATGCAAATGCAGTAATTGTCTTTCGATGAAAAGCAACTTCTACACAGGTTCTACGAGACTAAAAAATTTTGTTTTCTTTTCAGATAACAAACTTCACACTCACAAAAACTATGAAAATGACTAAATGCTTAAGTGCACCTAATGCAAATCACTAAGAGCATGCAAATTCTAAGATGCAAAATCTACTAAAGCAGAGAGAAATTTCCCAAAGATCCTTCAGTTTTATCTCTTTTTGGTTGTCCAGAAATCTAGTTCCCTAAATCAGAAACTCTTAATATAAAGACACCAAAAACGCTTGAAACGAGAGGAAGAAACCAATGACAATTCCTTTCCAAAATCAAGTCAAAAACCAAAAGCAAGAATCCTCAACAAAGCTTCAACAGATATAATAAAACGAAAACAAAAATGCAAAACAAAAGAAAATGCCAAAACAAATTTTTTTTGAGCTTTTGAGTTTTATAAAAAGGAAGAGCTCGAAAAGACCAAGAAAAACTATCAAATCCCAAGCCAAACAACTCTGAATTTCAAGCAAAAACTTCAAAAATGCTCTAAACCTTATAGGGCTAGCTAGTAGCAAGATTTATATGAGCAAAAGAAGACAAGAAACTCAATCACTCAGCCTAGAAGAATAGTACAACCTTGCAGCAAACAAAAACTTCAAAGAACCAAGAAAGACTCTTCAAAAATTGCAACAAGACCTAGTCAACTGAACTCAAGAAAACCAACCAAGAAATGGGCAAAAATCAAAGTGCAAAGCAAGACACAAAGGTAGGAAAGAGTAAATGAGTAGAGGCTCTCTATTCTGATAAAGCAGAACAACCAATAATCCCCAGAAAGAGATCTTGGTACTCGACCCAGAAATGCAAGCACAAGAAACAAGATTTTCCAAATAAGCTAGTTTTCAACCAAACGAGAGAGAGAAAAGACACAAGACCACTTTCAACACAATCCAGAGGATACAAAGACACTGCAGGAACAGGTCTCCACAGGCAGACAGGGCTAAAAAACCAAGAAATCCTAAAATTTCAAAATTGACCCAGATATACGCAACTTTACAGTTTTGAAACAAGCGTGCATACGCGACTGCATTAAAGGAAACCCGCGTATACGCGACTCCCTTTAACAAAAACTGCGTGTATATGCGTCTGTGTGCAGACAAACCTGCGTATTCAAAGGTAAATAATGAAAAATAAAAAAGATCAAGCCTGGATAAGGAACTAGGACTTCAGTCTGACTGAGAAAGAGTTAACTGGACTGGAAATAAAAGTTAAAACTGTTCGAAACCTATCAAACAGCTGAAACCACCGAACAGGGGAATCACAAAAATGCGGTCCCCAACGGAGTCGCCAGTTCTGTTTCAGGGAAAATCACCCTAGAGGTTTGTTGGGTCAAAACCTCCACAGAGCAGGGCATGCCATTTAGAAGGACTCACACACAACCATACTTGAATGCAAAAAACTAGATAACAACGATAGCAGAACTCACTCGTAGTGCTACGTTCGATGTAGATCCCGCGGGGTCCAAACCCCCAGCAACCTTTCTTCCTCCTTCAACCTGAAAAACAAGAAATAACATGCACGGAAACCTAGTTGTACAGCATATATTTCTCCTAAGAGTTAGTGCAATCCATGTGAAACATTTTATAAACCATAATAAATGCTTAAATGATAATCTTTTCACATATACAAATAGATACTAACACAGAAGTTCAGGAACAAGATGGTTCTTCATTATTACGAACAACATGTACAGAAGTAAAGAGTGGAGATCACCTGAATCCTTCCACGATCTTCGAGCAGACCGTCGTCCGGATCCGTCCCGCCCTTGCCTCACTAAGATACTTTCAAGACTTGTGCACTCGAGATGGCATATAAACGGATGAACATCTCCAGGAAACAAGGGTTTCTTGTATAAATCTGGGAAAGTGTAGGAGGCACGGGGAATCAGACTTGAATTGGGATTCCAACAGAGTATAATGTCTATAAAATTTCTCTCTCCCTTAGGCCATACACATGAGGGGCTTTTATACTCCCTCAAAGTAGTTTCAGTCAATTGGAAACAGTTGGCCACGTACTGGGGTGGTTGAACTACTAGAGTAACCATCAACCCAGCCCAAAAATAGGGAATTTTTATATATTTTTTAATGATTTTAATGACATAAGCGGAAAAGTACATGTGGACTTGCGTATACACGCGGAAAAGTCTCGGCATACTCGCGTATGGGAATTTTAACACTGTTTTTTAGTGAATTTATTCAAGTCTGTAGAAATGGGTGCCCAAAGCCATAAAGACAATCATGAATCACCTGAGGGTGAAAAATGATGCTATAACAAATGTTGGTGTCATAAGATTTCAAATCTTCATAACTCCATGAAAATACATCTATGAATTCTTTGAACAAGTTTATGTATTTCTGCTTTTCAACAGGGGTTAAATATTTAGATAATTTAACCATTTTTGGTTCTTTTTCAGTTCCTATATTCAGTCTTCAACTTCAGCTCCAGTAGGTTCAATTTTAGGATTTTTGTCTACATCATTAAAACCAAACAATTCTTCTAAGGGGACTAACCCTCTAGGAAAACATTATCTTTCAATTGTAAGATTTCTAATTCCTCTTGTTCTTGATCTATTTCTTTTAATTATATCTTATTCACACTTTTATTTACATTCTTATTTACATTATCTTCTATATCAAAATCTACATCTATATTAGCACACTCAAATTCATCCTTTGATTGTAAAAATTTTTCAATGTGTTCATCGTTTCCAAATACTTTCCAATATCTGATGTTATCTGGGACAACTGGTCTCTTATTTACTTCAATGATGTATTGGTGACTAGGACGGTATGGAATTTTAAAAGTACTAGCTGAGGTAGTCAGGCCATCAGTTAGGATGTTTTTACCTCCAGGGATTGCAAACAAATCATACTAAAAAAAAATTCACGAAAATCCAAAACATCATTCCTATACGCCCTTAATCTTGGGTGCTTGGCAAAGTATTCCCCTTTGATCTGTTTAATTATCAGTTTTGAGTCTCCATGAATCGAAATTATCTTGGCACCTATATTCTTTAAAAGTTGTAACCCTAGGATTAAGGCTTCATATTCAGCTATGTTGTTTTACATTAAAAGTTTAGTTTATATGAATGTCCTTCTGAGTGGTTGGTTTGTGAATTTGAAACCCATACACCTACTCCTGACCTTTATTTACTATCATCCCCATCAAAATCCATATTTCATGGAGGTTCATTTCATTTATCATGTTCTAGCATATCTGTTTTATTTTCTTCAATTTCTCACAAGTCAATTTATAAATTATCAATTTGTTTTCCTATGCCTCCATCATTGTACAAAATGAAAGAATCAAGGTCTGAATGAACTGAATATAAGGGGTAATTGTGTGGTTTTTCTTGACTGATGACCATGACATTCATCAATATTTCCTTATATAATCTCCTTTGTTGAACAAATACTGGAATGGTAGCATAGGTCATATCCATTTGAAGGGTACCTTGTAGTTTATCTCCCCATGAGTGAGACAATAACATGCAATATTTAGGAGGTATGTCAGCAACAAAAATATCTA
The DNA here is from genome assembly GCA_034641835.2 of Pinus albicaulis. Taxonomy (NCBI): domain Eukaryota; kingdom Viridiplantae; phylum Streptophyta; class Pinopsida; order Pinales; family Pinaceae; genus Pinus; species Pinus albicaulis. Next base: position 1,532,102,875 of record CM076579.1, read on the forward strand.
TTACCACACTCTTGGTTGGTACCTAGGAATTTTACTTTACTTGAATCAAAAGAATACAAGTATTTGTATGGTCTAGTGATATTAAGGCCTGATTTTTCCATAAAAACCTTTGGCATAAGATTGTGTGAAGCATCTGAGTCAAGCATTGCATTGTGTAGGATTTTATCATGAATGTTTAAACTGACATAAAATGGAAGTACACCTCCTTCCTGAGTTTTTCCATCAACTTCGGGTCCAAACAGTTATTCCGATTGATCATCAGTTAAATTTATTGTATCTGCACCTTCCCCTATTTTCAAAGCTTTCATCACTTGAGATCTATAAGCATTCTTGTTCATTAGTTCTGTCAGGGGGATGGGAATTTTGAGTTTAGCCAATTCCTTTTTAATACTAAATGTTGTTTGAGTGATATCTATATTAACAAAATATTGTTTCTTAAGAACATAATTTTGGGAATTATCCTTCTGTTGGTTGGTAGAGGGAATATCAGTTTGAGTGTTTTTAGAAACAATATCAAAAAATTTCCTGGAAGGAACCTATGCACTCTTTTTGGGAGATATATCCGGATTTTTTTTTGCGGATGTGTTGGTTGTATTTTTAATGGGGGTATCAACAGTCTTTTTAGTAGGATTGTTAGTTTTTTTCCTACTCCTTAGGTTATATTGTTTATGGACTTCCATTATTGAATTCTCAAAACCTTGTTTGTAATCTTCTAATTCCTCATAATTTACTTCAGGTTGTGAAAGCAAGAAGAGATCGGTTTCTTCTTGAGTTAAGAAACCAGTTTCATTATCATTTATTCCCATTAATTTTATCGTATTTTCATCAAGATCTTCAATTAATTCTCTTTCTTCATCTGCATAGTTCTCTTGAAATGGAGGTCTAATATGATGATATGGACCTTTTTGTTCCCTTTGTTTTATCTGGAGTGGGTTTCTCCTAAAATTAGGGTTTCAGATTTGGGGACCAAGTCGGTTTTCTCTAGGAGGAGCCCTATCTTTTATGCTTATTCTTTCCATCATTATTTCCATGGTTTTGACCAAGGTATCTATTTTTGCATCGACATAAGAGGTAGATGGTTCTTCTTTTATAGTTACTCTTCTTTCAGACCTAAGTCTTGCAATTTTAGCAAAGAGATTGGCCTCCACACTTACTACATCTCTCTGCATTTCTTCCAGGGTAGTGGGGTTTCTTTCCCTAAGATGATAAGACATGTCAGCATCAAACACATATGGAAACTTAATCAAGGATAATCCTTATGGAGGCTTAATGTTAGTTGGGATGGAATTGTAAATGTTATTAAATCTAGTGAAATAATCTTGCACACTTTCCCCATGTGGTCTCCTAACATTTTTGTATTTTTCTAAAATATGAAGAAGATTTTTCTTAATTTCCCATCTATTGAAAACATATTGGTGAAAAGCAGTAAGATCATTTATACTAGTTGTTGGTAAAGCTTTGAACCATTTTATAACTTCCCCGGTTAGGCTTTGAGAACAAAGTGTCATTTTTACATCTTCCTCATATACTTCATGAAGATCAGAATAATCATTCATTTTATCAACATGTTGTTGTGCGGTGTTGGGTCCAGTACCATCAAACTGAGGAATCCTAGTTTGATATTGTTGTGGCATATTATGTAAAGGAGCAGCCAAAACCATGGGAGCATAACTAGCTGCCATGATTGGTATATGGGGATGAACAATAGATGAAGTTATGAGGGGTATAGGTGTAGGAGTTCCCGCAATAGGTTGAAACGTTATCTGTGATACTATTGGAGAAGTAGTGGATATTATAGAGGAAGTAGGACTAGTTTGTGTAGGATGAACTGATTGAGAGGAAGCAGAAGATGTTGCTATTGTTAGGGTATATAGTTCAATATATTTCTTAATATAAGCCTAATGCACAACTTGATTAAGGTATGATACTAAATCCTATAACTTGTCCAAGTTTTGGAGGGTTTGTTGATCAAAATCAGGTTCTACAGATTGAACTTCATATGTATAAATTTGTTATACAGATTGATAAAATATTGTCTCATCCACAAAATTCTGATACTTTGTCCTAAACAAGCTATGTTCAAATGGTAGATCAAGCTCAATATCCTCTATAGTGACAAAACTCTTCGGGAGAGAGTTAGCTCTTGGTGGTGGACTGTTGCTTCCTTGACTTTCAGCTAAGCTTCTCTTCCTAATCAGTCTTTTAGAGTTATTTAAAATCTTAGGAGGTTATGGATCTGGATGAGGTTTGATGTGTATTCTTTTCAGAGCCATATCTATATAGTATTAAACACACAACTCAATTATGTACAAAGTTCACAACCTCTCAACATTTATTTCTGAAATTTGAAGATAGATTTTAGAATCAAGGTTTGTTCCTCCTGAGTACGATTGACACTATGTTATCACTCTATAATTTCTGAGGTTGCAAAATAAAATATAGAGGTAACCACAAAACCACTTTGGAAGCTGGGATCTAGCCCTGCCAGCTTCAGAGAGGGATCTCTATGTCAGATTTAGATTTTTTTTATATTGAGATATTAGGATAATTATTAAATTTCAGTGTTTGTTTGATTGATTTGAATTGTTTGGTTGATAAACGTTTAAATTACCATTTGGATATGGATTTTATGACTTAAAACATGGATCTATTTAAGATTTTATAGATAGATTACACAGGGCAAGGCAAACAAGCTAATTGTATTTTGTAAATTTAAATGAAGTGAATAAGAAGAGGTGAAAGAATTTCCGTTTAGTAAAAGGAAATTAAGAATTCATTTACTTAATTTCATTTGAAAACATTGAAATTATTCAAAGGCGGAATCATAATGTTCATTGAAAAAAAATTGTTCTTCAATTTACTATTGAATAATTCATAATATGAGAACATATAAGAATGGTAAATAAAGGAAAGTAAACACATAAACAACGATAGCTGCACTTCACCAGCAGTGTGACACGAGAATCATGTGAAAGAGATTTTTGTATTACTTAGAACTTGAAAATGTACAATAGACTTATCGGATGCAAAAATCAACCTTTTATACTTCGAAATGAGAAGTATTTATAATTTTGATTACAAAATATCTTGATATAAAAAATCAGGATGTAATTTAGGAATATCTAAAACTAATTACTTCTCTTATTACAAAAATATAGGATAAGTTGAACTGCTTGGATTGTTGGCACTACTTTTGTGGAAACTGTTTTTGATATCCCCCTTGACTTTTGTTATGTTGTTTGTCTTGCTGCTGAAAATAGAACCCATCTTTCAATCAAGTAACTCACACAGTTTTACCCACCTGTCTTCACTTGGGATGGACAGCTTGAATAACTTTCTGTAAATTTCGTCTACCTCTGTATATTTGGAAAAAGTGGGCTTAGTGTTAAAAATGTGTTGATCTTATGCTAGATGTTTAAATCAAACTCTAGTGTCTAGGATGGCTTTCCCTGTGATACTTCCCTGTATCCCTACAAATTTGGAACTCTCTTTGGGAATGACCATTAATTTTTGGTTATAATCAAGAAAATTAATTAATTTATCATTCGACACTAATAAACCTGGAAGTCCTTTTTTATTGAGTAGCTCAAATTTGTTAAAGAATCTCTTCACACCAATCTCCAAAACTTCACATTTTTCCTCTAATTGCAACATGAGATATCTCTTAGTTAGTACTTTCTTAACCTCCAATATAGTCTTAGTTTTGTCTTTAATTTCCAATTATTCTAACTCATTCCTGTTTTTAGAGTTGAGAAATTTGATGAGATTTGTGGCTTCAGTTCGTTTTTCTTCCAGATTTTATCTGAATTTCTCAATGGCTTCTCTGGATTTCTGAATTAGCTCATTTTGTTCAAAGATAATCTGTATGTATGGCTAGATGTCAGTCATGGATTTGTTGATATCTATCCATATATTTTCCTTATCCTGGGCTAAGGTTTGAGCCATGACAGTTTCCTTCCTTAACTGTTGCAACCTTTGAGTGAGTCTGTGGGATTTCTATACCTCAGCCAGATGAGAGGTCTTGATCCTAGCTTTCTGTTCTTGTAGGGCCTTTACCTGTTCTTGCAACCTCTTGATTTCCTCTCCTTGTATATACATGTTTTCCATAGATTTTACCAATTTACCAGAGGCATATGAAGTTTGTTCTGAGGGTGATGTTGATGTAGAAACCCATGTTGTTGTTGATGAAGCCATTCATGTTTGTGCTATCACTGTAAGGGGTATTGCATCAAGTGGGAATGCAGCTTGCTATGCATTTTGTTCTTTTTCCTTGACTAGCTTGTCCATCTCTACTTCCATGTCCCTTATATTTATATTTTGTTTCGTAATTAACCTGATCATATCTTCTTTTTGGCTTTCTGTTTACCCCATTTCTTTAGTTTGTGGATCCTCAGTTGCTAACAATTTCAATTGTTTTCTGAGTGCTACTATGTCAACATTCTTCTTTTTAATTATTTCTTCTTCTACCTTAACATTACTTGGGCCATATCCAATTTTTATGACCAAGTTTTCCAAGGATTTTATTTTATTATCTGTTGCTAAAGAAAAAATATTTTCAATATACAATTAGGATTGGATATTGGTGAGGGATACATACAATTTGGAAGCAGTCATTGCAGTGTTTTTCAATGTAGAACATATCATTTCCCATGCCTGCATGTGAATATCCATCTGATCAATAGGATTGTGTTGGTGTGTTTAGTACACAAGTGTACAAAAAACATCAGTGCTTGATAGGAGTGATTTCTAACCTACAAGCAATGGTCACAGGGCAAAAATTGAGTTGTTAGATGGTTAGTCAAACATCATAACATGTAGAAAAACTATTTTATGGAACATATCATGCTACAAAAAAGAAGTGGAAACAAAACAACATATACACATAAACACAAGCTTAATCGAGTAAACGAGCTAATAATCCTAACGGAGAACGAATCCCATCTTATTAGCCGCTGGTGGTAAAGAAGTAGTAGAATGTTACACACTTGCAGTGAGTCCTTAGAGCTATGGAGCTCTAATACCCAAAGCAAGGAGGGCTCCCCGCTTAAGTTGTCTACAGGCCTCTCTCTTCTCCTCGAACGAGTGATTGGATATCAGACACTTGTTGCACTTGTCCTTTGGGATTGAGATGTTGGATGGCGAATTGTACACTTCTTCTTCCCCCTATTCGTACAATTGTGGATAGTGAGCCAAGAGTGGTGGTTTATTCCATTGTGTGCTCACTTGAGGTCTCAAGGTGGCTCTAGTTGGCTGTCCTTGGGCGGCCTCAAGTGGAGAATCTTTTTCTTGAAGTGTGCCAAGTGGTCCCAGATGGTGACCTTTCGCTATACTCAAGACTATGCGGCTTATTGAGGGGAAACCGTGGATACCATCACTACTATCGACGAAAAATGCACGTGGAGTGCACTTTTCCTGTGTATTCTGTGTGAAATTTGATAAATTTTCCTCTTGACCTTAGAGAAAGTTAAATTTTCCAGATTATCTAATGTTTCTCAGCCCTGTAAATCCTTTTGCTTGACATTTCATGATGTATTTTTCTTGTCCGATTTTCCAGTGATAATAGTTGCCCCCTAATGTGTGAGGTGTAGGAAGAACTGTATAGCCGAAATACATTATATTTTATGTTCTGTATAACCTGTGTTGAGAGAGAGAGAGAGAGACCTGCATGCGGCCTAAGGTTAGAGACCCCTTATTGTGAGTAAAAGAGGGACCATGTTCTGTCGGAAACCTACAAGAGATATTATAATACATTAAATAAAATATTTCTACGAGGCGGGAATTTCCCATGCTCGTGATGTTTTGGCTAGTTAAAAGCCTATCTGACAGATAAAGGTTATGTTTGTGTCACTTATATGGTAGTGATCTGCTGATTTGGTTGATGACGATGATTGATGACGCCCTCAGGGGCATTTTTTTCTTTGACGATAAGTTGAATGTAGTTCCCATAAGCATAATATTGGTATGGAATATTTTAGAATAAATTCTCATTGTATGCATGGGTGTATGGTTGGGATCTTCTCGTGTAAGCATTGCTGAAAGAGATGCCTATAATGGCACGGGTCTTTGAAATTTTTTGACAAAGTGCAATGGTTTTGGAGTACGATACCATCTTGACATGAAATCTTGTGTTGTATTTGAATTTCATGAGGATTGATGACATCCATGGGCAATGATGATTCCCAAAATGCCATCCGAGGATGCCCCTATTGAGGTGGGGAGCCATCCAAGGTACTGCTTCCTTTTTGGAAAATGGTTGTGGAAGTTGACAAGAAGGAAGCCTCAACCGTTCAAGGTAAACAGTGATGCAAGGGACCAAGGTCTCTGATATTATAGGTTAATATAGGCATGATGGCAAGAAGTGGCTGAAAACTGATGATGGGAGTTTAGTGGCCCAAGGTCGGAGCTTGAAAAAAGAAGTTTGGCATCAATCATAACAGTTTTCTAATGAGGAAAGCCTTGGAGTCAGTAGGAATTCCAAGGTGGGTATATGTTGGTTATGAATGTCATTGTGGCTTTGTATGAAAGGTGTGAAGCTCTAAACAAGGGTGATTAGGGACTGCTACCATGGGAGAAACAAGTGGGTGGATGGGTAGGGGATGTTGATCAGGATTTTATAATTTTTCTCAAAATTAAAAGTTACAGGATTAGGTTAAAACTAGAATGGTTGTGAAGATCTCGTCTTCCTGATTCTGGTGCCTCGAACGGTTCAAAAAATTGATGTCGTATGAGGGATATATCATGTTCTGATCGAAATGCCAAACAAGTAAAATTGTGACAGGTTTGACTGGGATGCATAGTCAGCAGGGTGGAGGTAAAGTCAGCAAAAGAGGAATATTCCTTTCCAAAGAACCAATCGAAGTTTGAAAAGTGTCTCAGTTTTATTCGTTGGTTGTACATTTATGCTTTTTTTGGGCCAATTATAGGGTGACACGTGGCCAGGCCTAATGCCGCCACGTGTCCCTGAAATGGTATATCAAAATTATTGAGGGTCCACAGGAATCGAACCCTGGACCACTGGCAAGGCACACACAGGTCTCCACCGCTCGAGCTACACATAGTTCTTAACCTGTATAGGAGTCAGGTTATTTTTATAGTTTAATACAGTGGATTTTGGGGGTTGGGGACCGCCGGCAGTCCCAACACGCCAGCGGTTCCCAGTCGTGTTCACATTACAAACAAAATATGTCAACCAACTGACAGTTATGTAAACCAGCTAGCGTTCAATGCTTATCACATGCCAACGGTTACCATTATCTCCATGTGGTTATGCCATGGTCTTTGCTAACCCACCTCTTCAACCACTATCCAACACTTCAAACTGAAGTTTAATGCGACGGTTCCGCCCAACTGTTAACCTAACCATGGGTTTTGGGGCTTGGCATGTGGCCACCCCCAACCTTAACCTTTAATGCCATAGTTTATACGACGACATTTTTGGTCAGTGCGCCATTTTGGGCAGAAGTCACTATTTTAACTCCATATAAGTGGAGTCCTCCACTTTTAGCGGAGTTTTTCTAGGTGTAACTAGGAAAAGAGTAGGAGACTCAATTTTCACCCATTCTGAGTGAATGAAGAGTCATTTTTGACTAATTGGATCATTATGGAGCTATTAGTGCAGAGAAAATAGCCATTAGAGCACTATAACTACATGTATTTTCAAAATTTTGAGCATAATAAAAGATGGACATGCCATTGGGAGCTGGACCAACAGATGTAGCCCAGGAGGGGTGAACTGCTTCATCATTCCTACTGTGTAAATTTCATGTGGTGACTTATTTATTTGTTTTAGAAAATTGTTCAATTTTATTTAAGCTTGTTTTATGCTTCTAATTCGCTAAAAATCATCTACATTTCATGGAAAAAAACCTCAATCCTTAGGCAAACTAATGAGACAAGTATGCACATGTTTATAAACTGAAAATACACTTAGCACAATGAAACTAATACAGTCATTTCAGATCAGATTGGTATCAGAGCTAGAGTTTATTCTCTGGTTTTGTTCAGTGCAAAGAATTGTTTAGCTATTTGCAAGTTTTAGATGCTTACAAGGCTCAAGCTCAAGAGTGGAGAAGGCAAATTGGTGGAAGCAGAAGGGTCTCAAGAAGAGCCAAAGCAAAGGAGAGAAATATTGCCACAATCTCCACCACCTATTTCACCTCCTAAGGAAGTAGAAGCTACATTAATCATGTCTCATAGAGAAGTAGAAATCCATGAAGAAGTGGATCCCAAGGAGGAAGAAATAGTGTTTAGGAAAGCATTCCTTGACATGACTAAGATGGTTAGAATCCTTTATCAATAAAGGAATGAGAGACTAGAAGGAGAAGGATCCAAACTTCACAAGGAAGGACCAGGATCTTCAGGAGGTCACAATGATGAAGATAAGTCAAAGAAAGGCAATGGAGTAAATGGAGGCAATGGAGAGCCATCATCCTCACCCTCATCATCATCATCCTCTACTTCTTCTTCAGTATATCAGCCACACAAGTCAAAGAACACTAGTAAAAGTCATTTTTTTAAAACTTGATGTTAAGTTTGAATTGCCAATGTTTAATGGTGAAGTTAATGCGGAAAATCTTGATAATTGGATTAGGAAATTGGAGGTCTATTTGAGAATCCAGAACCTTCAAGATGATGATACCGAAATCTGATTAGCTTCATTGAGAATGGAAGGTGCAACACTTGTTTGGTGGGAAGCCAAGACAAAGGAGGAGATCAAGAAACATGGTAAGATTATTCTATCATGGTCAGATTTTGTTACTACTATAAAACAACAGTTTTATCCATTAGCTCATATGCAGAAAGCCATCATGAATTGGCATAACTTTAGGCAATTAAAGGGACAAAATGTGCAAGAATACACCCAAGAATTTAGGAGAAGAGCTCTCTTATTAGGGGTAGATTTTCAGAGCCAAGATACTTTTCTCAAGTACATAGGAGGCTTACATAGCTACCTAAAACATACTATTCTCATGTTTAACCCCACAATTCTAGATGAAGTATGTGTTCAAGCCAAACATCTAGAAGCTAGAGGGAAGAACATTTATGAAGAGGGTAGAAAGAAACCTTTTAAGGGTAAAAAACAAAGAGAAGACCTCAAAAGGTAAAAACAAAAATAATGCATCTGTTAAGAAAGAGGGAGAAAAAATGGTTTGTAAACATTTTTCAAAAGAAGGACATGATGAAACTCATTGTTGGAAATTACATCCTGAAATGAGGCCAAAGAAACCCAATAACAAAGGGAAACAGAAAACTTTTGGTACAAATCAACATGATTTAGGAGATGATTCAAGTGATGAATCTAAAATTACAACCATGGGATTGAAGAACATGAAGGGAAAATCAATTGAAACTAAACCCTTTACCAGTACATCAAACTGTCACATACATGCTCCAAATGAAGAAGAAATAATAGAACTGTTTCATGTGAGGGTCATATCAAAACATACCAAGGTTGACACATTGTTTGACAGTGGATCACAAGAAAACTTAATCTCTGAATACTTGGTCAAGAAAATTAACCTTGAGACCATACCACATCCAAAACCATATCCATTAGGTTGGATTTGTAAGGATGTAAATCTACATGTTTCAAAGAAATGTATATTGTGGTTTGCAATCACTGCAAATTTTGTTGACACAGTTGAATTAGATGTGGTTCCGCTTGACATAACAGGTATTGTGTTGGGGAGTCCTTACTTGTATGACAGGAAAGTGATCTTCCATCGGCATGAGAAAAAATATAATTTATTCAAATATGGCAAGGAGTTCATTGTTAGAGCACATCGCAAGAAGACAAACATTGCTATGGTAAATTTTGGACAGGTAAAGAGGCTGGTAAATTCAAGTAAGAATTTTTGTCTTCTTATGATTAAGCCTAAAGCTGATGTTAATCATGAATCATTTGAGGGATGTGATCCTAAGTTGAAATCAGATTTATATGATGTAATTAATGCACATCATGAGATGTTTCAGGAGCCAACATGATGACCTCCAAAAAGAGAGATTCAACATGAGATTCAGTTGCAACAAGATTGTCCTCTTCCAAACATCAGTATGTATTGCATGTCGATAATGGAGAATGTTAAAATAAAGAGGCAAATCAAAGAGATGTTGGACAAGGAATCATATGGCCAAGCACCTCACCATGCAATTCACCCATAATCTTGATACCAAAGAAAGATGGGACTTGGCACATGTGTGTAGATTTTCGAGCTTTGAACAAGATTACGGTAAAAAATTGCTACCCACTCCCAAGAATAGATGGTTTGCTTGATCCACTGAAAGAAGCAAAATTTTTAACTAAGTTAGATTTACGAAGTGAATATCATCAAGTAAGAATTGCAGAAGGTGATATATGGAAAAATACATTCAAAACCAAACAAGGACTCTTTGAGTGGCTATTTATGCCATTTGGTTTGTGTAATGCACCAAAAAATTTCATGCGTGTTATGGATAGTGTTTTGCGTCCATTCCTTGATGACTTTGTGATTGTGTACTTAGATGACATATTTATTTTCAGCAAAACAAGAGAAGAACATGTCTTGCATGTGAATAGAGTGCTTGATATTTTGAAGAAAGATAAATTGTTTCTTAAGATGTCAAAGTGTGAGTTTGGAAAGACTTATTTGGTCTATTTGGAACATATTGTAGGAGGAGGAGAATTGAGGATTGATCCTTATAAAGTGGAAGCCATTGCAAATTGGCCCACACCCAAAACAGTAACTGAGGTAAGAAGTTTCATAGGTGCAACTCAATATTGGAGAAATTTTATTGCTAACTTTTCTTCCATCGTAGCTCGTATGCATGTAGTGACAAGTGTGAACAAAGGCTTCTAATGGGGAGGCAAACAACAACAAGCTTTTGAAGCTTTGAAAGAAAAGATCAGTTCATCTCTAGTCCTTGCATTACCAAATTTGAGACAACCATTCGAGATTCAATCTGATGCTAGTGATTATACCATGGGCGCAATACTTTTACAGCATGGTAAGCTTATCACTTTTCATTTTGAAAAATTTAATGGTGTTGTGACAAATTATCCTACATATGAAAAAGAACTATATGTGTTGGTACAAAGTGTCAAGAAGTGGAAACACTACTTGATGGGTAAAGAGACTATTATACATACCGATCACCAACCATTACAGTACTTGTAGTCACAAACAAGATTGCAGCAATCAAGAAATTTCAAGTGGATGGGATTTCTTCAACAGTTTCACTTGGATATAAGGTACAAGAAAGGTATTTTCAATAAAGTTGTTGATACGCTTTCAAGACCAATCATTATTTCATCTACTTTACTCAAAAATGATTATGTTGTACATGACAGTTACATAGAACAATATGCACATGACATTGATTTTCAAGATGTGTATGCTAGTTTGAGTGAAGGGAATCAAGTTGAAGAAAAAGATTATCACATGCATAACAATTTGTTGTTTCATTTGGGAAAACTGTGTATACCACAAGGAGAGAGGCTAAGTGTCATGAGAGAAGCTCATTCATCTCTTATTTCTTGACACTTTGGGGTAAGTAAAACAATGGCGCATCTATAGAGGTATTTCTATTGGCCTCACAATGTAGATAGTGTGTCGTGTTTTATAAGAGGTTGTTCTATGTGCGCAACAAGTAAGCCTAGTAATATGAAGCTTGGGTTGTACACGCCACTACCGGTACAATCAAGGCCATGGGAGAGTGTCTCCATGGACTTTGTTGGAGGTCTACCTATGTCAAGAAAACAACATGATTATCTTTATGTAGTTCTGGATAGATTCAGTAAAATGTGTATACTTATGCCATGTAAGAAAACCTTTACTGCTGAACAAACTGTTGAACTTTATTTTCAACATGTTTGGGTTTATTTTGGATTTTCAAATTCTATTGTTAGTGACAACTATTCCAGGTCATTGGGAATTTTTGGTCAAATATATGGAGAATGGTGGACACAAAGTTGAAAAAGAGTACTGCTTTTCATCTGCAAATAGATGGACAAACCGAGGTGGTGAACAGGAACGATTGTGCATCTATTGAGAGGATATTGTAGCAAACATCCTTAGTTGTGGGATGAACAACTGCATTACATTCAATTACAACCGGGCAAAGCACTCTTCTACACAAACATCACCTTTTGAAGTATGATTTGGGTATTTGCCAAAATCGCCATTAGACTTCATCTTTGGGAAGGATTTTGCAATTGATGGCCATAGTGACATTGATAAGGCTTGAAAGTTCATTGAGAAAATTCATATTATACTTCAACAAGTTCAAGTACAACTTGAGAAAAGTCAAATCAAATACAAAGAGAGGCATGATAAACACTGAGTTGATCACAAGTTTCAAAAGGGAGATGAGGCATGGTTGCACATTAGCAAAGAAAGGATGCAAGCGGAAGGTAAAAATCTCAAACCCATTTGCTATGGTCCATTCAAGATCATAAATAAAATTGGTAATAATTCATTTCAACTTGACTTACATTCTTATATGCAAATGCATTATGTTTTTAATGTTGAAAAATTATGTTTGTATGAGCCACCTTTGATCGATGATCAAGGAAGTGATTTTCAGCTACCTTCTACTGAATATTTCTCCCGAGAATTTCTGGATGAGCTCAAAGAAGATACAATTCTTGACAAGAGGACAAGAGCATCCAAGAGGAGAAGTGTTGACTACCTTCGAGTTGGGCTTGTTAGGGTCCTATAATAATAGGATTCATAATTTTGAATTGACTTTGATTAGTCTTGTAATATGTACAAAGTTTGCTTTCTACAAATTGTTTTCCCATATTAAAAATTAAAAAAGGTGTAAAGAGGGTAAAAGTACTAAAAAGAAAAATCAAAGGAATTAAAAGAAAAATATAAAAAAGAATAGAAAATTGACCCCAAACAAAAAAGAGATAAAAATAAAACATGAAAGTGATGCAAATCCAAATGCCACTACTATTTACATTTTCTGCAAAATAAAGATGATGTGCAACTTGTTACAATGCCACACTCCATGAAGGTTAAAACAACTTAATCTTAACCTCTCATGCTTTAAATTTCATGTTGTTAGATAGAGAATAAATATCTAGCCAAATAGTTTAAGCTTGGCAGATCAGTAGTTAGGTAGAGAATAATAAGGAGCTCAACAACTTAATATGAGCCCTTGGAAGAAATAAGGATAAAATTAGTTAGTTTGTTGTTTTAAAAGAAAAATGAACAAGGGTTTGCAAGCTCAAATGCACCCAGATAAATGAAGAAAAAATGTTAGGGTAGAATATGGGTAGGCAGAAGCGGTTTTACAATCATGGATAAGTAGAAAATTTTGTCATTTCAGTCACTAAATTCCTTCAAAAAAAAAAATCATCCCCTTGAAAAGTTACTTCATCCCCCCCATTTTCATTCTTTCTCCTTCATTTTTACTTTTTCCCATTATCATCCATTTTCCTTTGTGAAAACCTTTTCCTAAGTTTAAAACCCATTATACTTAAGGAAAGTAAAACCCTTTAACTAATTCCCATTTTATTCAAAAAATACCCAAAAAAACCCAAAAAAGTACTTTATCCTAAGTGTAAAAACATTATCTTAGGACCCACAACAAAGGAATTTTTCCCTATATCATGTTTTATACTAGGCTTAGTGTATTTTCCCTCATCACATTCATTACTAAAAATTAATTTATATATTAACCCCTATATTTCACCTTTTAGCCCGTATTAGATTAATTCCTTTAAAACTTATTCCCACCCATATTTTAATTTTAACCGATGGTTTATTTTCCCATGTGATATATATTCCCGCTCACCCCATAGGTTAAAAATATTAATCATATTAATCCCACTATATATTTAACCCCCGCCAATGTTAAAGTTACATACGCCCTCATTCTATTTGTTAAATAAAACGTTAATATCCACCTATCCAATCTATGCATTAAAAAGTTTAAATACATAATCCATATCCCGCTATATTCAAATCCCGGGCCCCATGCCATTTCACCCTGTAACTTTATCACATCTTCTTGACTATTCACTTTCCATCTCCCAAATCTGACGGCGGCAAACCTTCATCACACATTTCATTGCGCAATAGTTAAACAAACCCAAAGCTTGCGATAAACACAGTTTTCGATCGCTCCAATCTTGCTTACCACCTTTGAACGTTGCGAAAACCGCTTGGCAGTTATACCCTCCCTTGCGTCCAAACCGCTTATCTGTTTGAATTGACCTTGCAGTGAATGCATTCACTGTTCAAAGAAATGGTTTATAAAAACGCCTGAATGCATTCATTCATACCTTTATGTTACCATTTTTCGCGCAGAAGAGCATTCCAGACCAAAAAGACCATTGTCACCTCTTTTTTTATCATAAAACAAACAGAAATCACCAAATTCGACTGCTACAATCACTGCATAATCCATCAAAGTGCCTATAAAGACCAGTAAAAGCTTCTGAAAGCTTTCCAACTCCAGAAACCATTCTACACAGCGAATTTCCAAATTTCCCAGGTATTCTTCAGAGGAAAAAGACTCAGTCATCAAATTCAAAAGAGTTTTACAGTTAATTGAATTAGTTAAGAGCCTGTATACCTGAAATAAATCCTGTTGCTTCATAAATCCTTTGATTTTGTAAACCCTGAGCATTTTTCATAGGCTCTGAAGACTTTACCTGTTTTAAAACAAATTTTGATTAAGTTTAGCCATCTGTAGACCTGAGAAAACCTCTGAGACCTTTAAAAACCTTTCCTACAGTACTTAGGCAACCTTTTTGATGTCCTAAATATTGTTTTATCACAAAAATTCCACTTTAAACCCGAGATATCATTTAGTTATAAGGTCTTGAAATTTCTTTTTGTTGATACCGAAGTTACAATTTGAGTTAATTGATCATAATTATTCCTTTGCGGGAAAAAGGTAGAACCCCTGTCATATCTAAAACCCTTATGCAAACTGTTTAAACTTTCAGAAGTGTTATTATAGGCCTAAATCATTGTTTTAAAGGTTAAAATTATTGAAATTGATTAAACAAACCAATCAATGGCTTCAAAAAGCACTCTAGTAGTCAACCCTCTACAACCCCATGTTGTAGATATAGAGCATATTCCCCTGTCAGATGTAGACTTTAAAATTAATGTTATTGTAACACAATTCAACCGTCTTGAGCTCCACTGCTAGAGCTAAGAAAAATCCCTAGACCAAGCTGATGAAGTGTTTATCTGGGATTAAAACTTGCCTAAATATGTTGTTCCTCACACTCATCAAGGCCCAGAAGTAATCAGACTCTGCCAATTATGTTACTCTCCTGATCAAAGAGCCATTGTGAACCCTGAAAAGGAAGTTTTGTTTACCATTACATTTGAGTCTATCAACCAGATCCTTCAGTTACAACCTGGGCCAAATGAAGTTCCTTTATCAATTGAAGTCCACACTAAGTTCTACTTGGAATTGGATTTTCCCAAAAGATTCCAGATCTTTCAAACATTCATGCCATCCTATGTGGAAATCCCCAAGCTGAATCGTCCTTACTCCTCTTCTAAATTCTCAAAAAGAACAAGAAATAGTATTTCCATGTTTTCTTTCATCCTTGGCTATTTCACAGATGAACATGATGATGTAGCGGTACTTGGTTTCTTGTCCATTTTTGTACTTGTTCAACCTCCTATTGTCATCTTTAACTTTTCCCAATATATTGCTGACATTATCCATGAGCAATTAGTCAAACTGCCTTCTCAAGGTGTTTTTAGGTATTCTTCTTTCCTATTCCACATGTTCCTATATTTTTAGTCTAAAAAGTTTCCTATAAGTCTTCAAAAGCTTGATGTGGAAGGAAATCCATAATCTGTCATATTCTGGACTTCCTTAATAAGGAAGGATTCATATGAGTTTACCTATTCAGAGTTCACGGATTCTTTCATACATCCCTTGGTCAATTTATTAAACAACAGTGTGTAGCCCAGGATTAGCAATGAAATCAAGAAGGTTTTACAATTGTCTGAGCACAATAGGACAGATGATTGGTACTTGTACCAAAATCATACTGAAATCAGAGTTTATGGGTCAAGACTTATTCCTTATAAATTGCCAAAATACCTCCCTATGAGGTTATTTTCTCTGGAGTACATAAGGAAGATTTTAAATTTAGATGCTGTCAATTTCTTAATTGAAAAGAAGAAAACTCAGTTTAAGTTGAAGAATCAGGTTGGCCCATTCATCTGTAATAATAGAGAAGCAGGTCCAGAGGCAGGAAAATAGTTGCTAGAGTTCAAATTCAATACTATTTTTCTTTGGTATTATGATCCCCTTGGTGTAATCATCAAAATGAGAGTTAAATGCAAATTAACTCCATACATACATGAAAAGAATCCAGATATTGAGAAATTCTCAAACCAATATGAATGGTTAGAGAATAAATTGATAGAGTTTGATAAGCAAAGTGATACTAGTAAAACTTTGCAAACTCTAGCCCAAGAAGACAGAAAGAAACAGGGAGGAAGGGTCTTATATAGCTGAGACAACTACAAAGACAAAATTCAAACTAAGATACAACAAAAAGCCAAAGAGAAATCTTGCCAGCAAAGAAATTGAGACAGTGGAGGTCATTGACATAGAGATTCCAGAAAAAGATACCATACCTCCTACAATCATTGAAGAGGAACAACACCCGACCACTTCAAAGACACAGTTAATTCAGAAACAACACAGTATAGAAGTGTCTTCATCCAAGAAAACAATAGAAAAGGACATGGACATCAAGGAAAGATACAAGGAAATTAAGGCCAAAAATGAAGAAATAAAAAATGAAATATATTCTCAGTACCTAAAGAAAACTCCTAACATTCAGAACGTGATGATTTCAAACTTTGACTAAAAGAAGAAAAATATGTTGATGATAGTTCTTCAGCCCACAGTTCCAACTCCTAAATCACCCTCTGATTATAACAATATTGATTTTGAAGTTCCAGTCCAGGATATTTATCCTCTGGATCAAGTTGAATTTCATAAGCATGTAGGAGAGATGATTTATTCCACCATGACCACCAAGGCCATGAGTGCACAGAAACTTCAAAACACTTTGATAAATGTAAGAGATCAGCTCAAATTAGAGAAGGCATCATCGTATGCAAAGGATACCAAAATCAAATCCTTGGAAGAGCTAGTGATTGAAGTAGGATATGATCCTCGAAATATAAAAGCTGCAGAGGAATTGACAAAAAGAAGAATGCAGACATTGCTGCACTTAAGAAACAATTAAGGTTGCCCCCTACTGAGCATCCTCAAGCCAAAGAAGTTTTACAGGATTCTAATAAAAAATATGAGATGATGAGTCTCATTTTACAGTTAACAGCTTCTATTAAAGAAATAGAAATTGAAATGGACAAATTGGTCCAAGAGAAAGAAGCCAACAAAGCACAAGAAGTTCCTGCCACTGTGATTCCTGTAGTTACAATAGCTGTACCATCTACTCTGGCAGAAACACTAGCTCCTAATGTTCCAATGGCCACAACAGTTCCAGCTACTTCATCTACAACTTCAACCACTGAATATTCAACAACAACAACACAACAATCAGATGAAGCAAGAAAATTAGTAAAGGAAATGCAGATATGTCTATCCAGACAAATGAGATAAATAGGTTAAAAGGACAGATCAAAAATCTTGAAGATGCTAAGAAACTTGCACAAATAAATTCCAAGAATGAAGAAAAAAAGGCCAACATATTGAATGAACAACTAAAGAAGTTGGAAAAAAAAATTAACTTTAAAGGAACCTATGGCACATGTTAAGCAGCAATTGTGGTCCAATATCATTGAAGTAGTCAATGATACTTGGCCATCTATACAGGTCATCTATGAGCAGAAAGATTTATTGAAATCAACAAAATAAGCAATACATAAGACAAAAGAAGAGCTAGGTAAAAATTCTGAAGAAGCTCTAGAAATCATTAAATTTATCAATTCCAAAAATAAAAAAGAGCTGGAAGAAATTGGAATTACTGATAGAACATAAACCATCCTAGAAGTTAGGAAGGTAATCTCCAAGAAGAATTTGATGACACAATTTGAGGAGAAGTTCCAGAACATGGAAATTGCAATCACAAGATTCATGATTAAGTTTGATATTCTAAGGAAAAAAGGCCTTCCCAATCCTCTAGTAATTAATGACTGGTTAATGAAGTAGGAGGATTATGACAAAAAGATAAGAGAGTTTTCCAAAGAGTAGGTGAACAAATCAGCCTTGCAGGGAATCCCAACAGGGAAGGTGCTATATAAGAATTTTGAAAATTTGTTTTACTTACAGCATGAAGTAAAACACTTATTTGTGAACAAACCAACATTTTCAAAATATACTGAAGCTGATGATAAATTTAGAAGGCTTATGAAGAGAAAAATTCCAGAAGCTAGGTTCTGGGAGAAGTTGACTAATCTACTGTAAGATCAAATTACAGTGAGCACAGAGTAGTGAAAGTGAAAAACGGAATTTGTTGTTTTTACATCAGCATTCACTGTTTCTGCAGTAAAAGAGTATCAGGATGAAAATGTATCAGATGAAAGGTCAAAGACAAAATCAGAGAAAATATGAATCTTCCAGCGTGAAGGACACCTCATTGTCCAGCTACAGTATTCATTGAACAAACAAAGAGAGAAAGCAGTGATAAAATTAGGACAACAATCTATTTTATTTTAATAAAAATGGGACAACTATCATTAGTTAGAAATATGTCACTATCTTCTTCCATGAAGATATTTCTTTTCCATACAAAATTCCTAAGTTTATTCTAGGATATTTTGTATGAGTTTTTGTATAAATACTTCTCATTAGGAAGTGTTGCGTGTGGATGAATTGCTGAACATTTCTGTAGCTATACTATTCTGAACCTAAGGGTTTTTTGTATCAATTTCAAGTCAGCAGACTGGATCACAGGAAATAAAGCATCATATTAAAGGATTCACTTGTTGGGCTACTACAGTGAAGTATTTTCACATGTTAATTTGTCAATTTTCTTATGTTTTCCATCAATGCTTGAATGTTTTCCAAATCTAAATGATAAATTAGGAACTATTATTTCATAATATGTTAGCACTCTATTTTGACTAATTATCATTTATATGTTTTCAATTGATATCCAGATTAGGAAACCCTTAATTTCTCCCTAATTTTGATTGACCTCTGCCTTTTCACTCATAATCCGGATTTAAGAACCCTTAATTTCTCTTTATCCCGATCAAAACTATTCTACCATCAACCTTGAAGATCTGAAATGACTCAGCTATCTTGCCCTGTAAACATTTCCCTTTAGACCTTGATCCTGATCTGACTGCTTGACACATTGACTCCATCTACCCAATGGGATACATATCTATGTCTATCCATATAATTAAGTGACTTCACCACCAAATCAAATCAAAACCCCAAAATCTATTGACCCCACATAACTATCCTAAAATCAAATATAAATCAACAAAGTTAAATCTTATAGAGAGAGCCCTCTCTGATCATTAGGAAGGTTAGATCCTAAGGCTTAAATGTAGGTTTGTGATTACCTCTAATATTCTTAAAACTAAAATAAAAAATCTCACAACTTTTGAGAATTATTGGAGTGATAACATACTGGCGACTCCATTGGGGACTAACCAATCCTCGGTTTTTAAATAGATCTTAAAGGAAATATTTTCATTTATCTTTTCACCTTAATATTGTTTTAAATAAGTTGTGAGTAAATTTTCATAAAAATTGTAATTGTGGGTTCCAGAAGAGTCTACTATACCAGTTCCAATCCAGATCCAAAACCTACTGTCATAGTAGATAATCCTGATAGAATTGGAAAGAAAAATAAAAGAGCAGATGATTTAGGTAATAAGATTTCATTAATCAAAGCAAATTCTCTTCCCAAACAACTATCAAGTTTACAAGACATTGAATTTGATTTAAATTTTGAACAATATTTATTTAGAACTAAATCAGAAAGTGACTTATATAATACTGTAATAGATCCTGATTTCATTTCATTCATTGAAACTAAGAAGGAAACTGTTTCAGTTAATTCTGAGCAAAAGATTTTTGAAGTTTATGATAAGCTTTATGCCATAACTGCAACTTTGATTAAAGAAATATATGAAGCCTATTTACAACATTCAGTTGAATTGAGTGCTTTATCAGCCTATACCCCTAAGCCTTCTACCAGCCATTTAGATACCAAAATTTTAGAATATGTAGGTTCATGCCTATTCACTACCACTTCATCCATTGTTTCCACCACAATTCATTCCACAGATTCATTCTTTCATAAGCAACCATTTCAACCTAGAATTTTATTTCCATCTTCCACCACCTCAAGTTCATCCCCTAGTATTTCTGCTGCATTTTCAAATACATCATTCTCATTCCCAAGCACTTCTTCTAGCATCCCAACTTCATTTTCTGGTATATCAACCACATTTTCCAGTACATCCTCTTATATTCCAATCTCATCTGCAAGTGATTTAACTACATTAACAATTACTTCTATCTCTTCACCAAGTACTTCAAACTTACCTCCTAGCCAAGCTAGAATCCAAGCCATGGCTGCCATATATTCTCCCTTGGTCCTATGAGCACAATTACATGACATGCCTAAGGATTATCAAATAAAAATCCCTCAATTTGATGGGACCACTCACTATATTGCACAACAACATGTCAATAAGATGAAAAAATATTTTGAACTACATGAAATTGATGATGTTAATGTCCAAATGAGACTTTTTTCTTAAACTTTAACTGGTGAGGTAAAAAAATGGTTTAAAGGTTTGAATGCTAATAGTATTGTTGATTTAGAAATTTTTCATAGATTATTTCCTAATAGATGGTAGAAAAAGAAAAATCCACTACAAATCTTATTTGAATTTGAAAGCATAAAAAGAGCACCAAATGAAACAATTCAAGATTATTGTACTAGATATAACAATATTTATAATGCAATTCCTGCTAATCTTAAACCTCCTCCAGAATTTGTCCTTATCAAATTCCCTAATGGATTTGATACAGATATAGTTTATCAACTAAGAGAGAGAAATCCAAAAACTTTAGAGCAGATGCAAAGTAATGTTGTTAGTGTAGAGGAAAATTTATTAGCAAAGAAAGCTAGATTAAGGAATGAAAGGAGAGTGACAATAAAAGAGGAAACATCCACTTTAGACTTGAAAATATATCAATTAGAAAAAAATAGAGATAATTATGGATAGGTTAGATAATATGGAAAATAAACCACAGTGGGATAACCAACAACAAGGACCTCAAATTATAAATCCCAATTTCAGGAAAAACACCAACACTGGAAAATCTAGAAAATCGGCACCTGACCAAACAATGAGACCACCTTTCCAAGAGAACTATGCTCCAAGTTCTCATAAAAACGAAGATGATGAAGACACCATTAATATAATGGGTATTAATGATGATAATACCATTTTTCTTACACAAAAATAACAAGAGTTATATGAATTACAACAACTACAATAAGATTCTGGTGAGTCTTTTGATTACAAGCAAGTTTATGAGTTTGGAATTAATGAATTTCATAAGCAATATAACCTTAGGAGAAAGAAAAATGTAGAGCCTTCTATTAAGAAATATACCCAAACTCAAACAAATAAGATAGTAGAGGCTCCTACCACTAAAGTTCTGCAAATTCTCCCTAGGGAAACCAAGCAAAAGTCTAGTTCAACTCAGAAAATTTCAAGTCCCAAAATTTCACCTAGTTCTAAAATTGTTGACATCATAGATGTTTTTGTCCAAACATCAACAGATCCTCAAAAAACTGTTGCTCCCAGGACAAAAATTTCTACTAAAATAACAATTTCAGACCCAAAAACATCTACTGCTGATCCAAAATCAATTGATCCTAAAACACCCACTTGTAATATTCCCAATTAGTCATGAGCTAATTATGTTAGCTCCCTGTAATTTGCTAGATTTATTGAGATACAAATTGACAAGGGTAAAATCAAACCAAGCTTTGGAATCCAAGGACCTAGCCTTCCTGGATTTGGAGAAGGATCTCTCAATGTGTGCAAAGATATGTCTTGTTTACTAATTGGGGTTGATTTTAGGCTAGATGTTAAGTGCAAGATATTTTGATTGTTTTTTTGGTTGGGTATGATACTTTGATAGATTTTAGATAGGAAACATGGAATATTGTTAATTCAATGGGAAATGGAGTCTAACAAGGTCCAGATAAGTTCATCAATGGTGTTTAAGAGCATTTGCAGGGCAAGCTTACCTGGTTCGTGGATCTTTTAAGATTATGAAGGATTTATGAAATTGACATAAAGATTGAGAAAAAAAAACTAAATAAAGGGCTGAAACTGAATCCTTTATATACTTGTAAACTGAGGGAGTTAGAAAATTGATAAGAACAGCAATAGAATCAAAGGCATAAGAAGAACCTAAACCATTTGATTTCAGACTGAAAACAGATAATTAACCATGAAAAACATTCAGATAAAAACATATAAAGGTAAGAAACTTATCCAACTTTCAAAGCTTTTATCATCTCGAGCAGAAAAACATTTAAGATACACAGGTAACTATAACCATAGAAGGAGAGAAAACTCTAACATCCAAGGTTACAGCTATAAGGTTTCCTTAAAACAATTTTAGCTAAGTAAAGGCAAAGAGCATGATTTTAAACAGACTTCTTTGACAAACCTAGATAAAGCTGATTTAAAGAGATCATTCCAAGAACAAAATATTTCAGTGGAAACAGTATGCATGGCTAACCATAAATCATAATTGATGCTAACTGATCTAAATTATTCAAGAAATGGACGAGCTAAGAACTTTTTAGAGAGCAAGAAATGATTTCCCTAATATATCTTAGCAGAAGAACACATTAAGGAAGTGAAGGACAAACATATTTAAGGTGCCATTAGAAAACATTTCTTAATCTAAATTGTTTGTCCTACTGCAACATAGCAAGATGGAAAACATAATGGAAAACTAGAAAACACAAAAAAAAGAAAACTTCACCATCAACCAAGCCTATGGATCCTGCAAACAATCCTTCTCCATCAACAAGCAAATCAGATCATGCATGAGTTCCAAGACATCAATTTCTCTTCAAGAGCTTCAAAGGACTATGTATTATTCCAGCATCAGTCATCAAAATCCAACATTTACAATGAGTTCCAATGCAGTATCTATGCTGCAAATGAGGAGGTGAAACTCTTGTAGGGTTCAAAATGTTATTAATTATAGATTAAATGCATTCCTAGCCTTGAAAACCATGCATGGCATAAGGTAAGAATATCTGCAACTACTTCTCTGTTTAAACAATTTTTTCTTAATTTCTGAGATAAAGATAGGTGAAAATATTGACTTTAAGGCTTTATCCTCATCTTTAAATTAACTATTCTGACAGTTTAAAATATATTCCTTTGTGTAATAACTGCTTGTTTTCCTTTACAGATAAAGAATGGCCAAAGGAGTCGGTTGATATTTTTGATGAAATAACTGCTCCCTTTTGATGTGTTCGAGGCTATCTTTAGGCCTAATTTGCCATTTGCTTTCATAATTTCACTATGCTATCTTTATCTATAATCTGCATGGTTTAAGTCTTTTAATCTTTCATGCTTTTGAATTAACCTTTAAACTTTAATCTCTCTGATACTCTTCACTAATCTTCATTGTTTCTTCCGTTTTGCTGGTGTACAGGTGGCTTTCCGCACTGGAGGGTTTTTGAATGAATGGTCAGTGCTCATGACACATCACCTAAAACGTGGAATAAACCCTTTCTTATCCCTTTTATGCATTTTTTTTAGCCTTCGAGGATTGTCATCCTCAGCTCTTTGTCACTCTGCTTAACTGTGGGAGAGCCTGCACATTAACCCGTCATTAAACCTGTAATAAAACATCAAACAATTATAAAAACCTGCTTTCTTTGGATTTAACTGCTTTCAGAGGTGTTGGGATGGTGGAGGAGCAATGCGGAAGGGGCGATATGTATTGAGGGATGGTTTCATGGCGGAGAGCAAAGAACCAGGGTTTAAAACAAAGTTTTTATCCGAAGAAAGAATTGGTGGTTTCGGGAAAACCGTGAATGGTTTTCGCATGAGGCCCGGGTGGTAAGTGGTTGTTAAAATTGGACAACTAGGTCCAAACTCCGGGTTGTGATGCTCAGATGACGATCCCAATATTTTTATTGGATTCCTATTTTGGAGAGGTGTAAGATTGATTTAAAGATCATCTCGATCGGATGAGCAGAACATGTATTTTGAATTTATTCCACTTATGTGCTAGGTCGGCTTGGAATAAAATATAGACTTAAATGTCTTAAAGGACGTGTCACGCACCCCCAAAGATTCCTATATATTGGAGAGACTTAGAGTTCATTTGACACACATTGGTGTGATGGAATTCTCTCTCTCTGGATAGCGTTGGAGCTGTGATATATATGGATTGTTCTTGTTTGGGTTGGTCTGGGTTATGTGTGACACGCTTGGATGAATGACCTATTGAAGACTTTGCTGGTAGAAGCATCCTGCTGATCACCGTAACGCCACCATTTATTATCTCTGTATTGGCTTGTCTTCTATCGATCTATTAGTATGTTCTATCTTCTTCAGTATTGTGCCCTAATCTGAAATGGCATAGAACATAAGCTGAAATTAACATGGTATCAGAGCAAGGAGAAGACAATGTCCAAATTTGTGTGCCCTAGATGCCACTACCACGACAAGAAGAAGGAGCTCCGTGTTTTTTTTTTTCTGTTGTAAATAAGGCCTCTGTGAAGCAAATCAAGGGCCTCCCTAAAATGCTACTGGCCTAGAGGCATCCTGCCGCAGCAAAATATAAGGACCATTTTCAGATAACCAAGCTGCTGGAAAAACGATGGTTTATTCTCCAACGTAAAATTCGATGTTTTGAGGTTCGATGTTTCCATGCTACTTCAATATGATTAAGTATCATGTTGGGCGGTTAAATCAAATTGACATCTCGACTCCTCTTTTCTTGCAAAAATTTGCGGCATTTAGCAGACGCAATGAAGCGATTAGTTTGCATAAGTTGTTGCGGCCCTTTGATTTCCGTATTAGAAAGCCCGCAAATTTTTTTCTTCGGAGCAAGACGCTGCTGTTAGAAAGGGATTACAGTTACTGTAAAACGCAATTTCAAGGCTGGCACATATCTGGAAATCGTGATTTAATTAAGGTGATCGTGTTTATATCTAGAAATCGGGATGGCTTCCGATTTATGTCGATGGGAGGTCGATCCCTTTCTTTGCAGCCACGGAAGTTGTGCCGGACTCAGCAATCAATTTTTTTTAAACTCCCGCTCTTTATGGACCTGTATTTTATCTTTTGGGTTTCCCGAATCCTGAACCCATGCCGCCTGAAGTTGATGCTCTTGCGTCCAGGGTTTACAGTCAGCTCTGCGGTTGATTAGTTTTCACATTATCAGCGTTGGATTTATCCGATTTGATACACTTACTGGTATTTCCGCGTGAAAAAGACAATGGCGGGGAGGGGTCCGAGCGACACTACAACTCGGTGTCTGTCGAGAACACATACAATGGGGAACGTGACGAAGACACTGACTATGGTGAACCTCTCTGAAATAGAAATCAACCGTGAAGTCGTCCCTTCGTCCCTTTCCGTGAACACCAAGATTCTTCATGTGGCTATCAATAACAGCGATCGAGTCGCATATCTCTACCGATTCTATGCATTTGAAATAGATGAGCAGATAGAATTGGATTGAATTAGAAAATCATCGATCCTTCACCCGTACACAAACACAAGGATAGATGGGCAGACAGAATTAGGTTGAATTAGAAAATCAGGCAGCGTTGGTCCTCGCACAGGGCGTAGTAACCCGCAGCACCAAAAGTCAGATCGGATGGACAATTTTGCAGGTCACGCTGACTGTGACTCAGGTTACACGAACAGCTGGGCGGTCGGGCAGACTGTGACCCATATTGAACGAGCAAAATGACAGGACGTGACCTGATGATCTGGAGCTAAATTCAGAAGGATGTAGTATTTATAAAATTATATTGATTTCTGGGTTTTTTTTTGGATGGTTCGGATGGAGCCTCTGTGATTTCGGTGATGAGAGCAGTTCATCAAAGATAAAGGGGTGGATTAATCTTGGCATAATTTGATGTAATATATGAAGTCTCAGATGAGTAATGGCAGAGATGTGAATCTTCCATTAAACCCTCTCGACATTCCTGCAGTTCAAATTGTATTCTTTAGGATCTCCTTTGCATATTTACTTTTCTGTCATACAGACATATCACAGTGGACCCCATGCTGTGATGATAAGGTAAAGTTCTATCAAGTGTTGTTACAATAGGTTCGGTGTTTCTAAGTGAAACAATACATTCATGGTGCAGCTCGGTGCTAAGTATGATGTACATACCTCTGTTCATAGATATAGCTGCTTGATGATACACAACACTTGAATCCAGCAACTGGGCAGTCTAAGTTGCAGTGTATACAGCACTCTCGCAACAATGCTGCTTGTGCATTGGATACACATCATAATGGCTTTACAGACTCTGAAGTGAGCAACAAGGATTCTGAATCTGTTGTGGACATGGATCACAAGCTGTTGGGAACAAGAGATGATTGTCACAGTGGAGATTCTCTAGAAAGAGCAACTGGGCATAAAAGAAGTGCAAGTGCAGGTGCTGAATTTGAAGCTTGAAAAATTGTGATTGCTGACAATGACATTGGTAAAAGACCTTACAATAGCAGGTGCAGAAATTTTGATAATGAATTGAACTTTTGGGGCTTTATAAGCAACCTGAAGTTCATGCCGAAGCTCAAGTTTTCCAAGAGTGACATGAAGAAATGGAAAGATG
This sequence comes from Pinus albicaulis, assembly GCA_034641835.2. Lineage (NCBI taxonomy): Eukaryota > Viridiplantae > Streptophyta > Pinopsida > Pinales > Pinaceae > Pinus > Pinus albicaulis. Next base: position 1,532,129,690 of record CM076579.1, read on the forward strand.
GCGAAGGGAGTTCCACTAATCACTGCAACTATGAACATATGGTCATACCTTCTTCTAATGGGGTCACTTTGATGAACAAAGCAACACATGTAACATATATTGATGACTTGAGAGGCAGTGCAGTGCCTCATTGAACAATATTATGATACTGTTGTCTAGTGACAGTGGTTGTGAACCAGCATATACCTGGACTCAACCTATTAGCAGTAACCTTAAAAAGTGCCTTGTCCAGTTTTATCCTATTGGATGATTGGGGCTGGAACATTGATGAGCAGGAGTACCATTGTGATTGTGCTGGATCTGCATGGACTAACATGAAGAAGGGTAAATTTCTATGTTTGGAACATCTGTATGATTGGTTCCTAGATCTGTGCAATTTAGAAGACAAATTGCAGAATTGAGATCTGAAGAATTGAATCCCTAGATTAGTCAACTATTGACTGTAAATCTGAAATTGAGAAATAGTGCTGGATGAGATACCAGATATAGCAGATGAAGCTCTCAAGTGCAGAATTATGAAAGAAGGAATCATGTTTGGATTCCTAGTTCTGTGAGCCACAGTAAAGAGTGCTGGTTGAGGAAACTACATCAGACCTCCTCAGAATAACAAGACTTCTAACACAAGCTGAGGCTTGTTGGTATACTCTCCTTGTTGGACAATGACATAAATAGATATCTTCTCTCGGGAGAGAAGCTGGCATTAAGAGGGAGAATATATCTGTATATGCTCTTGAACAGATACCTTTGTTGAACGAAAGAAAATCCTCATGGCTCAGGGACATATGGCTTCAGAGGGGGAAATTCCAAAGGAAAACCAAGAAGCCATATAAATAACAGGGTATCTAGCAGCCATGAGTACTATTGTACAATCTGACCTTGGATCCTTTGAGGAAGTCGTAAAGCATCAAGTCTGGAAGGATTATATGCACGAAGAGTATGAGTCCATTATGAAGAATGATGTCTGGGATGTGGTTCCAAGACCATAGGACAAAGCAGTTGTCACCTCGAAATGGCTCTACAAGATCAAGTATTGATCTGATGGAAGTGCTGAAAATTTCAAGGCAAGATTCGTTGCCCGTGGCTTCTCTCAAAAGGAAGGCATAGATTATGATGACATATTTTCACTTGTGGCCTGATACACCACCATTCGATCTATTATAGCCCTTGTTGCTACGCAAGGATGGAGTCTTCATCAGATGATGTGAAGACCGCATTTCTGCATGGTGCGATAAAGGAAGAGATATACGTGGAGCAACCTCTGGGGTTGGAAGTCTGGAGACACCCATGTCTGCAGGTTCAAGAAAGCCCTCTATGGGCTGAAACAAGCACCCTGAGCTTGGTACGAGAGGATAGATAGCCACCTAATGAAGCTAGGCTTCACTCATAATATTGTTGATCTGAACCTTCACTGCAAGGTTAATAGAAAGAAGCCTCTCACTCTGGTATTGTATGTGGATGACCTCTTCCTGACAGGTGCTGACCCTCTCATTCATCAGTGAAAGAGGGAGCTCACTGCTGAGTTTGAGATGAAGGACTTAGGACGAATGTCTAGGCCTGAAGGTCTAGCAGAGACCTGGCGAGATTTTCCTTTCTCAAGGAAAATACATTATGAAGTTTCTGGTATGATGGACTGTAAGTCAATGGAACTCAACTTTAAGAAGTTGAGTAGCAGCGTTGCTAGGCCCATCCTACCGAGTATCGTCAACTCATAGGGACCTTGATGTTCTTAATGAACACCTGTTCGGATGTATGTTGTGCAGTGAACACTTTGAGTCAACACATGGTTGATCATAACATTCACTGGGTTGGTGCCAAGAAACTCTTGAGATATCTCTGAGGCACGATAGACCATGGGATGAGATACACTGCCGGGAGTATGACACTCCATGGATATACTGATGCCAATTGGGCTGGCAGTGTGGTGGATCGCAAGAGCACATATGGATGCTACTTCACATGTAGATTTGCTTTGGGCACGAATCTAAAGTCGGTAGCCTTGAGCACCGCTGAGGCTGAATACATTGTAACATGTATGGCCTATTGTGAAATCACTTGGTTGTGAAAGCTCTTCTGTGAGTTGTTCGAGCACGTGCTAGATGCCACCGTTATCCTTTGTGATAACCAGAGGGGGATTCATTTGTCATAGAATCCTAGGTTCCACGATTGATCCAAGCATGTTGATGGCTGGTACCACTTTATCTGGGATATGGTACAGCGAGGCACCGTAAGGCTCGATCATATAGGAACTGATGAGCTGGTCGCATATATTCTCACAGAGCCCTTGGGGAAGGTCATGTTCCTAAACCTTCCGTGAGAATCTTGGAATTGTGGAACGACCCTATTCTGAGGGTCTTGTTGGACGATGAGCTTTGGGAGCTCTGCGGGGCTTTGGGGACAGCTTCTCGGAGCTATAAGCAACCAAAAGGCTAGGCTTGCCGAACCTTGTTGGTGTGCTTGGACCCCACCATTATGATTATTGATTTGGTTTACCTCTCATTATCTATGCCCCATATGCATCCTACCCATTGAGTTCAGGGCTCATGGGAAGTACCTCTCATTTGGCCAATGAGATGGGAAAGGCTAGAGACTAGTAGCAAAGACTGATGGACACATCAGAAATTTCCGTACTCTCTATCTAGGATGGCACAGTCCAACCACTTGATCTGGGATCAAGTATAGTGAGGTTTCAGACCTCCTGTTGACTTCGGGTCAGATGAACCAACTTCGGGTTGGTTGGAGACTCTTTGTGAGTCCTATAGAGGTTTCGGACCTCTGGGCTAAATCTGTCAGCCGGGTATGATGTCTTTGTGACTGACCCACTTTTTTTTTTGAAATAAAGAGGCCAGCAAAGCAAGTTACGGCGGGATGACACACGATGTTTGGATTGCACTAGTGGACGGAGTTCTCCCTAGTTGAGAGGGAGTGTTAAAATTGGACAACTAGGTCCAAACTCCAGGTTGTGATGCTCAGATGACAATCCCAATATTTTTATTGGATTCCTCTTTCGGAGAGGTGTAAGATTGATCTAAAGATCATCTCGATCAAATGAGCAGAACATGTATTTTGAATTTATTCCACTTATGTGCTAGGTCGGCCTTGAATAAAATATAGACTTAAATGTCTTAAAGGACGTGTCACACACCCCCAAAGATTCCTATATATTGGAGAGACTTAGAGTTCATTTGACACACATTGGTGTGATGGAATTCTCTCTCTCTGGATAGCGTTGGAGATGTGATATATATGGACTGTTCTTGTTTGGGTTATGTGTGACATGCTTGGCTGAATGACCTATTGAAGACTTTGCTGGTAGAAGCATCCTGCTGATCATCATAACGCCACCATTTATTATCTCTGTATTGGCTTGTCTTCTATTGATCTATTAGTATGTTCTATCTTCTTCAGTATTGTGCCCTAATCTGAAATGGCATAGAACATAAGCTAAAATTAACAGTGGTATTGGCAGGGGGGAACGCGATAAGGTTTAGGGGTTGATGCGTGTCCATTAAAAACTTCCCATTTCACGTTGATATTGGGCGTTCAAGGATTTTGGGAGAAATGAGCGCGAAGATGAACTCTAGCCATCAGATCTGAGAGCTTCAGATCTACGGTGGGGAATGGAGACGACAGATGGATTTGAGCTGGGGGGCTGGCTGCAGATGTCAACAATTTCATCGTGTAGCGGGAGGTTCATTACACGGGGTAAAAGTTTTTTGGGTGGAGTTTGAATGGTGAGGATAAGTGAGAACTGTTGGATCAACAAGATCGATGGTTAGGATTGTATTGGGGAAGCAGAGGGGTAATGGATGGGGTCGGGAGAACGGATTATGGGGGAAGCGAGGGTCGTTAGATCTTGAGGATCAATGGTTGAGATTATATCGGCGGAGGTGGACAAGAAAAGAAGTTTGGGAAGTGGAAATGGGAAGTTGCGAAGTCCGATGGCTGATGGAGCGAGGACCGTTAGATCACAGAGATCAACGACTTAGATATATCAAAGCTCCGTATAAATAAAAAATGGGTGGGGGACGGCGAAAAAATGAAACAACGTTGGGCGTTGGATTTAAAGAGATCAACGGCGGAGAAAACATCGATGTTTTGCACAAAGGGATAAATGGTGTGGCGAAATGGGAAAACACGATGAAGCGACCATTGTCGGATCAGGAGGATCGATGGTTCAGATTATTTCGGAGAATGGTAGATAGAAGGGGTTTGGACAAGAGAAAAGTGATATTGCGAAAGGGCGATGACCGTCCGATCAGGAGGATTGACGGTCCAGATCTTTTTTGCGGGATGCACATTATGGAGATAAGGGAAGGAGGAACGGAAGATTGTGATGGCCAATGGAGTGCGGACCATTGGATGGAAGCAGATCGACGGTTATGATTCCATTAGTGGAATGTCTGTTGGGGGTGCGACATCGGTGGGGGATTCCATCGGCAGAAAAAGGTTTGGGAGCGAGAACCGTTAGATCCGAAAGATCAATGGTGGAGATTTACTCGGGGGATCGGCCTATCGGTGGACAAAAGGAATGGGAACGAAGAATTTGGAATCACTGAAGTGCGATGGCGATGGGGGCTTAAGACCTTTAGCCGATGGTCGTGGGTCCCGGTCACATGGAGGAAAGGGCTGAGAACTTAAGCTCATGGGTGGTTAAGCCTGAATTAATAAAAAAGTTAGTTTTTAAGGTTGAAATGGGGTTTTTTGAGTGTTTTGAGGGGTTCCGATAGAGTGAAAAAAGGGTTTAAAACCAAATAAAGAGGGTTTATAAGGTTTTAAAAGGGGATTTTGAGGAAGTGAAGGATAATTGAGGGGAAAGGGAAAAATGGGGGGATATGAAGGACACATTTTGAAATGGAGAAATGATGGAAAATGAGTTTGAAAACAGTCCTTTTTTGAGACAGCAGGGCTTCTTTGAGGATTTTGAGTGAAGAGATCAAAGAGGTGGATTTTTTAAGGATAAAGGGCATGGCAAGACTTCAAGAACTCATAGATTTGCTCCAAATTTGTTTCTTGAAGACTAACAGACTTGTTTTTAGCCATCATAGTATATGAAAAATTTATAGATGGCTAACAGTGGCTCCACTTGGGGATGGAAGCTCCTTGGAGGTGCCAAGAACCTCAGAGATTTATCTCTGGGATGTAGACCAGTGCCTTTGTTATTTTCTATGCTTTGAAAACCTCCTTCTCCTTTGATCATGCTGCTTAAAAAGATGATCAGTTTTACATTAACAGAATGATTCATTCCCCAAACAACTACCTACACAGCCTACTTCCTAGCATTTTTTCTTCTGTGGGTGCACTTGGACTTGCAAACCCTTTGAAACATCAACATTTTATTATTTTCAAAACAGGAAAAACTAATCTAAATCTATCTTTATTTCTTTCGAGAATCCAGATTAAACAGTTGAACTCTTGTATTTCTACCTATACTACTATCTGTCAAGATTAAGCTATTTCACAGATTTCCATTCTCTATATTCTAAAACAGAAATTTAAAACATAGCTAAATTAGGATTAAGCAGTTTGATTTGCTATGGTGTCTATGGATTTATGTACAAGCTGCACATAGACTTTATTTGCAGAAAAATAAAACAAAATTGTGAAGGCTTAAGATCTGAGAATTATATACATCCTTCTATTATTTTTCTAGCTCTGGTTTTGATCTGTTTAGAGCTATCTTTTTCCTTTTTGGTATAGATTTTGATTTTTTTAGAACCATCTCTATTTCTCCTAATCGAATCCACTGATAAGCCAAGTTTTAAATGATCTTATCAATCAATGTTTCTACTATCTTATCAACATAAATTTAAAGCATGTTAAACCATGATTAGGCTAGATGACTGAACAAGATATCATTTTGGATCAGCAGTGGCATTTAGACTTGCTCACTTTCAATATCATTATTTTTTGGGTATGGGGCTTGTACCTTGTTTTTGAATCTGCCCTCTTTTCTCCTTTTCTATTGTTTTTTGTATTTTTTTTCTTTTTCAAATTCAAAAGCAGAAAACAAAAGACTAACTAAATGCTCATAGGCTAAGCTTTATTGACATTCCTACCTACCTATCCTAATCTAACCTATACATAATATACACTCATTTAGTGAAATCTATTTTCCAACACAGCCAATCAAGCAGATGATTCCATGAGGGATTTTGTTTCAGCTCTTTGAGAGTGCTGAAAAAATAAAAATGCCACTTCCACCTTACTTGTTTTCGAACAGTAGTGCCTAAAATGTTCTTGAAATTCTGCATCAAACTGCTCTTGACACGTTTTACTCCTTATTCAAGTGCCTTTAACAAATCAGAAAATGGATCTTGAAACAATACTTGAATGTGAAGATTTGGTAAATAAGCTTGATCCAGGACTGCTTCTTCTTCCATTTGGCTAAGCTTGGGACTTTTTTGGGAAAGAAACTCCTTCTCTTCCTCATGATCATCTGCACTGTCAGACTCATCATATATTGCCATGTTGTCCTCTAGCAAACCTGATTGAAAAGAGCTATAGTTGTTCTTTCTCTTGTGAAGGTTGGATATAGGGCTGAATGTGTTCTTTGTTGTTAAAATCAATACCCAAATATTGCTTACTTCTGATTGCATTAAGGTTGTCTTTGATGAACTGAAAGGAAGCACAACAAAGAGGTAAATATCCTTCTCTTTCTCCCAAAATTTCTACACTTTCTTATTCACTGTCATGGCTGAGTGGTATTTGTTGATCACTATACTTGAGCTATGGAGAATGACTATCTTTGTCCCGCAAACTACTCACTGATTGTTAGGTAGTGTTGGCTTGAGTTTGGAGAACATAATCATCATCATATTGATCATATTTGGGTAGCTTATTCATAGGAGGAATATCATCCATTATGCATACTTGATCAGCATATTTTTCCACCATATGAAAAGGAGAGTGTTCATGGCCAATAGCTTCTCCTTTAGCAATCTTAAATGACTCAAAGCAAAAGGGTAGGGACTCAAGAGGTGTTGGCTCATCTTTCATTTCTGGTTTTGTAATCCAAACATCCATACCAAGATGATTTGAGGGGAGAACTTCTAGATTTGAAAAAGGGTTTGTATTATCCATTTCCTCCCTTACTGATTCTTTAGAGCATTCTACCTTGTTTCTATTTTCAATTTGCTTGTAATACTCTCTAAATAGTGAAGCACAAGATGTAGGAAGACATATAGTACTTACTTGACAACTTTCCGTGTCTTCTTCTTTGCAATCTTCGTCAGCCAATATGTTTTGATAGCTACCTTTGCATTGAAATGACTGATTTGGTTCCTCCCAAGAAAATGGTACCGGCTGCTCTGAATAATCAGCACCAATCTCAACCATGTACTCTTTCCTACTAAGTATATGCATCATTTTGTTGATTGTATATATCAACATCTCTAGTTTTAACTCTGAAGAAGTTATTTTCTCTTGAGCTGCTTTTTCCTTCCTTATTTCTTCTAACTTTTCCTCTCTTTCCAGTATGTTGAATTCCATAGTAATTTCCATATTCTTCATTTCTTCCAGGTTTGAAGGGTCTTTTTCTCTTATCTAGAATTCCATCTCTGGGTCAAAAGTAGTTGGGTAGTGCAAGAGAGCCCACCCCAAAGGTGGCTTTATCTTAGCAGGTATTGCATTATATACCTTATTGAACCTGGCTGAAAATTCTTGTACTGTCTCCCCTGGTTGTCTTTTTAAATCCTTGTATTCCTCTATGATGAGAAATTCATTTCCCATGATCACCCACCTATCTAAGAAGACTTGAGTAAATTGATGAAAATTGATAATGCTTGTAGTTGGAAGGTCCTTAAACCAACTCCTAATTTTTCCTTGTAATGATAGTGCAAACATTCTAATACGCACATCATCTTCTTCTATTTCATAAAGGTCAAGTAAATTCTCAAGATTTGAATGTGTTCTTCAGTGGTGACTTTTGAGCTTTCTCCATCAAATATGGGTAGTTTATTTTCAAGATTTGTAGGGAGGGCTTGGAAGATAGGAGGAAAAATCAGAGGCTTGTATCTTTATGGGACCTTTGTGGGTATAGGTAGTGTAAAAAGATATTTATGGCTATTTTAGGTTTCAGCAAGAGGAGGAAAGGTAGCATGAGGCTCATGTTTCACTAGACCTTCCACAAGTGAATCTGAGGTAAGCACAGGTGTATAAGACTGATCATGGTCTAAAATTTGAGGCTTAGCTTTTCGAGGCTTGAGATCTTTCCAATGATAAATGTAGATCTCATCAGCGTTTCTTGCTCAGGCTCAAAGTAGGATAGAACATAGTTATAGATAAAAACAATAATTTCTTGAATCCAACTTAGGCCTGAATGCTCTTTCTTTCTAGGATGACTAGTCATGTTTTAGGTTTTTCCTCCAGTGGAGTCTTTAGGTCTATTGAGAGTTGTGGAGTCACCAGGTGGATGATTTCAAATGTTTTAAGATGAGTTTATGTCCACCATCAGCAATTGATTACCAACCTAATGATGTTGTGGGTCTTCTGAGCTCTTAAGAATGTATAAGATGCAATTTACTCAGAAGTCCCCAGCTTGTTTTGGATTGATTTGACACAATCCTAGAATAACCTATGGGACTAGTGGGATGAGGAAGGCCTACTAGAGGCTAGTGGAATCGCCAGGTGGATTTTTTTTTGAAATTTTGAAGATATGTAAACAATGGTCCACCACAAAATTCTTGATAAAAAAAAATCAATCTACGGAGTACTTTTGGGTTTTTAGTTTCTTTATGCAGCCTTAAGGTTAATGAGTATCCCCTAACTAAGTCATTATCTTGCTAGGATGATGAATTAATTAGTTTCTACTCTGGCTGTGGGTTGGTTTTTTAAGTCAAACTAGGGATGTACATGAGTCTATAAGAGTTTGTCACACTACTATGAACTTTGTCCCACCGTGATCGCCACTATGTTAGCTCCCTGTAATTTGCTAGATTGATTGAGATACAAATTGACAAGGGTAACATCAAACCAAGCTTTGGAATCCAAGGACCTAACCTTCCTAGATTTAGAGAGGGATCTCTCAATGTGTGCAATGATATGTCTTGTTTACTGATTGGGGTTGATTTTAGGCTAGATGTTAAGTGCAAGGTATTTTGATTGTTTTTTGGTTGGGTATGATACTTTGATAGATTTTAGATAGGAAACATGGAAGATTGTCAAGTCATTGGGCAATGGAGTCTAACAAGGTCCAGATAAGTTCATCAATGGTGTTTAAGAGCATTTGCAAGGAAAGTTTACTTGGTTGGTGGATCTTTTAAGATTATGAAGGATTTATGAAATCGACATAAAGATTGAGAACAACAAACTAAATAAAGGGCTGAAACCGAATCCTTTGTATACTTGTATAATAACCTCAATCTCATTACAAGTATATTAAGATTGAGGGTACAATCTTAATATACCTTTATATACTTGTACCTTTATATGCCTTTGATGTACCTTTATATACTTGTAAACTAAGCGAGTTAGAAAATTGATAAGAACAACAAGAGAATCAAAGGCATAAGCAGAACCTAATCCATTTGGTTTCAGGCTGAAAATAGATAATTAACCAAGACAAACATTTAGATAAAAACATATTAAGGTAAGAAACTTATCCAACTTTCAGAGCTGCTATCATCTAGAGAAGAAAAACATTTAAGATACAAAAGTAACTATAACCATAGAAGGAGAGAAAACTCTAACATCCAAGGTTACAAATATAAGGTTTCCTTAAAACAATTTTAGCTAAGTAAAGGCAAAGAGCATGATTTTAAGCAGACTTCTTTGACAAACTTAGACAAAGCTGCTTTAAAGAGATGATTCCAAGAAAAAAATATTTCAGTGGAAATATTATGCAGGGCTAACCATAAATCATAATTGATGCTAACTAATCTAAATTATTCAAGAAATGGAAGAGATAAAAACTTTTTAGAGAGCAAGAAATGATTTCCCTAATATATCTTAGCAGAAGAAAACATTAAGGCAGTGAAGGACAAACATATTTAAGGTGCCATTAGAAAACATTTCCTAATCTAAATTGTCTGTCCTACTGCAACATAGCAAGATGGAAAACATAATGGAAAACTAGAAAACACAAACAAAAGAAAACTTCACCATCAACCAAGCCTATGGATCCTGCAAAAAATCCTTCTCCATCAACAAGCAAGTCAGATCATGCATGAGTTCCAAGACATCAATTTCTCTTCAAGAGCTTCAAAGGACTATGTATTATTCCAGCATCAGTCATCAAAATACAACATTTACAATGAGTTCCAATGCAGTATTTATGCTGCAAATGATGAGGTGAAACTCTTCTAGGGTTCAAAATGTTATTAATTACAGAGTAAATGCATTCCTAGCCTTGAAAACCACGCAGGGCATAAGGTAAGAATTTCTGCAGCTACTTCTCTGTTTAAACAATTTTGTCTTAATTTCTGAGATAAAGATAGGTGAAAATATTGACTTTAAGGCTTTCCTCATCTTTACATTAACTGTTCTGACAGTTTAAAGTATATTCTTTTGTGTAATAACTGCTTGTTTGCCTTTACAAATAAATAATGGCCAAAGGAGTCAGTTGATATTTCTGTTGAAATAACTGCTCCCTTTTGATGTGTTCGAGGCTATCTTTAGGCCTAATTTTCCGTTTGCTTTCATAATTTCACTATGTTGTCTTTATCTATAATCTGTATGGTTTTATTCTTTTAATATTTCATGCTTTTTACTTAACCTTTAAACTTTAATCTCTCTGATACTCTTCACTAATCTTCATTGTTTCTTCTATTTTGCTGGTGTACAGGTGGCTTTCTGCGCTGGAGGGTTTTTGAATGAATGGTCGATGCTCATGACACATTGCCTAAAACATGGAATAAACCCTTTCCTATCCCTTTTCTGTATTGTTTTTAGCCTTCAAGGATTTTCATCCTCAGCTCTTTGTCACTCTGCTTGACTGTGGGAGAGCCTGCACATTAACCCGCCATTAAACCTGTAATAAAACATCAAACAATTATAAAAACCTGATTTCTTTTGATTTAACTGCTTTCAGAGGGGTTGGGATGGTGGAGGAGCAATGCGGAAGGGGCGATATGTATTGAGGGAGGGTTTCATGGCAGAGAGCAAAGAACCAAGGTTTAAAACAGTGTTTTTAGCATGAAAAAAGCAATGGTGGTTTCAGGAAAACCGCGAATGGTTTTTGTGTTAGGCACGAGTGGTAAGTGGTATTGGCAGGGGGAACGCGATAAGGTTTAGGGGTTGACGCGTGTCCATTAAAAATCACCCATTTCACGTTGATATTGTGCGTTCAAGATTTTTGGGAGAAATGAGCGCGAAGATGAACTCTGGCTGTCAGATCTGAGAGCTCCAGATCTACGGTGGAGAATGGAGGCGACAGATGGAGTTGCACAGTGGGGCCGACTGCAGACATCAGCAATTTCATCGTGTAGCAGGAGGTTCATTGTGCGGGGTAAAATTTTTTTGGGTGGATTTTGAATGGTGAGGATAAGCGGGAACCGTTGGATTAGCAAGATCGACGGTTAGGATTGTATCGGGGAAGTAGAGGGGTAATGGATGGGGTTGGGAGAACGGATGATGGGGGAAGCGAGGGCCGTTAGATCTTGAGGATCAATGGTTGAGATTATATCGGTGGAGGTGGACAAGAAAAGAAGTTTGGGAAGTTGCGAAGTCCGATGGCCGATGGAGCGAGGACCGTTAGATCACGGAGATCAACGACTTAGATATATTGGAGCTCCGTATGAATAACAAATGGGCGGGGGATGATGAAACAATGTAACAGCGCTGACTGTTGGATTTAAAGATATCAACGGCGGAGAAAACATCGATGTTTCGCACAAAGGGATAAATGGTGTGGCGAAATGGGAAAACGTGATGAAGCGACCACCATCAAATCAGGAGGATCGACGGCTCGGATTATTTCGGAGAATGGTAAACATAAGGGGTTTGGACAGGAGAAAAGCGATATTTCGAAAGGGAGATCGACGGTCTAGATCTTTTCGGCAGGATGCACATTGCGGAGAGAAGGGAAGGCAGAACGAAATATTGCGATGGCCGATGGAGTGCAAACCGTCGGATGGAAGCAGATCGATGGTTAGGATTCCATCGGTGGAATGTCTATCGGGGGTGCGACATCGCCGGGGCATTCCATTGGTGGCAAAAGGTTTGGGAACGAAGAAACGAGGATCATCGATGGAGCAAGAACCGTTAGATTCGGGAGATCAACGACGGAGATTTACTCGGGGGATCGACCTATTGGTGGAGAAAAGGAATGGGAACGAAGAATTTGGAATCGCCGAAGTGCGATGGAAATGCGGGCTTAAGTCCTTTAGCCGATGGTCACGGGTCCTAGTCACATGGAGGAAAGGGCTGAGAACTTAAGCTCGCGGGGGGTTAAGCCTAACTTAATAAAAAAGTTAGTTTTTAAGGCCGAAATGGGCTTTTTTGAGGGTTTTGAGGGGTTCCAATAGAGTGAAAAAGGGGTTTAAAACGAAATAAAGAGGGTTTATAAGGTTTTAAAAGGGGATTTTGAGGAAGTGAAGGATAATTGAGGGGAAAATGAGGGAAAAATGGGGGGATATGAAGGACACATTTTGAAATGGAGAAATGATGGAAAATGAGTATGAAAACAGTCCCTTTTTTAGACAACAGGGCTTCTTTGAGGATTTTGAGTGAAGAGATAAAAGAGGTGGATTTTTGAAGGATAAGGGGCATGGAAAGACTTCAAGAACTCACATATTTGCTCCAAATTTGTTTCTTGAAGACTAACAGACCTGTTTTTAGCCATCATAGTATATGAAAAATTTATAGATGGCTAACAAATTGGAATATTCATTTTTGTTTTATTACTTTGTTTTAAAGAATAAAAGAGCAAAGGAGGTCCATAATACTCCTTAATAATGAATAAATCAATGCCAAATATGAAAAGGCTAAATCTTCGTTGTTAAGTCAAGCACCCTTAGGTGTGAAAGGTGTTGGGACATTTTGACTAGGTCAACCTTGACCAAATCTACAACGTTGTCATGGAGGAGTGGCCATCAATGAGGGACAACACAATTTTAGATGGAGGTGCCTTGTGTGAAAGAAGTAATCTCATTGGAAGTGGTTTAGGGTTTGCAAGCTCTTGTCTTATAAAAGGAAGGGGATGGAAGCATTAGAAGGCGGTTGATGTGTATGATATTTTCTGAATATATTTTCTGTTTAGACATATATCATTCTCTTGCTATTTAGCTGAGATTGAATGTTGTTTATAATTGGGTGTTCCTGATCAGGAATCCTGCCTCTTCCCATTGAGTAGCTCTTGGGAGAGTTTGTATTGCATTGTCCACTATCTGGCTTAGGGCCAAGCTTCTTCTTTCAACTATAGCGTAGATCCTGTTGAGGGTTTGGTTGTTTTTGCAAGATGCAGCAAGCGGAGACTAGATCTTTCATATCTAGTCCATTTCAGTGCTCCTTTTCAGTGGAGGAGGTTTCTACTTCATTGGGAGGACAATATTGGAGGGTTTGAGCATCATTTTTAGATCTTGGCATCAGGCCAACTACATTTTGATCCCTAAATCTTAGTTTACTTCCAGATTTGCGTTATTTCTATAGGTGCAGTTGCAGGGTGGTTCATCACACCATTTGGGGAGTTGATTTTCTAGTGTTGGGGATCTGCCCTTCACTTTGAAGGTCTATTGAAGGAGTCTATTCTATTTCCTATATCATTTCAGACACACTTTCCAGATCTGTAATTTTTAGTAGATCTGCAGTCTTAGATCTCATATCTACATATTGTACTTGGTGTTTTGCTGAAAACCCTGTTGGCAATATGATGCAGAGTGTTGTCCTTGATGGCAACCCACTGAATGAAGATGAAGACATACGACTATTGACATGTGTTGTCCTTGATGGAAATCTACTTAATGAAGTTGTGCTTGATATAATATGTTCTTGATGGAGTAAATCTGATGTATCTACAGTGTGTACAGAAGGCAATGAAGAAAGGATTTCAGCATGTGCTAAATCTTGATGAAAAGAGTATGTCTCTAGGCATACGCAGATTTGCCTAGGGGAAGTCGCGTATGCACGCGGGGATCAACGTGCCAAGTCGCGTATGGGCAAAAGCGCTCTTAAAATGAAAAACCAGGGGTAACCACCATAGTATTGACCCATTGTATTGGGTAATGATTCGTCTAAATGACCCCGTCCAGGAATACTATCGGAAGTAATGTGGTTTTGGCTCATGGTATTGAAATTAGGTAAACCTATATAAGGAGAAGAATTTCATTGTGCAAAGAATAAGAGTGGGTGCAAGATGTCTGAGCTTGAATGAATACTTCTCTCTGGAGTATATCTGAATGGAAAGGGTTACAGTTGAATGATAGATCTGAATGTATGATGCACCAATGATGAAGAATGGGATCTAGATCTGAAATGTACTTGTATTTGCTAGATCTGTTTATGGAATGATTAGATATGAGATGAGGCGAACATCTGTCTGAAGTAAAGGGTAAAAATCTGTGTGATGTATCTGTTCTGAAGAATTGCAATGACCTAAATGTCTGAAGAACCATACACTTGTTTGCTGCAGAGGAAACGCGTATATACGCGCTTCGCTGAAGAGAAAAGCGTATCATAAATAAAATTGGCTTTGTAAATTGTCTTTTATGATATACGCAAGTTTATGTAAAAAGGAAGCGCGTATATACGCGACATCGATGAAGTGAAAGCCGTATGCAAACTAGGGTTCTTGAAGCATGGGGGTATGAAACATACGATATGTTGTTGTATTATTGCTATCTGATGTTTGTGTTGTCTGAATTGGTTGTTGATAAGTATACGTTGGTGATGTATGTTTGAGCTTAAAAGTATGGAAAGGGTCCAGTTTGAAAATATGATGAAATGTGGCCTGCAAGTGGTGTCCTAAAGGAAGCTTTGGATCCAGTGTGAAAATTGATGAAACGTGGTCCATATTGGTGCTGAGGGTTGTAGCCTTCAGTCAGGGGGTTGTAGCTCCCTTCCAGGTGAGGCTGGTAAACGAGATCAGGGGGTCGTAGCTCCCTTCCAGGAGAGGCTGGTAAACGAGTTAGGGGGTTGGAGCTCCCTTCCAGGAGAGGCTGGTAAACGAGCGTAGGTGGGTGCCTGCATGCTGGTAGGAGTCTGCACCAGCACATATGTTGTAAGATGTTTTCTCTATAATAAAATATTGAAGGCTGAGCAACGACAACGGTGGTTTTCTCCCGACTTGGGTTTCCACCTAAAATTTTGGTGTTCATGTGTGATGCTTTGTGTGATGGTTTACTCTGCTCTTACTGTTCATGTTTACTGTTTATTAAACATCTGATGAATGAATTATGGAATGATTTAAGTGAAGATCTAATAACATAATTAGATATCTGTGTATACGCGAGTTTCATAAAGGTTATTCGCGTATATACACGAGTCTGTTTCAGGAAAGTAGAGTATGGGTTTTAGAAGCAAGAAAAAGTAAAAGATTTGAATATGCAGTAAATACTGATTCACCCCCCCTCTCAGTAATTTTCCTAACAATTGGTATCAGAGCAGGTACTTCTGCAGAAGCTTGATCGCTTGAAGGAGATCCGTCGCAATGGGAAGTCAAGAAGGAGTAATGTCTATAAAGCCACCTCTATTCAATGGAAGCAATCTGATATTCTAGAAGGTACGAACAAAAGCATATCTGCAAAGTCTTGGTGCAGATGTATGGGCAATCGTGGAAGAAGGTTATCAATACCCAGCAAGTATTCCTACTGATGCAGCAGAAAGGAAGAAGTATGAAATCAATGCCAAAGCAGTGAATGTCTTATTAGGAAGCATGTCTGAATCAGAATTTGCTAAAGTAATGCAGCTACATTCAGCAAAAGAGATATGGGACAAAATCATTCTAAGCTATGAAGGAGATACAAAGGTAAAAAATGAAAAACTCCAAACTCTTAGAATCGAATATGAAAATTTGAAGATGCATAGTGATGAAAATGTTGCCAGTTTCTTTCTTCGTCTAGATGATATTGTAAATCGGATGAGAAATTTGGGTGAAACCATAACCGATACTACTCTGGTGGAAAAATTCTTAAGATCCTTGACTTCAAAATTTGACTCTAAAGTTTTAGCTATTGAAGAAAGGCAAGATCTGCAAACTCTTACTATTGTTCAATTACATGGTATTCTGATTACTTTTGAAATGAGGCAAGGAGGCCCTTCTCAAATCAAAGAAGATGTTTTTAAGGCATCTGCAAAAGGAAAAGAAAAGGAAGTTGTCAAAGAATCCAGCTATATATCTGAAGAAGAAGAAGAAGAAAATTTTGTGAGAAGACTTCAACTAGGTACCGAAAAGTTCAAAGGTAAGCTTCCTTTCAAATGTTTCAATTGTGGAAGAGTTGGTCATTATGCTGCAAAGTGTCCTTATAAAGAAACTTCGGCTAAAGGAAAAGAAGTAGCAAGAAGGAATAAGAATCAATCTAGCACAAGAAAAAGTTATTATACTAATGAAGACAGTGATGGATCATCTAATAGTGAGGAAGAATGTGAAGAAGACTTTAGACTTCTCATGGATTTTGAACAAAGAGAAGAAAAGGATACTTTTGTGGATGCTCTAGAGGACAATGATTTTCTTGAAGAAAACAATAAACTCAAAGTAAGCCTAGAAGAAAAGAACATAATCATAGAGACTCTTGAAAATCAGCTTGAAGCCAAGGAAAAACGCATTGAGGAATTGGAGTGTGAAGTAGTAAGTCTAAGGAAAGATAATGAGAAATTGAAGACTCTCAATCTTAGATTTGCTAAAGGTTCAGAAACCTTAGATGAGATTATCAAGACACAACGGTCTCCTCTTATAAAAACAGGTCTTGGATATACTGGGGAATCTTCCCAGACTTCAGCACCAAATTATCTGAAAGCAGTCACAACTGGTTCTCTTCACTCAGCCACTCAGCAAGGGAACAAAGGATCTTTACAAGTAAAGCATGATCATCTCAAATCAAGGATCACTAACAGGGAGATCCCTCAAAGAAGCAACAACCAACAGGTAAATTCAAATAGAAGATTTCATGATCGCAAAAATTTCTACTTCAATGGAAAATGTTTCTCATGTCACAATTTTGGTCATAAAGTTGTTCAATGTGTTGCATATAAAACCATCATGACAAGAGAAGCAAGAAAGAAAAGGATGAATATTAAACCAAAGAAGAACACCTATAACAACTTTTCTCCTCTTCAAAATGAAGTTGAATGTACTTATTGCAATAACTTTGGTCATGAAGAATCTGAATGCAGGAGCAAGGTCCAGCCAAAAGAACATGTTCCCTCAAGCTCTAAAGCATGGAAAAAGAAAGAAATACAGGTTGAAAATTGTGGGATAGCATTATTTGCAGAAGGTGAAGAAAATCAATGGTACATTGATAGTGGGTGCTCAAGACACATGACAGGTGACAAAAGCAAACTTCTTACATATAATGCTCTAGAAAATGAAAAGAAAGTTACATTTGGAAATGATACTCCTGCTGTAATTAAAGGAAAAGGGTCAGTATTTCTAAAAGAAAAGGTGAAGGCTAATGATGTCATGTATGTGGATGGATTAAGGCATAACTTGTTAAGTGTAAGTCAAATGTGTGATCAAGGAACATAAGTGGTCTTTAGTTCAAAGGAATGTGTGGTTCGTGATCTTGATACAGGTAAAATCATTATAAAAGGAAAAATAAATCCTAGCAACCTGTATGTACTGAACAGCATAGATCAATGTTACTTGAGCAAGTCCTCAGAAAATTGGCTATGGCATAGAAGGGTGGGGCATCTGAGCTTCTCTCAAATCAACAAAGCAAGCAGACTTCAAGCTGTTCGTGGTCTTCCCAATATTAATCTACCAGAAAGTATCATATGCAAATCTTGTCAATTCGGTAAGCAGACCAGAGTACGATTTAATGCCAAAGAAGGATCATCAAGTGAGCCTCTTGAACTCATTCATACTGACATATGTGGACCCATGAGGAAAAAGTCACCACGTGGGGAAGAATACTATATCTTATTTATTGATGATTACTCTAGAATGTGTTGGATCGGGCTCATTAAACACAAAGATGAAGCATTTGAAAAATTTCAGATCTTCATAGCTTTAGTTGAAAATGAATTAGATCTAAAAATCAAGTGTCTTAGATCTGATCGAGGAGGAGAATATACATCAAATGAATTCTTTGAATTTTGTGAACAACATGGCATAAAAAGACAATTCTCTGTAGCAGGTACTCCACAACAAAATGACGTAGCAGAAAGAATGAATAGAACAATTCAACAAATGGCTAGAGCTATGCTCGATGATTCTGGAACTCCTGACATGTTCTGGGGAGAAGCATCACATACAGTAGCTAACATTCTCAACAAGGCTCATGTTCGGGTAAATAGTGACAAAACTCCATATGAACTCTGGTATGGTAATTCTCCATCCGTGAAGCATTTTAGAGTTTTTGGAAGTAAATGTTTTATCAAAAATAATGATGAAAAGCTTGGCAAGTTTGAACCTAGATCAGATGAAGGGATATTTCTTGGTTACTCATCTTCAAGCAAAGCATACAAATGTTACAATAAAAGGCTTCGAAAGATTGTTGAATGTATTGATGTTGTTATTGACGAGTCTCCTGCAGCTCCTAAAGAAGAGAAACAAACAACAAAAGAAGATGATGGTGACCTTTGTCCTTCTACATCAAATGATATAGACAATGGATCCAATGAAGAACCTGAAGATGATCTATCTGAAAAAGCTCCATCCAGATATGTGCAAAAGAATCATCCTGAATCTCAAATTTTGGGTGACAAGGAATCAGGTGTACGAACAAGGAGAACACTTCTGGGATCTTCTAATCATCTGGCACTTCTATCCACAATTGAACCACACAATGTCAATCAAGCTAGCAAAGATGAATGTTGGAGGCAAGCCATGAATGAAGAGCTTGATCAAATTGAAAAGAATGACACTTGGGAATTGGTACCAAGACCACATGATAAAAATGTCATTGGAACTAAATGGATTTTCAAGAACAAGTTAAATGAGAATGGGGATGTTGTAAGAAACAAAGCTAGACTGGTTTGCAAAGGGTATACTCAACAAGAAGGTATAGACTTTGAAGAAACTTTTGCTCCCGTAGCTAGACTTGAAGCCATCAGAATGTTTCTTGCCTTTTCAAGTTATCAACAAATCAAAGTTTATCAAATGGATGTTAAATCTGCTTTTCTTAACGGTGATCTAGAAGAAGAAGTATATATAGAACAACCGGAAGGATTCATTTTGGGGAATGATGCAAATCTTGTTTGTAGACTTAAAAAGGCTCTATATGGTCTCAAACAAGCTCCAAGGGCTTGGTATTATCGTCTTGACAAATATCTTCATCAACAAGGGTTTTCAAAGGGGTCTGCTGATAGCAACTTATACACAAAAGTTGAAAATGATAAACTATTGATTGTGGTTGTATATGTTGATGATATCATTTTTGGGAGTAATGAAGAATCTTTGAGTCAAAAATTTGCTTTTGTCATGCAGCAAGAATTTGAAATGTCCTTACTTGGAGAACTAACATTATTTCTTGGCTTACAAGTGCATCAAACTGCAGATGGTATATTCCTATCACAAGCAAAATATCTTAAGCAAATTCTGAAGAAGTATGGCATGGAAGAATGCAAACCCGTAAGTACACCAATGATAACCGGATGCAATCTCAGTTCTCATGATGATTCTCCCACGGTGAATCAACCAGAATACAGATCAATGATAGGAAGTCTACTTTATCTCACTGAGACTAGACCAGACATTATGCATGCAGTTGGGATTGTTGGACGATTCCAAGCTAATCCAAAAGAGTCTCACCTTCAGGCTGTCAAAAGAATATTCAAATATCTACAAGGAACTCAAGACTTTGGTCTATGGTATCCAAATAATGCTGATCTTACTCTTCATGCTTACACTGATGCAGATTGGGCTGGAAGTGTTGATGATCGGAAAAGCACTAGTGGTGGTGCATTCTATATGGGACCCCAGTTAGTATCTTGGTTCAGCAAGAAGCAAAATTATATTTCCTTATCTACAGCAGAAGCAGAATATGTGGCTGCCGCATCTTGTTGCACTCAATTCCTTTGGATGATGCAAACCTTACAAGATTTTCAAATCAAATGTACACCTCCCATCCCCATTAAGTGTGACAATACAAGTGCCATCAGTATTTCAAAGAATCCTGTTATGCACTCGAAGACCAAGCACATTCCCATCAAGTATCACTTCTTACGTGAACAAGTGCTTGAGCAAAATGTGAAGTTGGAATATGTTCCCTCCAAAGAACAAGTTGTTGATATCTTTACCAAACCTCTGCCCAGGGAAGCGTTCGAGTATCTAAGACAGAAGCTGGGGGTGTTCTCTGCCAGTCAAAAGAACAAATCTACATAAATTTAGAAGATGGTATTGGATACGTGGGTTTCCTGAAACACAGTCGCGTATATACGCGAGTTCATGCACAGAAAACCACGTATGTCTGATTGCTAACAATTTTCTGTTTGGAGTCAGCTCTCTTCAGCAAAGCTGCAGTGCTGCTTGGTATCTTTGGTGGAGTTCCAATTCTCATTTTTCTCTCTCTAATGTTTTGATAAATATGCCTTGATGATTTGTTGGTGACATTGTTCAGGATGGACAAACTAAGGGGGAGCCTTAGTTTCAGGGGGAGCATTAGCTTTGCTGAGTATAATGCATCGTTGGCATTATGATGGTTCTGAAATATGTTCTCTTTCTTGAGGACTTTCTGGTGTTGGTTATGAAAAGTCATATTTGTATTTTGATGAAAAAAGTCATGTTGAGACCCATGATGTAAAATTGTAATATTCAGTCATGTAAGGACTTGTCAAAATTATAAACCCACTTGGTTGGGTAGCTGAGTCATTTTTTGTAAACCCACTTGGTTGGGTACTTGAGTCTCATATGTAAATCCACTTGGTTGGATATTTGATGTAAGTATGAGTCTTTGGTGATAGAAAGTTCATAGAGTCATGTACTTCATTGGAAAATATGTTTGAAGATTCAGCATGAACTCAGGGGGAGTTTGGTCACTTTTGTATATATCAGCTCTGCAAAATGATTCTTCCACATGAGGAGAAAAGGGGGAGAGTATGTTGGTTTTTTGATCAGCCCTTTGCCCTTGATATCAAAGGGGGAGAGTGACATGGTGTTTGAATGGTGTCATTGTATTCTTAATGTACCTATCTGTTGTGGTAACCAAACACCATCGTGGTTGCCATCAAGTCCAAAGGGGGAGATTGTTGGCAATATGATGCAGAGTCTTGTCCTTGATGGCAACCCACTGAATGAAGATGAAGACATACGACTGTTGACATGTGTTTTCCTTGATGGCAATCTACTTAATGAAGTTGTGCTTGATAGAATATGTTCTTGATGGAGTAAATCTGATGTATCTACAGTGTGTACAGAAGGCAATGAAGAAAGGATTTCAGCATGTGCTAAATCTTGATGAAAAGAGTATGTCTCTAGGCATACGTGGATTTTCCTAGGGGAAGTCGTGTATGCACGCGGGGATCAACGTGCCAAGTCGCGTATCGGCAAAAGCGCTCTTAAAATGCAAAACCAGGGGTAACCACCATAGTATTGACCCATTGTATTGGGTAATGATTCGTCTAAATGACCCCGTCCAGGAATACCATTGGAAGTAATGTGGTTTTGGCTCATGGTATTGAAATTGGGTAAACCTATATAAGGAGAAGAATTTCATTGTGTAAAGAATAAGAGTGGGTGCAAGATGTCTGAGCTTGAATGAATACTTCTCTCTGGAGTATATCTGAATGGAAAGGGTTGCAGTTGAATGAAAGATCTGAATGTATGATGCACCGATGAAGGAGTGATGAAGAAGGGGATCTAGATCTGTATTGTACTTGTATTTGCAAGATCTGTTCATGGAAGGCTTAGATCTGAGATGAGGCGAACATCTGTCAGAGGCAAAAGGGTAAATCTGAACTGAATATCTGATCTGAAGAAGTATGCTGCTCTATAATAGTTAAAGATCTATACGCTAGTTCGCCACAGAGGAAGCACGTATATACGCGGCTTCGCTGAAGAGAAATCGCGTATGCATAATAAAATTGGCTTTGTAAATTTTACTGAAGTATACGCGGGTTTATGTAAAAGGAAGCGCATATATACGCGACATCAGTGAAGTGAAAGCGCGTATGCAAACTAGGGTTTGCTGAAGCATGGGGTATGAAACATCTGATCCGTTCTGTTGTATTATTGCTATCTAATCTATGTTGTCTGAATTGGTAAGTATCTGTTGGTGATGTATGTTTGAGCTTAAAAGTATGTAATGGGTCCAGTTTGAAAATATGATGAAACGTGGCCTGCAAGTGGTGTCCTAGTGGAAGCTTTGGATCCAGTGTGAAAATTGATGAAACGTGGTCCATAGAGGTGCTGAGGGTTGTAGCCTTCAGTCAGGGGGTCGTAGCTCCCTTCCAGGTGAGGCTGATAAACGAGAGCAGGGGGTCGTAGCTCCCTTCCAGGAGAGGCTGGTAAACGAGTCAGGGGGTTGGAGCTCCCTTCCAAGAGAGGCTGGTAAACGAGCGCAGGTGGGTGCCTGCATGCTGGTAGGAGTCTGCACCAGCACATATGTTGTAAGATGTTTTCTCTATAATAAAAGATTGAAGGCTGAGCAACGGCAGCGGTGGTTTTCTCCCGACTTGGGTTTCCACCTAAAATTCTGGTGTTCATGTGTGATGCTTTGTGTGATGGTTTACTCTGATCTTACTGTTCATGTTTACTGTTTATTAAACATCTGATGAATGAATTATGGAATGATTTAAGTGAAGATCTAATAACATAATTAGATATCTGTGTATACGCGAGTTTCATAAAGGTTATCCGCGTATATACGCGAGTCTGTTTCAGGAAAGTAGCGTATGGGTTTTAGAAGCAAGAAAAAGTAAAAGATTTGAATATGCAGTAAATACTGATTCACCCCCCCTCTCAGTATTTTTCCCAACAAACCCCAAGGGGGTTATTTAGAGGAGCTTGTATAGTGCATGGATCTGATATAGATCTAACTTTTGAAGCACATATTTTCTCTAGATCTGATGTGTAATCTACAGCTATTGCAGAGCTAATAAAATAACGCTGTAAGGGTTTTCTAGTTTTTATATATGGTTGCAGCACCTCATATTGAGGGATTTTCTTCATTGGCGACTTTCTTTTCTTGTTATGCATCTTATGGGCCATTTCTCACACATGTTTTGTTGTTGTAATAAAAAATGAAAAGTCTCCACATTGGCCTCTTACTATATTAATGATGATCTGCATTATTATTCCATCATTCTGCATTGTATTGCTGCATTTCACATTTGGGAATATTACAGTGGTATCAGAGCATCATCTTGGCACAGCCTGTGCATTATAAAAGCCAATATGTCTTTTGAAGAATGATAGCCTCTTACTGACAGAGAAAAGAGGTATCAAAGAGAATGCACATAAAGTTTGATTACACAAATGATAATGAAGACAAGGGTAAAGCCCCTTTATCTAGAGGAGAAGATGAAGAGAAGGAGTTCCCTAAGATCCTTCTTAGAGCCATGCAAGACATTGCTAGAGAGATCAAAGAGATGAGGATGGACATAATCAAGGAATCCCCTAAAGGATTTCATCATGGAGAAGGCTCTGGCATGTCTCACCACTGGAATGATCAACCAGTGCATCAACCACAAGTTTCCCAATGCTCTACCATGCCTACATTTTTTTCTGTGGGAAATGAAGGGTTTCAAGAGCAATAATCCCTTGAAGACTATTTTGAATAATATGAGTCTCAAAATCAGATATTCAAATATCACTTGATTTTTCAGAAGTTTTGTCAAATAAAGGACAATAGAAGACCAAGGCATCATCATAGAGGTGGAGGATTCATTCAAAATCATGATCGACACCACACTATGGGCAGATTATTTTTACCCAATTTTGATGGGTCATCCAAGTGTTCTGCCAAATCTTGGGTAGAAAAAATTGACATCTACTTTCAGTTGAACAAGGTTCCAGAAATGGAGGCCATTAATATTGCAGCACTACACCTTGAAGGTGAAGCACATGACTGGTGGTTCCATGGCTTGTATACATTGGGTCATGCCAATGTAACTGCTTATTCAGAGTTCACTAGAAGGTTGGTGGAAATATTTGATATAAGAGATCCTGAAGCACCATTCATGAAGCTTGCAAAGTTGAAACAATCAGGTAATCTAGAAACTTACATTTCTGAGTTTTTAAAACATTATGTTATGGTTCCTGATTTATCTATAGCAAGAAGGCTGTACATGTTCATTGATGGGTTAGATAAACCTCTTCATGGTTTGGTTAGGTCTACCAAGCCCACTACCCTACAAGATGCCATTGAAAGGGCTAGAGACCTTCAAGATGCCTTGCCAAAATCAAAGGAAACATTTCAGCATAAGCCCTCTTTTCCATCAAAGAGAAAAGAAGAGAAGCTTTCTCCTTCAAAGGAGAGCACATATAAAAAACCTCTTGATGATAATGTCCGGAGAGATCTAAGAAGAAGGAAGCTTTGCTTCACTTTCCAAGAATCATGGGAACCAGGACATAGATGTGCAGTTGGAAAAGCACATTACATAGAGGTCTTCTTAGATGATGAGGAAGAAGAAGAAGAAAAACAAAGGAGGGATCACAACGCTGACATAGTAGGAGATGATCCACCACCACATGGAGGTGAGGAGGGATAAATTTCTCCAATTAGAAGCACTCTCGCATAATTAAGAGTGATACCCCATTATCATGAAACTTCCACACAAGAAACATAGATGAATTTGTGCAGTGGAAGCAGGGATATGATGATCCCATCTATCATGCACATGAGGATGATCCATGAGACATCATTATCTTGTGGTAAACCCCCTGGGAGGCCACCTGATTCAGATTTGGTGAAAGATGTCTCACATATTTATGCTCCATTCATAGATCCAGGAAGGGAAGGAGCATTAGAACACCACAATACAGTGCTGAGAGTGTTGGGTGAGCTAAAGAAGGAGGGAGATATTCTTCCACTATCACCATTTTCCACTCTCTCATCTCATACTGTGCCGATAGAAAATGCTGCAAGATTGGAGGATGACACCATCATGGGGCAAGGAGTGCAGTCCTTGGCTTTGGAGACTCAGAAGATGACCTCACTTGGAGAGAAATCTTCCATACATGATAGAATATGGTGGCCACACATGCATACTTTGGCAGGACCAAGAATTAGGGGAATTTTGAGGTCTAAAATGGGCCTCCTAAGAAAAATGTACAACCAAAATAAACTTTATGAGAACCAATAGGATTCAAGATGATGATCTCAACCATGGGGGATGATTCACCATTTTTGGAGTAAAAAAGTACAAAGATTAAAAAATAATAAAATATTAAAACTAATTTTTAAACTCGTATTTTTAACTTATCTCCCTAAGGGTTTACTCAAATTTCGAGTGGGAGTACTTGTTGGATGAAAAATTTAAATCCTCATTCAAGGAGTACCCATGTTGCATACTTTGATGGACCCTGCTACACGAAAAATGAGAAATACATGAAAAAACGTGATTGAAATCACATTTTTCATGTATTTGTGATTTTTTGCGTAGAATAGTCCATAAAAAGTATGCAACATGGGTACTCCTTGGATGGGGAATTTAATTTTGCATCCAATGTGTATTCCTGCTCGAAATTTGAGTAAAAACTTAGGGAGATAAGTTCAAAATACGAGTTGAAAAAGTAGTTTTTTCTTTTTTTCCTCTAAAATTTTACGATGTAATCAAATATTATTTTATTATTTCCACTATTATTTTATAATTTCATTAGGAGGCCCATTTTAGACCTCAAAATTCCCCTAATGGAGGTTTTGGATAGATGATATCCTTCCATGGGAGACTAGCTTCCAAGAACTTCCATCTTCATTTGAGCATATGCATATGCAAGAAGGGCAGCAAGGAGGGAATAACAACCTTCCATCATATACCTTTGGCATGGAAGGAATGACCTTCCAACCTGTACCTTTGGCATGGGAGATGTCAAGGAGGAGAGCATCCATATGACAGACATTTCTGTTGATAGATCATCAGCATTGTCACTATGGGAGATTGATCCATTTGGAAATCCCAACTATTGTTGGAATATTCCAAGTATCTTCACACATGCATGATACTTGATGACCAGCTACATGAAGAGGGCTATTCAGTCCAAGAAGGATTCATTTACTATCATGGTAGTATCTTCTTATCTAGAGCCTCCAAGCTCAAGCAGAAGTTTCTACAAAGGGCCTATGAGGAGTTATGTTTCAGCCACACATATTCCATGAGATTCTACAACATTGTCATGAGGAGCTATACTTGGAAAGGCTTTGAAGGAGAACTACATCAACATTTTCAAATATGCATGAACCATGTGGAGTTGGAACAACAACATGACTCTATAAAGGAGATAGATCTATGCACCACTCCATTTGTTTAAGGAGGAATTTTGGTGGATAAAATGCTCATGTAAATAATGTTTCATTTGATTATTGTTTTCATTATTTCACCATGTATATGCAGGTCATAACTTCAAGAAGGAGTATTGTCCTTACAAACTTCATTGACCAACTTTGGGCCACAAAATTTTTTGAACATGGCCACTCCTTTGGAGATCAAAGGGAGATTTTGTTTCATGATGGGTGCATTTATAAGGCACCAAATATATCTCACACTTTCATCCATAGTGAGATGACTTGGATAACAAGTAAGTGGTGGGAAAACCACTTACCACATCATGATCTGATGCAGTCAGGAGATGCACTGTGCTGGTTCCACATGTGGGACTATGATCCACCTCCATATGCACAAATGTTTGTTTGTATGTACGTAATTTTGATCCCATACATTGATGATGTACTTGTACTTTTTATGGGAATGTATGGAGGCAGGATGGGAGGTATGTATGTGCTCTATGGGATGAAGATTCTCCATGTACCTTATGCTATATGTTTCAGGGAGAACATTGGGCAAACCATGTTTGTTTTATTTGAACTATTGTCTCCTTATGGGATGGACTATTTTCATCTCATGAGAACTTTGGAGGAGAAATTCATGGAGGGATGGATTGGTGAAAACTTAGCTTATGGAGGAAGCTTATCACATGTTGGTGTCACTAATGGAGGAGGGGAAGAGTTGCAGCACTCACCTTATCAGTTGCTTGAGGAAAAGAAACATTTGGGAAGGGGGGACTGTAATATTCCCAATTAGTCATGAGCTAATTGGAATATTCATTTTTGTTTTATTACTTTGTTTAAAGAATAAAAGAGAAAAGGAGGTCCATAATACTCCTTAATAATGAATAAATCAATGTCGAATATGAAAAGGCTAAATCTTGGTTGTTAAATAAAGCACCCTTAGGTGTGAAAGGGGCTAGGACATTTTGACTAGGTCAACCTTGACCACATTTACAACGTTGTCATGGAGGAGTGGCCATCAATGAGGGACAACACAGTTTTAGATGGAGGTGATTTGTGTGAAAGAAGTAATCTCATTGGAAGTGGTTTAGGGTTTGCAAGCTCTTGTATTATAAAAGGAAGGGGATGGAAGAATTAGAAGGTGGTTGATGTGTATGATATTTTCTGAATATATTTTTTGTTTAGACATATATCATTCTCTTGTTGTTTAGCTGAGATTGAATGTTGTTTAGAATTGGGTGTTCCTGATCGGGAATCCTGCCTCTTCCCATTGAGTAGCTCTTGGGAGAGTTTGTATTACATTTTCCACTATCTGGCTTAGGGCCAAGCTTCTTCTTTCAACTATAGCATAGATCCTGGTGAGGGTTTGGTTGTTTTTGTAAGCTGCAGCAAGTGGAGACTAGATCTTTCATATCTAGGCCATTTCAGTGCTCCTTTTCAGTGGAGGAGGTTTCTACTTCATTGGGAGGACAGTATTGGAGGGCTTGAGCATCATTTTAGATCTTGGCATCAGGCCAACTACATTTTGATCCCTACAACGCATTTTACTTCCAGATCTATGTTATTTCTGTAGGTGAAATTGCAGGGTGGTTCAGCACACCATTTGGGGAGTTGATTTTCTAGTGTTGGGGATCTGCCCTTCACTTTGAAGATCTATTCATTAGGGGAATTTTTAGGTCTAAAATGGGCCTCCTAAAGAAATTATAAATAACAGTGGAAATAATAAAATAATATTTGATTACATCATCAAATTTTAGAGGGAAAAAAGAAAAAACTACTTTTTCAACTCATATTTTCAACTTATCTCCTAAATTTTTTACTCAAATTTCGAGCAGGAGTACTCGTTGGATGAAAAATTTAATTCCTCATCCAAGGAGTACCCATGTTGCATACTTTTGATGGCACCTGCTACACGAAAAATGAGAAATACATGAAAAACGTGATTGCAATCACGTTTTTTAATGTAATTCTCATTTTTCATGTAGCAGGGTCCATAAAAAGTATGCAACATGGGTACTCCTTAGATGAGAAATTAAATTTTGCATCCAATGAGTACTCCCACTCAAAATTTGAGTAAAAAATTTGGGAGATAAATCGAAAATACAAGTTGAAAAAGTAGTTTTATTATTTTATTATATTTTAATCTTTTTACCATTTTACTTAAAAAATGGTGAATCATCCAACATGGTTGACATCATAATCTTGAATCCTATTGGTTCTTATATAGTTTATTTTGGTTGTACATTTTTCTCAGGAAGCCCATTTTAGACCTCAAAATTCCCCTAATGGGAGGAGGTTATTCTATTGCCTACATCAGTTCAACCACACTTTCCAAATCTGTAATTTTCAGTAGATTTTCAATCTTAGATCTCAGATCTACATCTTGTACTTGGTTTTTTGCTGAAAACCCCAAGGGGGTTCTTTAGAGGAGCTTGTATAGTGCATGGATCTAATATAGATCTAACTTTTGAGGCACATATTTTTTCTGGATCTGATGTGTAATCTATAGCTGTTGCAGAGCCAATAAAATAATGTTGTAAGGGTTTTCCAGTTTTTATATATGGTTGCAGCACCTCATATTGAGGGTTTTTCTTCATTGGAGACTTGATTTTCTTTTTATGCATCTTATGGGCCATTTATCACACATGTTTTGTCGTTGTAATAACAAATGAAAGGTCTCCACATTGGCCTCTTGCTATATTAATGATGATTTGTGTTATTATTCCATCATTCTGAATTGTATTGTTGCATTTCCCATTTGGGAATATTACACCACTGCTAAAACAATTGCTGAAAACAAAAAAATCTGCAAATACTTCCACTGCATCTCAAGCTGTCCCTGAAAATAAAATTAAAAGCAGTAATATAGTAGAAATACAAACAGAGAATGAGAAACCAACTGTAGAAAAATAAGACAAACCCACCCAAACTACAGTTATAAAAGAAGAAATAATTCAGCAAGGAAAATCACAAGCACCATTTAATATCCAAGCTGAAATTACCAAATTGAAGATACCAATCCCTTTGACAGAGTTGGTAAAACATGACATATACAAAAAACATATCACTAAGACTTTAAATATGAATGATGGAGAACATTCAATAAATTTGAGTGATGATCAACCAGAACTAATCTTTGGTCCTGATGTTAATGGGAAACACCAAGATGGAGCAGTTCCACCTTTCCACATTAGCTTAACTGTTCATGATCAAATTTTACATAATGCAATGCTAGATTCAGGGGCTTCACACAATTTGATGCCAAAAGAAATAATGGAAACCTTGAATCTGTACATCACTAGACCTTATAAATATCTCTTCTAATTTGACTCCAGTAAAGTGAAATGTTTAGGCTTGATAAAATATTTATGTGTTACTTTAGTTCAATACCCTGGAAAAAGCATAGTCATGGATATTGTAGTAGCTGACATCCCTCCTAAGTATGGAATGTTGTTGTCTCGCTCATGGGGAGCTAAACTGCATGGATCTCTACAACTTGATATGTCTTATGCAACAATATCAATTTTTGGCCAACCCAAGAAACTTTACAGAGAGACATTAATGAAGTACATGTTTAGTGGTGTAGAAAGACCTCAAAATTATCCTATTTACTCTACACCCACTGATATGGACTCATTCATTTTATGTAATTCTGAAACTGGCATTGAGAACAATACTGAACTAAAACATAAAAAGAAAGCACCAGACAGTGACAACATTTTTCATGAATCAATGTGGCACCTAGATTTGGATGGATTAGTTAAAAAATTAGGAGCAGGAGTAGGAGTTTGGATACACAATATGGAAAAAAATCATGCAGAAGGTCATTCTTTTAGATTAAATTTCAAATGTACAAACAACATGGATGAATATGAAGCTCTTATTTTAGGACTACAGATTGTTAGAAATTTAGGAGCCAAAAGAGTGCCAATCATGGGAGACTGAGTTAATTGTGAAATAGATAACAGGAGAATATTCTGTATATAATCCAAGATTAAGCCAATATAGAGATATTTTTTTAGATATGATTAAGGAACTGCTTGAATGTGACTTTGCTGCAATTCCTAGAAAACAAAATATACAGGCACACAGCTTAGCAACTTTTTCTAGCACCTGTAATCTGCCATTTCAACCAAATCATAAATATACAACAGAAGTTAAACACAGGCCTACAATACCAGATAATCTTAAATATTGGAAAATATTTTCACAGGATGAACAGATTTATCATTTCATGAATAATGAAGGATAATTTCAGAATTGTAATATAGACACATATTGTACAATAGATCAAATCATAGATAGTGAGATTGATATAAACAATGTAGATGTAAATAACTTAGATTTTACTAAAGCCACTAAATTTACTCAATTAGAAATAGATAACTTAGAGAAAGTAGAGATTGAAGAGTTAGCAGATGATGATTTTGACATTTTGAACCTTACGAAAAACGTTTTACCTAAGGGATTAGCCCCTTTAGAATATCTTTTTTATTCTAATGAAGTTGCAAGGAAACCTAAGATGGAACCATTAAGATCTGATATTGAAGAGTGAAATATAGGAACAGAATTAAAGCCTAAGATGATAAAACTTTCAAAAGCCTTACCTTAGGAAGAAAAATTCAAGTACATAGCTCTGTTTAAGTAATTTCAGGATGTATTTGCATGGAGTTATGATGACTTAAAATCCTATGACACTAGCATAATACAACACAAAATACCCATAAAAGAAGATCAAAAACCTTTCAAACAGAAGCTTAGAAGGATCAATCTAGTTTTGATGCCTTTAATTGAGAAAGAGGTCAAGAGAATGTATGAAGCCCAAATAATTGCACCAATCAAATATTCTGATTGGGTTTCAAATCTAGTTCCTGTTAGTCATAAGTATTTTTCACTAGTTGTAAATGACTATAGATTGGTTCTAGATTTCTAAAAACAACATTCTTTGAATATTATGAGTTTTAGAAATCTCATTGCCTTCATTATCCTTTTTCAAAATTTTTCACTATTCTATCATCTTTCCATTCCATGGTCACCTTTTCACTCCTAAAAAGACTCCTTATAGGCTTATGCCTCTCATATTCATCCTTTTTCCTACCTATGACCTCATTACTTTGCTTTTTCCCTTGTCCATAACTCCACTTTCCATCTAGGTTTTCCTGTGATCCAACGCATTACCATGCTCCCTAGGTCCCTCAATCATTGATGGTCTCAAAAATATCTCTATAGGCTCTTTCGATAAATAAATTACATTGGATTTTGGATCTTCAATACAACATTTTGACAAATACATTGTTTTTCACTTGAAGCCTCCAAGCCAATTCTTAGTCCAAGTTTAGGTCAAAGAAACCCCCCACTAGGTCAATTAGGGTTTCACATGTCTTAAGGTCATAATTGGTGTTCCATACACTGCTTTTTCTTTGCTATAAGTTGTCTCAGATGCAATAGAAGGTCAGCACATGATTATTCAAGAAAGACCTGAAAGTAACCAAAGAAGACTACCATATCAACTCAAAGTCTACAAGAGGTAAATGCAAAGAATTTAACAATTTTGTAGGAGTGTTGAAGTTTCCATCAGCATAAGGTATTGGTAAGGTAGATGGTCTACTCCTAAGTCAAGACAACTCACATCAAAAGAAAGGGAAACAAGTTGGTCTTAAAGATAACTAGGGTTTTTGAGCTTAATGGTTAAGCAGAGTGTCAAACAGGATCAAATGGTAGAAATGGCATGGAGAAGGCACACCAAACCAAACATGAAGAAAGTCTATCAGAGACTATTGATGAGATAGAGAAAAAGGTGAGGTGAACTACACATAAATGAATTAACTTGAAAGGGCTATAGAGAAATTAGAAGATAACGTTTATGATTGTTGAAAAGCACTCCAGACACCTAAGGTTTTGGGAAAATAGCTATAGAAGGTGAAATTATGAGTGGAAATCCATGATAAAAGCACAGGAAGGATTGTGAAGGTGTTGTTATGTGCAATCATCCCAAAGTTTTCCAAGGTGAGTGTGTCATGCCTCAAAGAGAAAAGGTATAGAGAATATCAGTAAGAAAGGTAGATTCAAGGTTTTCAGTCACCTGTCAAACAAAAGATGATTTGAGCTCCAAGGTAGGAACAAAAGAGGTTTTTGAAGATACTACTACTGTGTAGGCATCCTAAGGTTGTCAAAAGTGAATTTATCATGTTTCAAGGAGTAAGATAAAGCCAAGTTGATGTTTTCACTCACTTGCAAACAAGAAGTCAAAAAACATTAGTGAGAAAGTGAAAAGGACTAAAACATTAGAAAGTGGGTTTATGAAGAGAAATAAAATGCCACAGGCCTATAAAAGCTCATTATACACTTCAAAGGATTCATTGTTGCATTTCAAAGGAGTAAGAGCGTTCAGGAGAAGAGAAATTTGGAGTTTTACAA
The DNA here is from genome assembly GCA_034641835.2 of Pinus albicaulis. Classification (NCBI taxonomy): domain Eukaryota; kingdom Viridiplantae; phylum Streptophyta; class Pinopsida; order Pinales; family Pinaceae; genus Pinus; species Pinus albicaulis. Next base: position 1,532,162,581 of record CM076579.1, read on the forward strand.
GTGAAATTGGGCAAATTAGACTAGTGTTGCGTGCCTGGAATCGGGCGATGCAGCCTCGGCTTTTTCCTCCCATACAATTTACACACACCGTGTGTGCCTAGAATTGGGCACTACGCCCTTGGAATTTTCCTCCCATATAATTTACACAGGTGTTGTGCACCTAGGAGGTGGAATTGTGCACCTGGCAGAGTGTTGCGCTCTTGCCCGACAGGCCCGGTAAGGAAAACCTTGGCGTTGCGAGCCTAGGAATGACGTTGTGCCCTCAACTTAGGCACTACGCCCTTGGCCACAAGGGCCTCCTACACCATGAAAACACTCAAATCAAATCAAACTGCTTTCAAGCTTCCTCCAAGGTCCTCCAAGGCAATTATTAATGGTAAGTGGATACCCTAGCCACATCTTCAAGCATTTTTGATGGTTTAATTGGAAGAAATTGAAACCCTAAGAGGCAACCCTAAGACTTGAACTCGAAAACACTGATTTTATCACTAATTTATCTGCTTATAAAGAATATCAGTCAGAATAAGGGTGGTTGCATTGGTTTAAGGTTTTTCATCCATCAAAGCTTGACATAACACTCAATCCCTTCACTTGCAAGAAAATTTGACATTCCATTACCCTCATTCACCTCAATTACACATCAACTTCTAGTATTTCAAAACAGAGTTTGACATATCAGCAAATGGTTTTCATTGAGTGGTTAGCTTATCCCTCATTCTCATATACTTACACCCTCACTCATTCATCTCATTCACTTGTAAAGACTGACATTCCACCATCCCTTCATCTCATTTCCATTTTCAGTCCTAGGGTTTCTCAAAGGCATAATCTATAATGTCGGGAGACAGTGATAGTGGAAAAGAAGGCCAAATTCCAAGGAGGCATGAGCACAAAGGTGGAAATATCAATAGGTTTAAACCTCCAAACACAAGGGAGCTAATGGTATCTCCCTTAACTGTTTCATGTTTTAAGCATGTAGGATGCTTTGATTTTTATGAAAGAGTACAGTAGGTGAAAAACCACCCTGAGCTGACTAGCTTATTTATCATTAAATTACATGAAAAACAAGTTAACCTTGCAGGGGTCACCTTTGAGTTATCTATTGATGTTATTGTCAATGCCACTGGGATACATAGTGTAGGGGAGAAATGGTTGAAGCAGGCAAACCTAGACATGAGCTACTATGAGCCATATTTAAAACCTAGGTATAAAGACCACAACAAAACGATTTTTCCTTTCTCACACTTGCTTGATAGATATGAACCTATGATTAGAATCATTATGAAGTATTTTACATGTGATGGAAGGTTCTCCCGGCTTTACTCCTATCACATTAGGCTTCTTATGCACTTTACTAGAGTGAGGATGCTGCACATGCCCTATTACCTCTATAGAAGAATTGATAAAATGTCTTATATAGTACAAAAGAGAGACTACCCTCAATAGATGCAAAGAATTTTTCATCATTATTTGATCAAGATGGTTGTTATGCATCAATTGCAACAAAAGGGTATTCCATGGGAGACCTTCATTGCCAATGAGGTGTTCACCAATCCACAAGCCCATCCTTGGCAAGATATACCTTCATCTTCTCAGCCTCCCATTCCTCTTTCACCATCACACCCCACTACTCATGCTTCACCATCCACTCACATTGCCTCACCCCATGATGGCTCATTCACCTCAGGAAAATCCTCCTTCATCACCCTCTCACAATCCCTCACCATCATCTCATGGTACTAGTGCATCAAATGTCAATGAGGGAGAGGGAAATGAGAAATCAAGAAATGAAGAAGAAGGAAATGAGGAGGCAAATGCGAATTAGGGAGATGAAAATGAAAATCAAACAATGAGGAGGAAAACATCGAGGAAAATATCAGTGAGGCAGATGCCAATGAGGAATCAAACAATGAAAAATCAATTAATGAGGCAGATGTCAGTGAAGAATAAAGCAACAAGGAAAAGAGAAATGATGACAGTGAGGAAGATGTAAATGAGGCAGAGAGAATTGAAGCAAGGGGTAGTGATGATGTGGGCAGTGATGGTGGCAGTCATAAGAGCAGTGAGGGTAGTGAGGCAAATAGTGATGAAGCACATAATAGTGAGGATGATGATAGTGGGTCAAAAATCCATGATAGTAGTGATGATACAAATGATGATGGAAGTCATGATGGCAGTGATACATATGGCACTGAAATGATCAAAATTGAACCTTTTCCTTTAACCTACCAAAGGGGAAATAGGCATGTGCTTTCTTCCCTTAAGAGGCAAGGGGCCATGCCTTCTACATCAACTAAGCAGCTTGAAAAAGGCAAGGAAAAGGTCATTGATGAATAAGGAGAAGACAAACATGAGACTAAACAAGAGTTTCAACTCATTCACCTTGACAGTGATGATGAAAATGAGGCAAGGATCTCAAACATGCTGCTCCAAAGCAAGGATGCCTAGATTAGATATTTTCAAGCCAATCTAGGTAGGGCCAAGAATGTAATCAACTTCTTTGAGGTTGAAAACAAGTAGTTGGAAAAAGAAAAGACCATCTATGAGATTAGAGCTATCAAAGCTCAGAAAGAGGCTATAAGAGCCAAGGAAAATCTAGATGAGGTCTTGGGCACTCATGATGACACTGAAGAAGAGGAAGAATAGCCTCCTAGGAAGAGGCCAAGGACCATTGGCTTGAAGAAGGCCTTAGCCAAAGAGAGGGAGCAAGAGACAACCTTGGCAGAGCAGCTCACTGCAAGTGAGATGCTTGCCATGGAAATTGATTATGATAGGTAATATTGGTTGTAGAGGGAAAATTTTAATCTAGAGGATCAGTTGGCGAAGACCAAGAGGGAACTAGACATGCAAAAGAAGATGGCAAGGCACTATGCCTTAAGAAACAAGATTGCAAGGGCTAAGCTCAAAAGAGCCCTTGCAAAGATTCAATCCCTAAAGGAGGCTAAAGACAAAGAAAAACTTGACATCCTTGCTGATACTTCCCTACAAGCATCCCAAACCTAATCAGCAAGGTAAATCCAAATTTTGGCACAATTTTGAAGATTTTGAAATTTTGACTATTTTGAAGGGCCAAAGGTGTAGTGCCACTGGCACTGCGCTCTTTTTTGGGGCACCCATTGGAGGAAAACTTGAAATTTTCAGGCTCCTTAGGCCACGAACATCACCCTCACAAAGTTTCAGCTCATTTGGAGCAAAACTGGTCCTCCAAAAGTGCCAAAAACATGCAAACAAATCAACTTTCTGCCCTATTTTAGAGATTGTGTTGACCCTGAGCAATCTTGGGAGAATGAGTTTTTGAGCAGGCAAATGGACACCAAATATAAAACTAAAGGTATATTTTGAAACTAGACAAGACTGTCTTTCCAATGAGATATCATGGAGCTCATTTGGACACCTAGAAGGCCTCCAAATCTTGGTTACAAAACATGTAATTTTTCCTAGTGCAGGCGTTGTGCCCTTGAACCTCAGTGTTGCGCCCTTGCCAAAAATTCAACAAAACACACTTGGAGATATTTTGAAAGTTATTGAGGAGCCTCAAAGTCATTGTTATTTTTACATTTATTAAATTAGGATATTTGTGCCTTGGGCCTTGCATGGTCTCATAGGAACAAAATGACCTTTATGAGTAGTTAATGGTTTCTAAAACCCTAGCTAGGGTTTTGACCCTCCTTTTCAAGTTAAATACTGCATGGAGGCCTCATTTTAAATGTTGGTTGATTGTCAAACTCAATATCATAGACTTGAAGTTGAGGAGAAATTGACTTTGGATTTTGTGGATGTCTTAATTTGCATGGCAATGGAGAGAGCACACTTGCAGGATTCATGAACATAGTTAATGGTGATGTCTTTCTTATTCAATACTTTTCTTCTTATTTTTTAATTTTGTTTCATATTTCTCATGCGGTAGAAGAGAAAGTTTAGGCTAAGAAATGTTGTTTAGAGGCACCTTAGCTCTATCTTCTTTCTATTGCTTGTATGTTTTCCTCTGCTAGGTTAGATTAGAGAATTATTAAATGCTCTCTAGTTCCAATTATGATTTTTTATCTCAAGAATTATTTAATGGAGCCAATGTCAAAATAGTTTATGGTTAGCCCTTCTCTTTGATATAACTTAAACAATGTTTTTGAGGTCTTTCTTTGAAGTATTTCTAATTAGGGTTTGGCAAAAGAGGTTCATGGTTTACCCTACCCTTTTGTTCATCTTAAATGGTTGCTTTGAATTTCTTTGTAGTTTGATTAAGGACATTAGGAGTTCCCTACTCTTTGATATTTACTATTTGCTATCTTAAATGTTTTCTTTTCCTAAAGGTGAAATCACTAGAAGACTTACAAGTTTATTGCTTTCTATGGTTCACTGGATTGTTGTCTTAACGTTTACTTGCTAGGGTTTGGTCAAAGAAGTCATTGGTATGCCCTATATTTGGTTATTTCTTTATGCATAGTAATCTTAAAGGCCATTATTTTTAAAGTATTTCTTAAAGGATTCTTAACTTCCCTTTGCACCTACTATGTTCACAATTTAATATTCACTTCACTCACATAAGCTTTTAGATTCATTTGGCTTTGTTAGACTTACCTTGTGATATACCCTTGACCTATTGTTGTAATTTTCAAGACCTTTTGCAGACTCCATATCCCAATGGTTTAAACCCCTCTTACTCTATCTATTCTACTTGACAACCTACCCAAACAAACAAACCCTATCCTTATAACTAGCCTAGATTAGGAGAATTTTGAGGTCTAAAATGGGCCTCCTAAGGAAATAATAAAATAATATCTAAACCAATAAAATAATATTTATGAATTTGAAATTTACTTTTTGCACAAAAATCCATGTAACCATGGTTAAATTCAATTCAAAAGTTGTACCAAAATAAAATTAATAAAAAATTTGTATTGATGTGACTATAAATAAGAATGATATTTTCAAGAAAAATTCATTATCATTGCACAACCAATGCATTTGTATTTTGTACTTAAATAAATTAAAATGAAATATAAATATAAATTCATAAATTATTAATTATAGAATATACTATTATTTTAAATTTATATTATTTAAATTATATAATAACATGTAATTAATATACCATATGAAAATAATATAATATAACATATGAAATAATATAATATAATATATGTAATATATTGTTTTATGTATGAATTTTATATTACATATTGAATTGATTTGATTTATAATATTGAAATGACAATAATGATATTTTATTCAAAAAGTGTGAAAATACATTTATTATGAGTACTTTACTTTATGACTTTAAAAGTACTTAGAGTACTACCATGGTTAACCATGAGTTTTTATCCACCATTAAGAATGTGACAAGTAAGTACCTTTAACTCAAAGAATGCCACCTCAACCATTAGGGATGATGTCATCCCCCAAAATGTGATTGGTTCTCATAAAGTGAATTTTGATTGTACATTTTCCTTAGGAGGCCCATTTTAGACCTCAAAATTCCCCTAATCTGAGATCAAAACCCTAAAATCATACAAGTTACATCTTTCACACAAATATAGAGAGAGACCTCTCTAAGTCCAGGAAGGCTAGGTCCTAGGGCTCCAAAGATTGGTTTGATGTTACCCTTGTTCAATTTGGCCTTGCCAATTTGACAAATTATAGGGACCTAACAGTTCCCACTAGAAAAAAGACAGAGGAAAACAGACTGTGTGTTGATTTCTAGAATTTAAATAAAGTGTCCTTAAAAGACAACTACCATTTACCCAAGATGGATCACATTTTACAGAGGGTGGTTGGTTCTTCCAAAATTTCGTTACTTGATGGATTCTCTGGATATAACCAAATTTTAATTCAACCAAAAGACCAACTTAAAACTGCTTTTACTACTCCTTGGGGCACTTTCATGTATGTGAAAATTCCTTTTGGATTAATGAATGCAGGAGCCACATTTCATACAACTATGGATATAGCTTTTCTAAATAAATCCATGAATTATTTGCTATTTATCTAGAAGATATTACTGTATTTTCAAATACTGTCAATGAATATCTAGATCATCTCATACAAGTGTTTATCAAATGCAGGAAATTTGGCATCTCTCTAAATCCTAAAAAGACTCTATTTAGAATTGAAGAAGGTAAATTATTAGGAAATATCATATATAAAGAGGGAATTAGGATAGAAACAACTATAATAGAGGCCATTCTAAACATTAGTCATCCTAGGAAAATTAAAGAATTACAAGTTTTTCTAGGTAAAATCAATTTTCTCAAAAAACGATATGTTGAAAATTTTTTCAAAATTTTCTAGAGAACTTAACAATATGTTGAAAAATGATTCAATACTTAAATGGACTATGGAAGCCAAGAAATCATTTGAATCAATTACATAAGTCTTGGCAAAAGCACCAGTCCTTATAAGTCCTGATTTCAAAAAAGATTTCATTATTTTTTCCTTTGCTTCATAACACACTATTGTTGCAGTTTTACTGCAGAAAAATGATCAGGGCTATGAGTAGCCCATTTCTTGTTTCAGTAAATCACTTATAGATGCCACTTTAAAGTATAACATAATGGAAAAGCAAGCAGTAGCTTTAGTGAAGGCTATCAAAGACTTTAGAGTGTACATCCTTTATTCACGTATTATTGCTTATGTTTCAAATGCATTTGTAAAGGAAATTCTAACACAGAATGGGCTTGATGGTAAAAGAGGCAAGTGGATTGCCACCATTTTGGAATATGGCATAGAACTAAAGCCCACCAAACTCATAAAAGGTCAAGGTTTAGCCAAACTTATGGTTGAATCAAATTTTCATGCTTTATATATTAATTTTATTGCCCAACTAGATGATCAAGAAGAGATGGCAACTCCAGAAATCAGTGAAGCCTTTTCAGACTCACCATGGTATGTAGATATTATATTTGTATTACTAAATTTACAAGCTCCTCCTGGATTATCAAGAACTAAAGCTAGATTTTTAAAGTTAAAGGCAATGAAGTTTTGTATCATAGACAATGCACTGTTTTGGAAAGATCATGGTGGTATTTTATTGAATTGTTTTCTTAAAGAAGAAGCTGATAAAGTTTTGAAAGAGTTTCATGCTGGTGACTGTGGAGGACATCTTTAATGGAAGCCTACTACAGATAAAATCTTGAGAGCTGGTTTTTACTGGCCTACCTTATTTGCAGATGTAAAAAAGTATGTGACCTCCTGTCACAAGTGTCAAATCTTTGAAGGAAAGAAAAAGCTGCTACCTTTTCCCTTAAAACCCATCTCCACTGAAATTCCTTTTCAACAATGGGGTCTTGACTTCATTGGTGAAATTCACCCTCCATCCTCTACCCAACACAGTTGGATTTTGATAGCCAAAGACTATTTCATTAAGTGGAGAGAAGCCATACCTTCCAGGCAAGCCACTAACACTCTCATAATCTCATTTTTGGAAAAAATAATACTCCCAAGATTTGGATGCCCCAAAAATATCATCACTGACAATGCAATTGCATTCAAGTCCAAAAAGATGATTGATTTCTATAATAAATACCACATTACCCTTTTCCATTCTACTACATATTATCCTCTAGGTAATGGCCTTGCTGAATCATCCAATAAAAGCCTTGTGAACATCATCAAGAAACTACTAGAATACAATAATAAAATCTGGAACAAAAGGTTGGTGAATGCCTTATGGGAAGATAGACTTACTGCAAAGAAATATATTGGTACATCTCCTTACTATATTGTTTATGGGATGGATGTTGTTTTTCCATCTTCTATAGGATTACCAGTAATGAAGATAATCCAAGAACTGCAAGTTGAAACCAATGATATCCAAAGAATAATAAACCAAACCATACACTTGCAGCAAACCAGGGAAGAGGTCTATCTCAAGTCTCAAGTTATTCAAGAAAAGATTAAAAAGATATTTGACAAGAAGACTAAGGAAGATAATTTTTATATAGGTGACAAAGTTCTAAAGTGGGATTCCAGGAGAGAAGAGAAAGGTAAACATGGGAAATTTTATTTCTTATGGAAATGCCCTTAATGTTATTTATGGTAACAAAGGTAACAATGCTTTATTTTTGAAGGAGTTGGATGGATCAAATCTGCCAGGTGGACCTATCAATGGTAAAATGTTGAAGCATTACTATTCCTCAGAATAACAAATAATTCACTTTGTTTACTTTACTCATTGTACATACTACAAATTTTATATTGGATTGGATGTTTTTCTAACAAATTTGAAGCTTGGAGGTAAGGCCCTAAGCTTTTAAGGATAAAATATCATAAGTAAGAATAATGCAAAACTCAGAAAACAGTTCCAAGGCCAGCACAGTCAAAATTCAAAGGCTACTAGTCTCAAAGTTCTTGACATTTCACCAGGAAATTCCATCCCCATGTGAAGCCACTATAAGGGTCCTATAATAATAGGATTCATAATTTTGAATTGACTTTGATTAGTATTGCAATATGTACAAACTTTTCTTTCTACAAAAAAAATTTCACATATTAAAAAAAAAAATGTAAAGAGGGTAAAAGTCCTAAAAAGAAAAATCAAAGGACTTAAAAGAAAAAATATCAAAAAGAATAGAAAATGGACCCCAAACAAAAAACAGATAAAAATAAAACATGAAAGTGATGCAAATCCAATTGCCACTAATATTTACTTTTTCTGCAAAATAAAGATTGTGTGCATCTTGTTACAATGCCACAATCCATGAAGGTTAAACCAACTTAATCTTAACCTCTCATGCTTTAAATTTCATGTTGTTAGATAGAGAATAAATATCTAGCCAAACAGTTTAAACTTGGTAGATCAGTAATTAGGTAGAGAATAATAAGGAGCTCAACAACTTAATCTGAGCCCTTGGAAGAAATAAGGATAGAATTAGTTAGTTTTTTGTTTTAAAAGAAAAATGAACAAGGGTTTGCAAGCTCAAATGCACCCAGGTAAATGAAGAAAAAATGTTAGGGTAGCATATGGGTAGGCAGAGGAAGTTTTACAATAATGGATAAGCATAAAATTTGGTCATTTCAGTCACTAACTTCCTTCAAAAAAAAAAAAATCATCCCCTTGTAAAGTTACTTCATCCCCCCCATTTTCATTCTTTCTCCTTCATTTTTCCTTTTCCCCATTATCATCCATTTTTCTTTGCAAAAACCTTTTCCTAAGTTTAAAACCCATTATACTTAAGGAAAGTAAAACTCTTTAACTAATTCCCCATTTATTCAAAAAATACCCAAAAAATACTTTATCCTAAGTGTAAAAACATTATATTAGGACCCACAACAAATGAATTTATTCCTATGTCATGTTTTATACTAGGCTTAGTGTATTTTACCTCATCACATTCATTACTAAACATTAATTTGTATATTAACCCATATATTTCACCTTTTAGCCGGTATTAGATTAATTCCTTTAAATATTATTTCCACCTATATTTTAATTTTAACCTATGGTTTATTTTCCCATGTGATATATATTCCCACTCACCCCATAGGTCAAAACTATTAATCATATTAATCCCACTATATATTTAACCCCCGCCAATGTTAAAGTTACATACGCCCTCATTCCATTTGTTAAATAAAACATTAATATTCACCTATACAAACTATGTATTAAACCTAAGTTTATATACATAATCCATATCTCGCTATATTGAAATCCCAAGCCCCACGCCATTTCACCCTTCAACATTATCGCATCTTCTTGACCATTCTCTTTCCATCTCCCAGATCCGAGGGAGGAAAACCTTCATCACACATTTCATTGCGCAATAGTTAAACAAACCCAAAGCTTGTGATAAACGCAACTTTCGAGGTTTCTCCCACCTCCACACACATTAATTCCATTAGATCTCATCAATCGCTCCAATCCTGCTTACCACCTTTGAATGTTGTGAAAACCACTTGGCGGTTATTCCCTCCCCTGTGCCCAAACCGCTTATCTGTTTGAATTGACCCTGCATTGAATGCATTCATTGTTCAAATAAATGGTCTATAAAAACACCTAAATGCATTCATTCATACCTTTCTGTTACCATTTTTCGCGCAGAAGAGCATTCCAGACCAAAAATATCGTTTCCGCCTCTGTTTTTAGCCTAAAAACAAGCAGAAATCACCAAATTAGACTGCTACAATCACTGCAGAAGCCATCAGAGTGGCTATAAAGACCGAAAAAAGCTTTTGAAAGCTTTCCAACCCCAGAAACCCTTCTACACAGAGAATTTCCAAATTTCCCAGGTATTCTTCAGAGGAAAAAGACTCATTCATCAAATTTAAAAGAGTTTTAGAGTTAATTGAATCAGTTAAGAGCTTGTATACCTGAAAGAAATCCTGTTGATTCATAAATCCTTTGATTATGTAAACCCTGAACATTTTTCACAGGCTCTGAAGCCTTGACCTGTTTTAAAACAAACTTTGATTAAGTTTAGCCATCTACAAACCTGAGAAAGCCTCTAAGACCTTTAAAAACCTTTCCTACAGTACTTAGGCTTCCTTTTTGATGTCCTAAAGATGGTTTTATCACAAAAATTCCACTGTAAACCTGAGATATCATTTAGCTATAAGGTCTTGAAATTTCTTTTTGTTGATACATAAGTCACAGTTTGAGTCAATTGATCAGAATTATTCCTTTGCAGGAAAAAGATAGAACCCCTATCATATCTAAAAACCTTATGCAAACTGTTTAAACTTTTAGAAGTGTTATTATAGGCCTAAATCATTGTTTTAAAGGTCAAAAGTATTGACATTGATTAAACAAACCAATCAATGGCTTCCAAAATCACTCTAGTGGTCAACCCTCTACAACTCTTTGGTGTATATGTAGAGCATATTCCCATGGCAGATGTAGAATTTAAAATTACTAATATTGTGACAGAGTTCAACCTTCTTGAGCTCCATTGCTGGAGCTAAGAAAAATCCCTAGACCAAGCTGATGAAGTTTTTATCTGGGAATCAAACTTGCCTAAATATGTTGTTCCTCACACTCATCAATGCCCAGAAGTAATCAGACTCTGCCAATCATGTTACTCTCTTGATCAAAGAGACATTGTGAACCCTGAAAGGGAATTTTTGTTTACCACTACAATGAGTCTATAAACCAGATGCTTGAGTTACAGCCTGGGCCAAATGAAGTTCCTTTATCAATTGAAGCCCTCACTAATTTCTACTTTGAATTGAATTTTCCCAAAAGATTCCAGATCTATCAAACCTTCATGCCATCATATGTGGAAATCCCCAAGCTGAATCCTCCATACTCCTCTGTTAAATTCTTAGAAAGAACAAGACATATTATTTCCATGTTGTCTTTCATCCTTGTTTATTTCACAAATGAACATGCTGACGTAGCAGTACTTGGTTTCTTATCCATTTTTGTACCTGATCAGCCTCCTGCTTTCATCTTTAACTGTGCCCAATATATTGCTGACAGTATCCATGAGAAATTAGTCAAACTGCCTTCTGAAGGTGTTTTTAGGTATTCTTCATCTCTATTCCACATGTTCCTATATTTTTAGTCTGAAAAGTTTCCTATAAGTCTTCAAAAGCTTGATGTGGAAGGAAATATAGAATCTGTCATATTCTGGACTTCCTTGATAAGGTAGGATTCATATGAGTTTACCTATTTAGAGTTCATAGATTCTTTCATACATCCCTTGGTCAATTTGTTAAACAGAAATGTGCAGCCCAGGATTAGCAATGAAATTAAGAAGGTTTTACAATTGTATGAGCACAGTAGGACATGTGATTTGTACTTGTACCAAAATCACACTAAAATTAGAGTTTATGGGTCAAGCCTTATTCCTTATAAATTGCCAAAATACCTCCCTATGAGGTTATTTTCTCTGGAGTATATAAGGCAGATTTTAAATTTAGATTTTGTTGATTTCTTAATTGCAAATAAGAAAATTCGGTTTAATTTGAAGAATCAGGTTGGCCCATTCATCAGTAATAATAGAGAAGCAGGTCCAAAGGCAAAAAAAAAGTTGCTAGAGTTCAAATTCAGTCCTAGTTTTCTTTGGTATTATGATCCCCTTGTTGTAATCAGCAAAATGAGAGTTAAATGAAAATTAACTCCATACATACATGAAAAGAAGCCAGATATTTAGAAATTCTCAAACCAATCTGAATGGTTAGAGAATAAATTGGTAGAGGTTGATAAGCAAAGTGATACTAGTCAAACTTTGCAAACTTTAGCCCAAGAAGATAGAAGTGTAAAAAGAAACAGGGAGGAAGGGTCTTATATAGCTGAGACTACTACATAGACAAAATTCAAACTAAGATACAACAAAAATCCAAAGATAAATCCTACCAGCAAAGAAAAAGAGACAGTATAGGTCATTGACACAGATATTCCAGAGAAATATATTGTACCTCCTACAATCATTGAAGAGGAACAATAGTCAACCACTTCAAAGACACAATTAATTCAGAAACAACACAATATAGAAGTGTATTCATCCAAGAAAACAACATAAAATGACATGGACATCAAGGAAAGACATAACGAAATTAAGGCAAAAAAAGAAGAAATAAAAAATGAAATATATTCTCAGTACCTAAAGCAAACTCCTAGCATTCAGAACAGGCTGCTTTCAGCCTTTGAATACAAGAACAAAAAGATGTTGATGAAAATTCTTCAGCCCACAGTTCCAACTTCTAAATCATCCTCTGATTATAAAAATATTGATTTTGAAGTTTAAGTCCAGGATATTGATCCTCTGGATCAAATTGAATTTCATAAGCATGCAGGAGAGATGATTTACTCCACCATGACCACCAAGGCCATGAGTGCACAGAAACTTCAAAACACTTTGATAAATGTAAGAGATCAACTCAAATTGGAGAAGGCATCATCATATGCAAAGGATACCATAATCAAATCTTTGGAATAACTAGTGATTTAAGTAGGATATGATCCTCAAAATATAAAAGTTACAGAGGAATTGATCAAAAAGAAGAATTCAAACATTGTTGCACTTAAGAAACAATTGAAGTTGCCCCCTATTGAGCATCCTCAAGCTAAAGAAGTTTTACAGGATTCTAATAAAAAATATGAGATGATGAGTCTCATTTTACAGTTAACAACTCAGATTAAATAAATGGAAATTGAAATGGACAAATTGGTCCAAGAGAAAGAAGCCAACAAAGCATAGGAAGTTCCTGCTACTATGATTCCTATAGTTACAACAGTTGTACCATCTACTTTGGCAGAAACATTGGATCCTAATGTTCCAATGGCCACAACAGTTCCAGCTACTTCATCTACAACTTTAGCTAGGAAATATTCAACAACAACAACAACAAAACAATCAGATGAAGCAAGAAAATTAGTAAATTCAATGCAAGATATGTCTATCCAAACAAATGAGATAAACAGGTTAAGAGAACAGATCAAAAATCTTGAAGATGCTAAGAAACTTGCACAAATAAATGCCAAGAATGAAGAACAAAAGGCCAACAGATTGAATCAACAACTAAATAAGTTGGAAAAAGAATTAACTTTAAAGGAACCTATGGCACATGTTAAGCAGCAATTTTGGTCCAATATCATTGAAGCAGTCAATGATACTTGGCAATCTATATAGGTGTTAAGCAGGTAAATCCTCTCCATGGACAGATACGATCCCTCTAGTCCTAGAGTGGGTCTAGAAAAAAAGAGACATGCTATAGTATAGGTTCCTAATTACTAAACGAAAAGAGGACACGGTAGATCGACCTACCTGGAATTCAGTGTTGTCGTTACGGTTCTAGCGGTGGTGGTCTCTCGCTCCTGCCTCGGCATGTCACAATCCTTCTGCAGTCATGCTTGGATACCTGTACATAGAACAGTAAACAAGAACAACATATGACATAATAACTTCATTCGTAATTACTAGCCAGTCAAATAGGGCTAAGCATATTTCATTAAACCAACACATAACACAAATTAGGAACCCAAACAATACTCACATAAATGAATGGATAGAAGGAAGAGGTACAAACAAAGCTTTGACGTTGCAGTCTCCTCCAGCGGGGTTCAGTCGAAGCGCGTCTCATATACTCATCAGGGGATTCGGACGGGATGAAGGCATGGGCTTAAGCTCTCTCAAAAAAGTTCCTTCTTGTTATATCTCTTCAACAATTCAGCTATAGTATACTCAAATCTCCATGTTCAGCTAGCTTATGCAAGGAGAGATAGCTTCTTTTTATAGAGGAAAAGGAAGAGGTTAGGATCCATACAAAGGTGGAAGGGAGGCCTATCCTTTAGGAGGTTCCCATAAGAGGTGGAAACCATAAACTAAAGGAGGGAGTCTGTGGTTATTCAGTCCAACCATTCCCAATGACTCATCCTCGAAGTTGTTGGAGTGGAATCTCCACCTCTATTTTTAAAAAACATTCTGTAAATAGCTCAGTGTGAGTGGCTAACTGACACAGAGTGCCAACTGGCACGGGGCCCGGTGTTAATCTTCCTCATCAGCGCGAGGGTAGAATTGACTACTCATGCCAAGGCAAAAACAAGGTTTTCTGAAGCTATGCTCATGGAATTTTCAACAAAAGGAATATTACTCTCATGTAAAGGGATGCAATGATGGTCTTTGCAAGGCATGACACTGCTTATTGATCATAGAAATTACCCTCCAATGGGCGAGATGGGGATTGCAGGGATAGTGAAAAAATGTTGTGTAACAACAGGTCATCTATGAGCAGAAAAATTTGTTGAAATCAACAAAATAAGCAATACAGAAGACAAAATAAGAGCTAGGTAAAAATCCTGAAGAGGCTCTAGAAATCATTAAATTTATCAATTCCAAAAATAGACAAGAGCTAGAAGAAATCGGAATTACTGATAGAACAGAAACCATCCTAGAAGTGAGGAGGGTAATCTCCAAGAAGAATTTGATGACACAATTAGAGGAAAAGTGCCAGAACATGGAAATTGCAATCATGAGATTCATGATTAAGTTTGATATTCTAAGGAAAAAAGGCCTTCCTAATCCTTTAATAATTAATGACAGATTAATGAAGCAGGAGGATTATGACAAAAATATAAGATATTTTTCCAATGAGCAGGTGAAAAAATCAGCCTTGCAGGGAATCCTAACAGGGAAGGTGCTATATAAGAATTTTGAAAATTTGTTTTACTTACAGCATGAAGTAAAACACTTATTTGTGAACAAACCAACATTTTCAAAATATACTGAAGTTGATGAAAACTTCAGAAGGATTATGAAGATAAAATTTCCAGAAGCTGAGTTCTAGGAGAAGTTGATTGATCTACTGTAAGATCATATTACAGTGAGCACAGGGAAGTGAAAGTGAAAAATAGAGTTTGTTGTTTTTACACCAGCATTGACAGTTTCTGCAATAAAAGAGTATAAGGATGAATGTGTATCAGATGAAAGGTCAAAGACAAAATCAGAGAAAAGATGAATCTGCCAGCGTGAAGGACACCTCATTGTCCAACTGCAGTGTTCGTTGACCAAACAAAGAGAGAAAGCAGTGATAAAATCAAGGCAGCAAGCTATTTTATTTTAATAAAAAATGGACAGATAGCATCAGTTAGAAAGTTGTCACTATCTTCTTGCATGAAGATATTTCTTTTCCATAAAAAATTCCTAAGTTTATTCTAGGATATTTTGTATGAGTTTTTGTATAAATACTTATCATTAGGAAGTACTGAGTGTGGATGAATTGCTAAACATTTATGTATCTATACTATTATGAACCTAAGGGTTTTTTGTATCAATTTCAAGTCAGCAAGCTGGATCACAGGAAATAAAGCATCATATTACAGGACTCATGTGTTGGGATACTACAACTATATGTCAGTCAGAGAAGACATAACTCATGATCATTATCAAGAACAAGAGTGGAACCATAACCAATAGTCGCTTATCATTAATAAATCAAAAGAAGAATACAACCATAGCTCTGACGCTGAATTCTCCTTCGGAGGGTCGTCAGCAGAATGCGTCTCGATAAAGCCTGTCAGGGATGGGACAAACCTCTCTCTTCGGATGTCTCAACAAGGATCTCCTTGCTTGGATTTGGCCTTAAGGGAATGGATCAAAGCTCTTGCAGCATTAGGCTCTTGGGAACTTGGAGACTAGCTTGCAAATGAGATGAGCAAGCTTTTATGGATGGAGGAAGGGGAGTTGGGATCCCTATAATCATGGGATTGGCCCTATCCTCAAGGAAGCTTCCATGAGAGGTGGCAAACCACTTCCTCTACATGGAGATCCAGAGCCAAACTTCCCAACTCAAATTAGATACCAGTTCTTGGATCAGTTAGGATGAAACTTCCACCATTTATTTTTAAAAAACACTCCTTAAAATGGCTGGCGCGAGTGCGACTTTGGGACAGAGCGTCAATTGGCGTGCCGTCTTTGAAGGATTTCCCCCATTGGCGCGGGTAATGAACTGGCTACCCGCGCCAATGCAAAAAGAATTGTTTTCAGGGTTTTTCACAAGGAGTTGTCTTCAGGGCAATGAGAGTACATGTTTAGAGGAATGCCATGAAAGTGTTTTCAAGTTATGTCACTGCTTACAGGTCACGAAATGAGCCCTCCAATTGTGCGGGATGGGGAATTGCAGGGACGGTGAAAAATTGTTGTGTAACAGATGCCCCCTAAAGCATGAGGCCCGAGAGAGAGAGAGGGGTGAAATGCTTTACGAGAATGTGCCCAACTGAAAACACCGCCGTCAGAAAACCTGCGTAGAGAAATACAACTAATATCTCAAATACATGATATATACGTGGTATGGGTGCAGCCATCCATAACAAAGTATACAATAATCCAGATCCAAAGCATGGACGCAACCATCCAGTGAGGATCGATGAATAGACTCAAGTATGGTCGCAGCCATCCAATCAGTGAGTCATGTAACTAATCATGATAATCCACAAAATCGCAGCCTGGATCATAACAAATAGGAATCCAGGGTCTTGCGCTCCATCTCAACACAAACAAAGTACAAGTTCAAGCATGTGAATAAGTGAGCTGAAGTCGAACATGCAAGAACAATGTCTGATTAGCAACCAATGATGAAAGCTGTTAACGAACGCGAGAGGTACCACCATTAATGCCAATGGTCCTCAAGGTACTACAGGTAAAATCTACAGCATGTGAATAATGAGTTGACGTCGAACACCTGTAGAATCACTCGATCAGAGGCCAATGATGAAAACCTCACGTCGAATGTGAAGAACCTGCCATTGAGGCATGCAGGCTCCAAGGTACCAGAAGGGAGTCTCTAGATCAGCTTCCTGGATAATGAGCTGAAGTCGACAGGAAGTGACCTTGATTGAAGGTGGGCCATAATGTTTCCCACATCATCGACGCGAGACAGAGGAACATAATGTTTTGTGAATCACGATCAGATGAGAATCAGAGGAAGGTTGAAAACTTGTAGAGGTCAACTTCTCTTGAACATATGGTGGCACGACAGTGAGTTTGGCAGTATTTGACATCAACGGATCAGAGGTCATAGCGACGAGGCAAAGAGCATATGAGAGGTCAAAAAGGATTACCCAAACCCATGGAGGCAAGTGGAAAACGAGATGAGATGTACCCAACCCGACACGAATGTATACAAGTGCCATGTTCAAGAATGACATACTGCCGACACGACAATGATTCTGGTTCCATTTTTCCCCACCATTTCTGGCAAGTACCCCAATTATTTTTTATAACAAGCTTGAAGGGGATAGCATATGCTTGTAATATAAGCTCGTCCTATGGACGAATCCATCCTAGTACATTTAACGAGCCCTAGGAAGGAGCAACTCGAATAACGTCATTGCGACTGAATCCGATGTCATCACGGTTTAACGATTCTGAAAAAGGAAGAACTCGGCGTCTTTTCATGTTTAGAGAGTTTGAAAAGACAGCGGAAAAGTAAACTCCAAAGGTCCCTTTTCGTAAATAGTTCCTCAGATCCGGAAAGGTAGAAAACAAAATCTGAGGAAACCTCCTAGTCGCGATAGGCTAGGGTATTCCTTTTTCGTAAGTAATATATCCCAACCCGAAAAAGGGGTAAACGTATACCGGGTAGATGTCGTTTTGCATCCACTTTAATGAGATCGAGTCGACAAGGGCCTCGGCCATCTTTTCATGTTTAGAGAGTCAGAAAAGATCTGAAAGATGACTCCAAAATAACTTTTTCGTGTATTTACTGAGCTCGAAAAAGTATAAAATACAACTCGTGTCACCGTTTAAGCTGCATAAAGACCTGTTACTGTATAGAAAGGCAAGTGTAAAACCCATTTTCGACAAAATATATTAAAATATTAATAAAAAATGACTTTTTAAAACCTATTTAGATTTCAAAAGTTATTAATAAGTCTCAAATGGTAAAAACAAAATTACTTTTACTATTTACCTCATTGGAGAGCAACAATGGTCCATTTGTGTGCAAACTTCTGACGGCGACTGCGATCAATCCGGGCTACCATTCAGATCCTCGTTTGTCCCAGGTAAGAGGCACTTCCCTGAACTCCATTTTGATCCATTTTATAGATATTTCCATTGTGGATTGGGATTTTGTGGAAGATTTTTAAAATTTTAGGGCTCCGCCCATTGGCGCGGGTTTCGGGCATGGACCCGCGCCAATGGCATTTTGCATACAAAGGGGTCGCGCCAATGGCGCAACATGGTTTTTCCGTTTTAAATTTCCAAACAAAGAACAATCCAATGGATTTTTCCATGTAACAGAGGTCTAATCAAGGGTTTTTGATCATGTTGATGCAGGCAACCAAACACAATGGTTATCGAATGGAAGGAAAGGGAGCATGGGGAAGAGGATGAACTGGCCATGGAGAATGAGGCCTATATGAATGCACTTAAGAACTGTGGACTCAAGAAGTTCTTCCTGACACCCTTATTACGAGCTCAATCTGAGCTCCTACAGTACTTGGTGAGTATTTGGGACGAAAATGAAGGGGTGTTAAAACTTCGGGACCAAGTGTTGGAACTGGAGGTTTCTGATGTATACTTCATAACCAGACTGTCGTGTAGACGTCTAGTTCCCATCTTGATAGGCAGCAGACCATCTGGTGAAAAGATGGAGCAGGTAATGGCGAGGGTGTTCCCAAGGGCACGGACCGGATCAGGAAGCGGGAAGGTGGATATCCACACTATCGAGGATCTAGCACTGAGAGTAGTGATACACACCATCACACGAGCTGCGGGATCGCAAGCTCTACCGAGGCCACCAAGGCCCAACTCCTATTAGCCTCTGAGTGTATGAATCCTACACTATTTTATTGGGCTACAGCGGTGACAACCAATATCAAGAGGCAGCTTACAAAGTGCAAGAAAACCAAGCTGAAACAGTTTGGCTACGGTTCCATTTTGGTATCGTTCATCCTGGAACGATTACCAATCTTTCAGGGCCAAGGGGCTATAGTTGCTGAGCCGATACCAAGAGAGCCAAGGATGGCTCACTGGGCAGCACTTATGCCCAGATCAGGAGGAGGCCAACAGATGTCCTGGAGGCCGGAGTTTTTTGAATGGTTATGGCAGCAGCTGATCGTGGTCGAGGATTGGCCCTATGCCGGGACTGATTTCACCGGAGACCTAGACCTTCCGCTCCCGGAGGGGGATGACTGGGATGAAGAGTTGGGTATGACCTCTCTTTTTGATTTTTATGTTTTATGATTTTTTTTTGGTAATGCATGTCTGTTCTAATAACAATTGTTATGTGTATGCAGATGTCGACCCAGAGAGACCTGCGGGGATGTCGCCCATTGCGCGGAGAACCCATGCTGATCATGACCCTCAGGTTGAGGGTGGCGAGGGAGATGAACTGATTCAGAACCTGGAGGGCATTGCCCGGGGGATCCCGGACTATGCACGGCTAGCAGATGTTCCGCTAGCATACCAGCAACACACTGTTGGGGTGCCCAGTCACCTCCACTGACTACTAAGATGCTTAGTGCACGCGGTAGCATGTTACCATGAGCACCATGCGGATTAGACACCTAGGGCTTCTTTCATGCATATTTTTGAGAGACATGTCGTCTTTGGATGTATTAAGACGAACATGTATATTTTGATTTTATGTGATGCACACTATGTAAACATTTCGACACATATATATACATACCTATTTCTGGATGGATCTTCCTACATGTGATGATGTTTTTTTATATGCTATGCAAATGTCTGATACAACGTTATCTAATGTATCGGTTGCATAACAAACGATCCAATGAAAAATTTCACATAATGTATCTAATCACACATTTTATTTTTATGAAAGCTTAAAAGCACACATGAAAACACGCATGTAAACTATGCTTGGAAATGAGTTTTATTTTTATGCAAGCTTAAAACACGAACTATGCTTGAAGAGGACGAGCATGCCCCCAGCATGGTGTCTCAATTCGAGGTACATTCCCCCCAAGCTTCAGTCCATAGGAAATGGATTGAAGGTTGAAAAAGAGATTTGAACTAAATCTATCAAAACTTGAATTGAACAGGCTCGTGTTTCATTATTTTAACGAGGTTGACACACTTAAAAGAACTGTCCTTGTAGCCACTTGTTTCATTGTTTTAGGAGCTTGACACAAGAGGAATAACTGTGCTTCGGTGAGCTCAATGGAGGAGGCTCAGGAGAGAGATGATTAGATACATTACGCTCTAGACAATCTGACACTGCCCCCAGCATAGGCATGAAGGAGGAACGATGATGTCCATCGCTCCAAGGCAGCTCCTCAAGAGACATTGTTTCAACAATGGCTTCATCAGAAGGGAAAATCTCTTTAAGTGGATCAGGCGAGTCGGCCTCGCCGAGCCAGGGGGATTGAGAATAGATGTCTAAATCCATGCTCAAAGTAGCATGCTGAGGAGGGGGAGGATCAGATGTGGCGACGATTTCATAGTAGTTAATCTCTACCAGAGTAAAGGGCATCGATTCTTCGAACTCAACCACCTATTTAGGCATAGGGATGAGCCATGGGTCGTCAGACATATAGATCATATTAACTTGAGCGGTGTGCGGTGGTGGTGCAGGAAAAATACCCATGAGGACGGGGTCCTTGAAGAGACTGGGTCCTACACTGTCGGGGGGATTTGGGATCTGATCCATGTACGGAACGTTGTTCTCGGAGGTGGAGGTGAAGAAAGACAACTGATCCACAGTAACGATTTTTCCCTCGTGAGGGAACTTAATAAGTCGAAAGAGGGTGGACGGCATGCATAACATGGCGTGAGTCCAACTGCGGCCGAGAAGTATATTGTAGTTAAGCTTGGCGTCAACTACTTCTACTTCTACGTTGACTGTCTTCCCCTGTAAGGTAATCGATAAACTCTCGAGAACACCCAGGGGTTTCTATTCCTGACCATAAAATGCCTCTAGGGAATCAGGAGATGATGAAAGGGCCGGAGAGCCAATGGCCTTCCAGCAAGCGGACGACATGACACAGGTAGAAGCACCTTCATCCACAACGGCCCTATGGATGTTAAGACCGTTGATCCCGACTTGAATAACAAGAGCGATCTGATGTGGAAGTCACGGGGTAAAGTTCTCTAAGTCGAAGGTGAGAATATTAGAATCAATGGGATCGATCCCACTGATTGCAGACAACAAAGCTTTCCGTTGTGACGGGAAACTTTGAAGAACTTCCAATGCAGACATGGCAGAAGGCACCTGTGCTAGATCCTCAACGATACTGTAGTGCTGAGCGGCACGGGCATTCGGATTGTAGGAAGATCTTCTTAGAACACCTTTAGAAGGTGGCCTCACAATAGGTTCGGCAGTAGGCTTCTCAATCTCCAACGAACCAGAGACAGGTGGGGGAGGTGGACCATCCACAACTGCCTTCCCAGGTGCCTGACGTGATTCATTGTAGTCCTTCGAACGTGTAGCAATAGAGATAGGTGTAGCACCATTCATCATAAAGACCTGAGACCCAAATGGTGCAGATGGTGAAGGTTGTTCAACCATCTGGGTCTGTTGAGACGGGAACGGTTCTTTAAGAACTGCCGGAGTCCCTTTTGAGCCTTTTAGAAGTTGACTAACTTCAGATCGTTGTGGACAATATTTTGTATAATGATCTCCTTCACAAATGAGGCAAGGTTACTTCGGTTTGCGTTGGGAACCATCCTCGGTACGAGGTTTGGACTCTGGCTTCGGGGCGTCAGATTTGGATTTACATTTTCCCTTCTTTTTCCCTTTGGAGGCTTTCTCCGTAGGATTGGCCTGAACGGCATTAACCTCCGCAGTTTTGCCAGAATCGGGAGGAGCGAGAGGAGCAGAATTATTGGATGAGTTGGACTTCTACTTCCCATTCGAAGAATTCTTCGAATTCTGAGACACGGAACTAATAACACCATCCACCGTCGGGGTAGGTGGAGCTTTAGAGGTTTCAGACCGTGGAGCATCAGGCAAAATATCATAAAGCGTGCCAGACTAAGAGCATACTAGATCCAGATATTGGGCACGTGCTATGGCTTGTTCTTCAGTCACACACGCTCCCATAGCAATATCTTGAGTGATTTTGTTAACGAAGGAGGTGGTGAACCAATGAGTTAGTATCTGATCAGGTATATGAAACTTGATCAGTCTACGACGACGTCGCCAGTCATGAATGTGATTAGAAATGTGGGTGGCTTTGTCCTGCTTCAAAGAAGTCATGAGGTGTGTCCCGGCTTCGTAGCGAACCGGTAACTGAAAGTGAGTCAGAAAAGCCATGGCTAACGTATTGAAATCTTGAAAGATGCCACGGGATAATTCGATATACCACTTAGCAGCAGCGCCTGTCAAAGTGCGCTGGAAGAGGCGCAGACGGATTTAATCATCCACCCAAGAGTTGGACGAACACCAAAGATGGTAAGTCATCACATGAGCTTAGGGTCCTCCCCAGCTTTACCCTCAAACTTGGGGCAATCACCGGGCACCTTGGTAGGAACCGGAGGCCAATAAGGATTGTGCATAATTGGATCATTCATTAATTTTGAAACATCCGGTAATTCCAAGGTAGCCAGAAATGGAAATGGCAGATTGGACGGCATACCTAGCCTTGGATAAGGACCAGTACCTGTACTCCACGTTGGTTGAGAATATCCTTGCCCCCAGGGGTTTTGTCCCGTAGGATTCTGACTGTAGGGGGTATAGGTTGTATATCCAGCCTGATTCGGTTGCTGGTAACCAGCGTACGAGGCTTGATAACCAAAGTATGGACCCTGATTGTAAGTTGGCCCTGTGTAAGCAGCATTTGGATTTGGCTGCTGAGTATAGGTGTAGCCGGGTTGCTGAGAGTAATAGTTAGAACCTTGGGGCTGGCTATAATTCAGTCGATATTGACCATGAGAATAATAACTACCTTGGGGTCGAGTGGGCTGCTGATAGGTGGGACCCTGTTGAGCCTAATAATTAGGGCGCAGTGGTTGATTTGGCTATGACATTGAATAAGTAGGCTGTTGGGTAGGGTTGACAGGATGTGCAGGCTGGCCTGGCTGAGCGGGTTGACCTGGATAAATAGGTTGACCCAGATAAATAGGTTGTGTTGGTTGTGAAAGTTGTCCTGGCTGTTGAGCAGCGCCAGGTTGTACCGGATGGGCTGGTTGGCCTGGTGGAGGGACACCAGGTTGTGCCGGATTGGCCGGTTGGCCTAGTGGCGGGATACCAGGTTGTGCCGGATGGGCCGGTTGGCCTGGTAACAGAATAGAGCCAGGTGGTTGTTGATAACCGGTTTGACCCGCAACAGGACCATAAGATGGTCCTGGCTGATGTGCAACGTTGGGACCAAGAGGATACTGCGGTTGCAAAGGTTGAGAAGGTTGGACTTGCCCCCCAGGACCGTATACCAGCCCGGGTTGGTACCCCGGTTGACCTGTGAGTTGTTGAGGTTGCCCAGTTGGGACTCCAGGGAGAGGTTGCACGAGTTGACCGGAAGGGTTGTAATACTGTCCTTGCGCACCGTATAATGGCCCTTGCTAGCCCAGAGGGTAGCCTTGTATGGGCTATCCCTGCGGGTCATAAGGATAGCCAGGCTGGCTTGAAGGTTGGCCTTGAAAAGGTTGTCCTTGCGGGTTAAAAGGTTGTCCAACCTGGTTATAAGGTAAACCCTGAGCATGAAGTTGAGCCTCAGGAGCAGGTAAACGTAAAGGGTTCCCACTCTCATCATACTAATATGGAAAAATGTACACGAGTGTACCATCCTGTGCATAATGCGAAAAGTACGAGCGGTTGTGATCTTGAGAGGACTGTCCGACCTCGGGGTTCGACTGTTGCAGAGACAATCGATACTCCTTTGGAGAGATGTTCTCCGGCATAGCAGATGCTATGTAGATATCTTCGGGAAGGGATGTGGTCCTTACAGATTGGGTAGTAACGGCAGGTGCAGATGCGGCAACACAAACAGTGGGCATGGA
This sequence comes from Pinus albicaulis, assembly GCA_034641835.2. NCBI lineage: Eukaryota > Viridiplantae > Streptophyta > Pinopsida > Pinales > Pinaceae > Pinus > Pinus albicaulis. Next base: position 1,532,186,922 of record CM076579.1, read on the forward strand.
GGGTACAGAAGTAACCTGAGGGGATGATGTAATGGGTGTTCGTGGAGACATCCCCAATGAAGGAACAACCGGCCTCGTAGAAGGAGCTGATACCCCCATAGAGGCAGTGTCAGTAATGATCTGAGCCAAGGATCTATACCCGGTGGGTAATGAGGGACCAGGTGATGACATAACAGATGGTTCAGGGTTGTATCCTGGAAATAACCTTCGAGGAAACAACTGGTAATATTCACCGGACGTGGGGATTTCCTCGCTAGATTCACTCATGCTTGAGCCTGCCGCTAGATCTCGTAATAGAGGACGAGGACTAGGAGGAAT